>JAPTHN010000101.1:1000162-1244819 GCA_026936325.1 Platynereis dumerilii | reverse complement strand
GGTAACTGTGACCATGCTTGTTGCTATGACGAGTGTAATTGACCCTCTTCACTGAGAAATTAATATCAATAAAATAAAGAGAAAAAGACAAACAGGACATAACCCAAGCCATCACAAAAGGTACAATACTATTATTCAAGCACTCAGCACAAACTCTACTTCTGTTTGTTAATTACATCTGTGACTTGTGTTATCTGTTTCCTAATCGTCACCGACCTTGAAATATGGCGTTTATTCTTTTTTTATTTTTAATTCTGACAGCAGTTTAAAAAGCAAAATAAGTTTAACAGGTGCATAAATTGTTTGACAAAAAATTGTAAAAACTATAGATTTTTGTTGTTTTTTGGCTTAACGGATATATGCTGATTAAGAGTTACCCTTGTACTCAAAATACTACTCATGGTGTCCCATCACTTTGTGATCCACTTAAAAAAGATTCTCAGCGTATTTTTTCATACGAAAATGAATTAAAAAGTCTCAAACTGTAACAATCATATAAGGTCAGCAAGTCTTGGGTTGAGTTTTTTACCACCTCTATGGAAAGAGGAATGTTAGAAAAGCGTGTTACAGTCAACGAAATACAAGTGCTTGGATAGCACCTGTTTTGCTGTTTCATTTATCTCATCAATGAGACATGTGCCGCATCAACTTTATATTGACCTACGTTGAATAATTTTTGTACAATTTCCTAACAATAAATTTGCTTACATTTAGCCAAAAGAATTTACTGTTTACCACAAAATAATATTGAATGCCCTGCTCCAGTGATACCAGTGCAGCCTAGAGACCGCCAGAGAAAGTGCTCATAAATTAAAAAGCTTAAAAACACTACAGAGAGAGGGAGGGAATGTAAGACGAAGGAAGGAATGAAGGAAGGAATGAATTAAGGAATGAAGGAAGGAATGAAGGAAGGAATGAAGGAAGGAATGAAGGAAGGAATGAAGGAAGGGAAACAAGGGGGGAGGAAGAATAGATAGATAGATAGATAGACAGATAGATAGACAGATAGATAGATAGATAGATAGATAGATAGATAGATAGATAGATAGATAGATATAGATAGATATAGATAGATATAGATAGATAGATAGATAGATAGATATATAGATAGATAGATAGATAGATAGATAGATAGATAGATAGATAGATAGATAGATAGATAGATAGATAGATAGATAGATAGACAGATAGATAGCAACAAATTCTCCGCATAAAATGAAATACGTACTTTGTGGACATTTTTCACCTGAGTATGAAGGATGTATTTGATTTTGAAGGTACATGTACAAGATGAAAGAATGTCATTCATTTTCTGATATAAACTGCTCACACTTAAAAATGCAAACCTATTAATACACCTAAAAACTAACATCTAATTGTCATGAACATTTGTACTGATGTGGCTGAATATCCAGGCCTAGGTTCTGAAAAGTTTCACTGTAAAGCATTGAGAATCGGCTGCAATAGGCCACATTTTGTGAGATTGCTTAAAAAACTGAAATCACAACCAAGGCAGAAAACATTTTTGCATTAAGTCCATCAGAGTCCAAATTGTCAAGTTCACGGATAATGAAAGTGGTCCCCTTGACCCCTTCAAGCATTTTTACTGCATTTTGTCGGTTTTGGGTTGAATTTTAGCACAAATTGCCGTGTTTCACATTTTGTTGTGTCATAGAGCTTCATAGGCTTGGATAATTAGGGGATAGGGGGCTGGCATGAACAGGACTTTTTTTTTTGTCCCGTCAATTTGAATTGCAATCCCCAACCTACATTATCAGCCTGTATTCTGTGCTAACCTACCCCACCATGGGGCAGGTTGGCACATGAAGGGGCAGGTTGACACAAGTGACACCATGCAGGAAATCAAAATTAATGATGTTCAATTACACATCTTGCATTTTTGATATGTTCTATGTGAAAAATAGAAAAATGTGTTACAGTATGCACATTCTTATCATAAGGCCTGAAAGGCATTATCATATACAAGAAAATGTGACACCAACACACTTCTGTACTCATCTTCATTTTCCCACAAATAAGGGTGTGCCAACATGCCCCTGTACCAACCAGCCCCCTCCCCCCCATCCCAATGCGACATTTTTTGCAATGCAATCTTGGTAGACATCTTTGTTTACAATATGAAATCATTGACATGCGGATGTGGTGAGTATTCTTCGCATTACAGCCTCATTTCACTTTCTTAATCCCAAATTTGAAACAACCATACAAAATTGTGTCCAGATTTTTGAAGAACGGACAGATTTTCTTCAAATTTTCAAAATTCTTGGCCAAGCGATTAATTAGCAGGCCTGGAAGGTTATTCAAGGTGGTTTGGGGGGGGGCTCTATTGTTTTTATAATGTAAATTCTGAGAGCGGTGCTGAATTAGCTATTTACAATGATGAACTTAATTGGAGCCTCTACTCAAGGGGGTATTCTTTTGCACAGCTCAATAATCCAGGGCTTTTATTGTGGGTTGGGGGGGGGGGAGGTGACAGAGGAGGGCTTTTATTCGAACATATTAATCCATCAAAGAAAGCCCCAGATTGTTTGCTTTCTAAAAGGAAAATGGGCTTTTGATGGCATTAAAAACGATTGAATCTTGTTAAATATTTTTGTAGAGAAATACTGCCAATTTATTAGTTATTTCAGAATAGAATTTAGATAATTTTACAGTAATAAATAGCATGTTAAACATAGTTCAATACACAATTTACAAGCAGCTACCCTCGTCACCGATCACAGTTACCTTGGTCTTTCCATTTGGAGAAAAGCAGTTACCCTCGTCCTTCTTTAACATGGGATCCAATGGGAACCTAGTTTTTTCAATTAATTTTGAGAAATTGAGACGAGGGTAACTCAGTTACCCTCGTCCTGTTTTGCCACAGTGAACTCCACGCTCCGACTCCAGACTCTGACTCCAAAGCCCTGGTTGTGATACTCATATGCATTAGGGTGTCCCAAAAAACTGACACAAACAAAACATTTCTAAGCTGGTCTCTGTTTGGACCACCAACCTACAAACAGCTATAAACTGCAGGACTAGAAGGTTTTTGTTCATACTTTAGTGTAGTACTGTTGTAGTTAAGTTCTATTAATGTGTCTATTTGACACATCAGAAGATATTTTGAAGTTACTTCTTTTTTGTTCATCATTTACCTCACTAAACTACTCTGAGTCTATTCTAAAAATAAAGAATCGAAACTTTGTCAGACTTTCAGCAACAGGTTGTTTTTGATGATCAGTTCAAAGTAAAACAGAGCTTTTCAGGTCCTTCAGATATGCTTGTTTAACCAAAAATCTATGTCTAGGTTTACGGTAGCATATAAGTATGCACTGCTCACACAAATTGAGGGAGCAAGGGGTTTTTTCAATATTGTAAGGTATGGCTATTTTTCAAAGAGATATCATGCATGAAATGTCATAGAAAATTGACATGTTAGAAGATTGGTGATAGAAATTTAATGAAAAAAACACAGGGTCCACCGAAACTCTAACCCTAACCCTAAACCTTATTTTAAACCTAGGTATGTTTTCACATCTGCTGTGTTTAACCAATGTTTTGTCATTACATTTCTGTCACAGACATCCTGAGGCTACATGTTTTTGTTTTTTTGACAGTTCATTCATATTTAGTTGAAAAAGCCATAACTTGAACTAACTATAATTGCTGCCTTGCTCCCTTAAAAGATGTGAGCCCGGGGGGGTACTCGGCCGGATTTTGATACGGATGTGCGGCACGCGTCCGAAAATTTGTACCCTATGGTCAGTTTTCAAGCCGAAATTTCATACCCTATGGTCAGGTTATTATATAGGCCCTAAAGCCTATTATATAGACATAAAAGAAAAAAGTTATCAGAACAGGTGTGAAATCTAAATTGCAATTAAGAATGACACCTAACACCTGCAAGTTCAATGCAAATTAGACATTACATAATTGCAATTTCCCAAGGCAAAACAACACTGTCTGATGTCCAATTGAGAAGTGTACCCTATGGTCAGGCTCTCCTGGCCTCAAAAATGACCCTGTGGTCAGGAAATCCCCTTAAAAACCCTATCTTTTATAGGTAGTATGACTTCAATGTGAGTGCCCCCCCGGGGATGTGAGTAGTGTACAGAGGGTGTATACAGTAGATGTTAGACAAGGGCACTATTTTTATGACCCAATAAACAACTTTCATCATGGCTTTTTCAGGTTTGTGGAACTGTCGATGAATTACAAGTGCTCAACGAAATGCTATGTGATGTGCCTTGTGAGGTTCTATACCTATTTTCTCTATAAACTGTGAAGAATAATTGAGATGCATAGGATGTCTGTTGCGGACACTTTGATATTATAACAAAACACAGGATCAACATGGTTAGGTTTGAAATTAAGGTTAAGAACTTAGGATTAGGTTTATGTTTATGGATAGGGTTTTAGGTTTGGGGCGACGGTGTGTGTATTTTGTTTTTTTTTCATTAACTTTCTCTGACCAATCTACTCACATAACTGGCATCTACATTTTAAAGAAACCATGCGGATCCAGAAAATGTCGGACGGGGGTTTACAAATGAAAATTTACTTAAAATATCAGGAATACTTTTTTTACCTTCAAATGTACAGGCCAAAGGGGGGGTTGAACCCCCTAAACACCCCCCCTCCCGTCCCCGGTCATCTACTGGAAACCCTGTTCTCTTACTTGGTATGAACATTTAAATAACGGAACTTGCATAATCTCTTTCTGTAGCATAATCATTACTTATCCAGTGTGACTATACGTACACCTTTCACACTCAAATTTGTATTCGCTTCAGATTACCAAAAAAAATCAGAACAATACAAATTAATGTCAGACTCGTGTCTTTGATTGCAAATTTCTTCAAAAAATAAAAGAACTGTTTGTGAAAACAATCTATTTCCTTGTACGACTACAATTGGGTGAAAGCACAGTAAAGCCTCAATTGCGTTTTGATCAGATAAAAGTAAATCTAGGGTCCTAGAAACCAATTTCTGGCATAAAGAAGAAACAGTGCAGTATTTAAGCTTGATCAACAAGTAAATCTGAGAAATTTAGGCATTTTTCATGAGCATACAACTAAAACCATGCTCTGGGCAGACCTTTAAAGTGGGTATAATCTGTCAATTTTAGCGTGTAACCAGTGGCCCTTTTTCTGAAGCACTGTCTATTGCAGCAATGCTGTAGCCTAATATTTAGTTCACATTCTGCCTGTGACATTATCTGTTTACTGTACCTCCCTGGCCTTCTGTAGGGACCATTGGCTGACTTTTCAATGTGATGATTATGGCAGCCATGACGTCCAAAGGAAAGGTCTGCTTGTAACCATATTTTTGCAAATTTACAGTCAGGGGTTCAAAAGGCTGGCTGGAGGGTATTTTTATGCAATAATTGGCTGAATTTGGTGCTTTTGCCTAGATATGATATTGGTTTAATGAATTTCAGGAAAAAAATTCCAATGGCCAGTGATGATTGTAAGATACAAGAAGCTTTAATGGCTAAAATCGATGTCCGTCCATTACGTCCACAACCCATTTTTTGTAATTTAAATGAATTAAAGACCAGGTAACACGTCAACTGACATGGAAATGCATGTCTATCTCTCTCTACCTATGTATGCAACTGAAAAATTTTTAAAACACAATGAATTTAACTTATACACTGGACACCAGGCTAAAAAGTGTAAATGTCCGTCCATTACGTCCACAAAAGTGTTCAGATTAGTCTGAGGACTGATGTTTGGAGGTCTGGTATGTCACAAATAAAGCAGGGATACCATGTTTAGTGACAAATTTCGATTATTTTAGTGAATGCTAACAAGGCTCAAAAGTTGAATTTGTCACAGTACATGCAAACTGTCCATATCACATCAGCGAAAACGGTCGAAAAGCCAATGGTCCATTACAGCAGAAAAACCTAGATTTTCATGGAACTTTCATAATGTAGTTCATAGCAGTCCAGCAAATACCTGTCTTGATTTATCAGACAAACATAATTCTGTATTCTGTACATTAGTAGCTTCAAATTGATGTACTGCACTTGCACTTCTGATGAAAATAATTCTTAGGTCATAGGGGCCAAATATTGAGGCGCTTACTGTGCTTTCACCCAATTGTGTTATTGAAAATTTGATATCTGACAATACTTTTTCTCATAGCATCATAGTATTAAGAATCAAGGATTGATTTTAAAAATGCACCATTCAATACTTTAAAAAAACTCTGACAATATTTAAGGAGCAAGGTGGCAATCATAGTGAATTAACTGTAAACAATAATGAACATGTAAAGGATGTTTGTGACAGAAATTTAATGACAAAACACATTGTCAACACATCAGATGTGAAAACAGACCCAGGGTTAGGTTCAAAATTAGGGCTACAGTTAAAATTAGGTTTTTGGATAGGGTTAAGGTTTGAGTTTAGGTAAACCTTCGTTTTTTTTCCTAAAATTTCTGCAACCGACCTCCTCACATGTCAATTTTCTCTGACATTTGAAGCTATCACAATGAAACAGCCATAACTGGCAACAATAATGTAAAAACCTCTGCTCCCTAAATTTTTAGGAGCAGTGTAAGCTATTCAAACGGTACAAAACAAAATCAGAATCTGTCAATGACATTGCAAAGCCAGATTGTGATTGAAATTCCACTTCAAATTTCAATTGAATGATCTAATAAATAGTGCATAGACATAATTGAAGCATAATGCCACGAATCATGGCCAACAGTGATTAACTGTGTCAGTGAAAACAGGATCAGGTGGTTCAAGCAACATTCATAAGAGTCAATAAGTAAGATTTTCATTATTTTTCAACATGATCTGTGATATGGACAAAGAATTGATATGATGAGAATACCATGAACAGATGCGGTTTTTTTTTAATTTTCTTATTTAGTAAAAAAAAATCATGTTTTGACTGAAATTTGATAATGCATCAAGAAGTTGAGGATCAGCACAATTTCTCCCGGCAGGGATGAGGTTGATAATGCTTTACAGCCTGTATATTTGCACTGACATTGCTGAATAGAAGTGACACTTTTTCTCAATACGTCATGGTAACCATTGGCAAGTTTGACAATTTTAACCAAAATTCCATGTTATGATTTGTCACAAGTAATGTCTATCTAACATGAGTTCTCAGGCAGAGATTCAAACCCTGGACCTGGAGGTCAGAAGCTTGCCCATCAGTGCCACACTTTACCACTGATCAGGGCCTAAATGAGGCCCTACAGTATGTCTCAACCTGCATGCGAACTTGAATTAGGCACTTTTTCTACAGGCTGTGGAAATCTAATCCATTAACCTAGAGCAATGTAACTAGTTAGGTTTACTAGAACTAAGTCGGGAGTGGTGCTGCAGTGATTTTTTTGTGACGTCACGGCCCATTGTGCCCACTGTTAGCATCACATATGTCAACAAGTTTGTGGAAATGGACTGCCGACGTCAAAAATTGCCGAAAATCCGACAAAAACGGCACCAAAACATCGCGAAAATGTGACTTACAGATTACAAATCAGCTCATCTACCTGTGAGTATGTGTAGATCGACTGTACGATTTTCAGATACTGAGCAATCAGGCCAAACACCAGTTCGCATGTTGGATGAGACAAACTGTAGGCCTAGTCCATGCCTTCTACTGATATGAAATGATAATTGTATTGAAAAAATGTGTAAACAGGGTTAGATATACTAGCCAACGAATAAAAAAAAACCTTTCGTCTGCTACCAGAGGAGTGATACATCTGTGAACCTGAGTCGAGCATGAATTTCTCTGGAACATCAGGATTTTGAGACAATATTTGGCAAGCAACCAGCCATCGGGATATTTCGCATGTAAGAAAAGTTTTCGAGCTTATTACATATTATACAGTTATCGCACAGCACCGAGTGCAATATCAGTTTTTATGGCACCGAGGTGACTAATATTGCACGAGGGCGCAGCCCGAGTGCAATATTAGTCTCCGAGGTGCCATAAAAACTGATATTGCACGAGGTGATGTGCAATAACTGTTATATCATATGGCTTTTTGTGGCAAATACTAAAAAATTGCTTGAATTCTGATGTCTAAACTGTAGTAAGTGAAGTCGTGTTTCTTTTGACTCGCACGTTCAAATTTTAACTCATCATGAATCCATAAATATTTCAACCACAAAAAATGTTTCACACTTTTGTAATCCACACATAGTATGCTTGATCATGGGTTTTGTTAAATTTTTTTTTCTCAAACTTTGTAACATTCAGATCTCTTGAAACAACAAAGTCGTTGAAAAATGGGGGAAAATGCTGTTTTCAGCTTTATTCTGAAGAAACAAAAAACAAAATCAGTAGAAAAAGTTTATATGCACTTAGCCTATAAATAGACACATATTTTGCCACCACTATCATCAGCCTATAATGAAAAGCCTTCATTTTTGTGCAGTGCATTTTTTATACGAAAAATAAGAAACAAAAGCTTTTTAAAAGTTATCTTGTGCTGCAGCAAGACTGTCTTTGTGTTTCTTTTGACCCAGCTGTATAAATGTATCTCGTCATAAATCAATAAATATTTCATGCAAAAAAAATTTTTCACAGTTTTGAACGCCAAATATGACATTCTTGATCATTCAAATTTTTTCAAATTTTTTTTTGAAACTTTATAGCAGACTTTTGACCTCTAAGCATAAGAAAGTCACGGAAAATTAGGTAAAAATGCCGTTTTTTCGGGACTAAATGCTTTATTCTGACGATACAAATTACATGACTAGCATAAAAGGTTGATATCCACTTAGCCCTTTAATAGACGCATCTTTTGCCGTCAAAACCATCTTCCTATCTCTATCCGTTGATGTGTAGTGAATCTTTTAGTAACAAATGAAAACACAATTGTTTTTTCAGCTTGATGCTTCAGCAGCACTCAAAATATGGTGCTTCCTCTCAGGTCCGTCCAATCTTTTACATGTTAAATTTCGTGACCGTGCAATATCATGCGTGCAATATCGTAGAATATCATATGTCTAGCGGAAATACTCGCTGCTCATTGGCTGACAGCCGTGCAATATTCTACGATATTGCACGCTGTTATATTGCACGCTCATTTTAACATGTAAGAGATTGGACGGACCTGAGAGGAAGCACCATATTTTGATGCTGCTGCAGCCACAAGCGAACAAAAATGTTGTGTTTGTTGGTTTTACTAAAAAAGGAACTGCACAGCAACGGAGGCAGATAGAAAGATGGGGATGGTGGCAAAAGATGCGCATATTTACGGGCCAGGTGGATATCAACTTTTTGTGTTGTTATTTTATTTGTGGCATCGGAATAGAGCATTAAGTGGCCGAAAAACGGCTTTTTTGCCGATTTTTCAGTGACTTTGTTGTGTTTAGAGGTCTAAAGTCTGCTATAAAGTTTCAGATAAAAATCTGAAAAAATTCCATCATCAAGTATATCATTTGTTGATTCCAATAGTGTGACAAAAAAATTGTGAGTGAAATAGTTATTGATTTTTGATGAGATACATTTTAAACACATGGGTCAAAAGAAACACAAAAAAGAGTTTGGACAAGGAATTCCAGCCCTTTTCTCTGCATTTGACACAAAAAACCATATGATATAACAGTTATTGCACATCACCTCGTGCAATATCAGTTTTTATGGCACCTCGGTGACTAATATTGCACTCGGGCTGCGCCCTCGTGCAATATTAGTCACCTCGGTGCCATAAAAACTGATATTGCACTCGGTGCTGTGCGATAACTGTATATTGTTCCATGACCCCTATGTAACAAGCCTCCTGATTGGCCAACAACCCACCTGCATAATGTGATGTTCACCTGTGTGCAGTGGTGTGTGACAGGCAGGTCAATAACAAATGTTATATTCACTGATCAGTGAATATAACATTTGTTATTGACCTCCCTGGAAAAAAATTTCCAAAAAAAAAATTTTTCCCCAAAAAAAAAAAACTTTCCGGAAAAAAAAAATTTCCGAAAAAAAAAAAAAATTTACCAAAAAAAAGTTTTTCCGAAAAAAGAAAAAATTTCCCAAAAAAAAAAAATTTTTGAAAAAAAAAAAATCTGAAATAAGGAAATTTCCACAAAAAAATTATCATGGAACAAAACAATTGTGGACTTCAGTTTCGGTCAATATCAGGTTTTACGGACCTGACCTAGTGATATTCACCTTGGCCTTCGGCCTCGGTGAATATCACCGGTCAGGTCCGTAAAACCTGATATTGACCTCAACCGAAGTCCATAATTGTATAATATTGCACGGCTGTCGGCCAATGAGAAGCGAGTATTTCGGCTTGCCATATGATATTGTATGTTATCAAGGTATCATTCTTCAGGCACGTGTATAGCAATTAGCAAAGCCATCTTTGACCAGTGTCCTGATCAAAATGTTCGCATTCTATAAAGAAATTCCAAGCATACACAAAATATTCCTTCAGATGATATTAATTTACCTGTACACGTGTATCAAGGCCTATGGAGGTAATGTTTGGATCTTTCTTTATAAATGGTGTATTCTGTTCTGAGACTCCCACGTTACTCAGATGTCTTTACGGTTTTTCTTAGCAATCTTGCTTTCATTATGTGGTTTGGCAAGCAATATAGTTTGCAGTTTGACACCCTTTTAGTCAAATGCTATCCATCATAGGCAATTTATAATACTCTTATGACTTGCCATATATGTCATACCGAAACGCCTTAGACCCATTGCTAAAAGAAGGAAAAGGAAGGCGTCTGTAATCCGGTCTAGTTGCTCTGAACATTTTCGTCAATCTCTGTTAATTTTTTATGTTTTATTTTGTCTTCATTATAGAATTTGTCGATAATTCTGAGATTGCAGATATTTATGTGTTTAAAGTCCACCACCTCTTTTAAATTTGCAAAACATAATCATCCTCAGTTGAGTAAACTCCTCTCAGTATTCTTCTGTTCAGCATATAGGACTCCTCTTCTGGGACTGTGTAAAATAGCAATTTTTTTAGAAAACAGCTGATTTTATATTTATGACTATGAGCAACGTGAGGGGAATTTAGGAAATTGAGATCTATATGAATTTTTGACAGAGTGTCATTTCTTTGTACGCAAAGGAATTCAGTAGTATTTGCAATTGTGCAGGTGTCCACCTTCACTTAAAATTCCTCCAGGACTATAATTTATTCACACAAGACAAACACACCATAATGTCAACTGCCATAAAGTGCGTACCTGACATTTTTATGCATATAGGAATGTTTTGATGACTCAGACATCTTAATGACTAATGGCCTATGATCTGTATTCATACTGGGTCTGTTGTGAGTGATAATACCAGAATTATTGCTATCATTGCTAGTAGCGACCTCTAGTGTATTGTTGTGACCTCGGGTCCAGCTCTTTATTTGCACAGCCCGATGGGCATACATAATAAACAAAACATTGCTAATTGGCGGTGACATTGTCTGTTGGTCACGTTGAAATGGACGGTAAACATCATGTTGCTACAAAGTGAACACAACTTTGCTGCTTTTCACGACATTGTGAAATGTTGCCACAACATCACGTGCTAATGTCATGTTTTTGACGTTGTTTCACAATGTTATGACAACATCATTTCTACCACTCAATTCTTTGTAATTTCTCATAAATAATTTTCATTCCAACATGGTTATATATGTAGATGTGTTGTTTCCTCTTTTCCTCAGGTTTGATGAACTTCGATACCCACACAGCACCTCACACCAATGTTAGATGGATGTTCTATCCTGTTCAAAAATGCACTTTGCCTCATTGCAATGGCCTAAGCAGAACTTGTATTCATCCTTTCCTTAATTGTTGTGAACTCCTCATATCATAAACAGTCTCTCAAGTGCATAAATACAGGACGTAAAGCCCAGTCATTCATCCATCCATCTCCTTCTCAATTTGGGTGCCAATCGCTGGGTCCAGGGGTTCGAATCCACCTCTCGCCGGTCACCTGGGCCTGTGCTGAACGGCTGTTTCTATCATCTTTCGCTTCATTGCCATGCCCTCCTCCTGTCCCAATTAGCCTACCAAGTGCAAAAATACAGGACGTAAAGCCCAAATCACCCATCCTTCTCAATTTGGCAGCAAAAATTGGTGGAATTCACTCTTGAAGTACCTACTCCAGCTCTTCGTTGAAATAATGTAGGAAAAAAAACGGAAGACAATCATCTCATCTACCCAACAGTAAACACCTTTCATTGGCCCTTCAAAAGGAGTGGCTCAGCATGAAATCATCGCCAGAAACAAAGCTGCTCTGCTCAAGCCATCAAGACAGCGTTTAATTACATTTATCGACGTAATCATCTCTGAGATGTGTAGAAAACGACTATCATCAATGACAGCCAACACAATTTCAAATCCTTTTTAAAATGTATTTATCAGTCAAGAATATGCCTTTAGTATTTCTATCCAAGCTTTTTTTATTCAATTCTATTTTAACGACTGTTCAAAAGCCATGTTTAATTTTCATCTACAACTGTAGAAATGCAAGTTATTACAAGGATGCATACAAACTGCTCCTTGTCAGGTCATTTATCCCTTTACTGGCTTGCCTCCTCATACACTGCTCATACAAATTAGGGGAGCAAGGAGTTTTTTCATTATTGTTGCCAGTTATGGCTGTTTCAGCAAGATTTCATGCATCAAATATCAGAGAAAATTGACATGTATGTGAGGAGACCGGTTGCAGAAATTGAAAAAAACAGAAGGTCTACCTTAACTTAAACCATAACCCTATCCATAAACCTAACGCTAATTTTAACCCTAATCTGATGTGTTAATCATATATTTGCAATGCTGTCACCACTAGTCAGTAAACGAATCATACATCTGTACCAGTGATGAAGTGACCTCTCATTTAAAAATAGCATGCAATGCATGCACCGTGTCCTCGAGCAATTTAATAACCCTTATAACTCAATTGGATATGATCATTACATTAACACATCTCTATAAATTGTTAAAAGTTGCATTCTATCTATAGATCTATCAATCTACCTATCAATCTATCTATCTATCTATCTGTCTATCTATGTGTCTATCTGACTATCTTTAGTAATTGGCTGAAGCATAAATCTCAGGTTGTGGTGCACCCCACTTTGTCTCAGGATGGAAGGGCCAAAGGGAAGAAGAAGAAGATGCTTCTCAGAAATCGTCTGCTGAGCTAGGAGGAATTTGGGGGATTAAAGTTAATTATTTAGAGCAGTGAGACATAAGATTAAAGCCAGGGCATCTAGTGCAACAGTGTAAACACTGGGCATCATAATGGCATCATAACTTTGGGTTGTTCTTGCATCTGTGAAATGCTTTTCGATCCACACCAACTTTGATATGACAATCCCATTGATGACGACAAAGGCACGAGGCCTGCTCTCGGACACAAAAATAGATAGAACTAGCAGTGACATCATCGATAGGCCTACTCCCAAACGGTTTCTCGTCAGAATCAGTAATGTGGTTTAAATTATATTTTTTACTGTTCTACTTTCTGTTTATTTTCAGTGACCAGGTGCTTGCTCCTCCTGACCGTCATCTCCCTAGCAACCGCCCAGTGCCCGTGTATGCACTGTGGACCTCCCATGTGCCGAGCAGTCTGTGCACACGACTGCTACAAGTGCTGTGAGTGTTGTGTATTCTTTGAGAACAGGATAGGTAAAAGAAACAGTGAAATACAACCGCAACCCCCGAAAGAGGACAAGCAAGAATCTTTGTGTTTATTTAAGCGCCAACTGCAATTAGCCTCAGCCAAACAAAAGGAAGAAGATGAAAACGTAATACCTCTTGACGACGTTAGTGATATCGCGGAAGCTATGAGCGTCAGATTGTCAATTTTACGAGCGTCAGAAGACCGACTTAACCCCGACTCATCATACGCAGACTCCAGCGCCCCTACTGGATTAGATCGATTCCTCGCTTTCCTCCAACAGGCGGCTAAATCACGTGAGACGTGATAGTCATGTGATCTAATCATGTGATCCAGTCATGTGATTGTATGTTTAAAATGGACTCCATTCCTTTCCCTCTGCTGCTGCAAAAAAAGTCTAAAAAAATATGAAAAGCAGTCTAAATTATTAACGGCAAGCATTACACATTATATTTACTTTAACGCAATAATTTTTTCGTATAATTTATGATTATCCGTGTCTTGTACATCATTATACTGTATAAAAATGATTGTGTCTTTTGAATTGTCTGAATTTTATTCTGAGATTTTACCTTGCATTCTGTGTTTGTTGATTTCATTATTATGTACTGTTTACTATTTCGCTAAGTTTCATGTGATTTAATTTGTCATTGCAACCGACTTCAAGTGGAAACCAATGTCTTGAAAAGAACTGCTGTCATGTTTGTTGCTACATAGCTCAACTCCCCTGATGATCTCTATAATTATTATTATCATAATGTCTGTACCCTCGTGCAATACATAAACTTAGTGTAATGCTTGTACATAGTTGCCTTGTTGTATGTTCCCAGACTGCTTGATATTAACCTTGTTTCTGTCATTCATTGTAAACTTGAATATTGAAGAAAAAAAATTAAGCTATTATTTTTAATAATATCTTTAGGCTTAATGTGTTGTATTTTCTTGAACTGACACTAGATAAAATACCAGAGAAAACATAATGAAAGAGAGAAGGATCATCAAATACCAGAATGATACCGGTGAATTTCACCAGAAAAGCTTGAAACGTGGCTCATACGCTGCTCACTAAACAAAAAGTCAAAGTCAAGGAGATTTTATCTTTGTAGATTAAAAGGCAAGGGGTTTTATCTTTGTAGGAGTCAGTTATGACTGTTCCAAAGTGATAAAATGCATTAACTGTCAGAGAAAATCTACATTTAAGGATCTCAGTTGCAGAAATTTAATGAACAAACGCAGGGTCAACCCGAACCCCAACCCCATCCATAAACCGTTGGCTTATTTTAACCATACTTTTAAACCTAACCCTGGGCATGTTTTGACATATGATATATAGACCCTGTGTTCTGTCATTAAGTTTTTGTTACAAACATCCTTACATATACATGGGTGTTGATTAATTTTGACAGTTTGTGTACACTGTACACCCTTGCCCATAAATATGGAATACTTCAACATTATTTAACAATTGGAATTGATAACATTGGCAACTGCTACCGGAGCAGAGAATGGTCTGATTCAACGGTATACTACTTCCAATCACCGCTAAACACTAAAGGGAAGAACATGCTGTCATTTAAAACCACACCTGCAGCGTTAACCCCAGGAAAAGTTACAGCAGCACAAAATATTGAAATTCAGGGGATTTTTTTTGGGTGAGATGCATTCAACCAAAAATTAACAATTCTTGAAAAAATGTAGTTGAGGCTTTCAAAGAGTGATCAAAGAAGATGACTTGACCTTTACAATGAACCTTGCTTACATTCACACTCTGAAATTTACTTTTATTTGACACAATTTTTCCAAAAAAGTATTCCATATTTATGAGCAGGAGGGTACAAATAATTTCAGCACAAACTAAGCTAATGGATGATTGGAGCAGTGGTTAGCAGGTTGAACTTCTGATCTAGCAGCCTGGGTTCAACTTCAACAATTTGTTTCATCCACTCCAGGTGGGGACTTTCGTTTGCTACCCACATTAAAGAAAATCAGCTATACACTCTTAACATGAAAAGATCATGATGGTATATAAAGAATCAACAGCCGAAAAATTGTGTTAAGGTTCGACTGAATTGAAAAGGTTCAATGCCAGTGGATATAGGCCCTATGATGGAGCTATACAATCCCAACTTGAGAGAAAGGGGTTCCATGTGGGAGTTCAGTGCAGCTGGATTATCTAAATGTTGTTTTTGTTTGCTGTTGGAACATTTTTAAAAGTTGAATAATGAACTTTACAGGGTTCCTTATCTATACCAGCTTATAGAACCCTTAAAGGTTCCATATAAACGTTTTTGTTAAGAGTGTACCTACAGACCAAAATCTTAAAATTTACATTGCTGAAATTCTCCCAACAGAATTTTTTTGTAGAAATTGTGGTTAACCTGCAATGCAGATATTGCCTGAAGCGCTTATGAAATCCACCTAAACTCTTTTATCAGCTCTTAGTGTTATTTGAAGTTTGAGTGGTGACATGGCAATGTTGATGATGTGGTCACTTCATTAAAAAATCCTAATCATAAGAAGCGATCAACGGAAGTGATGAGGTAATCTCCTATCTAGTCAAAGTGATTCCAGTCAACTTTCACATTACAATTAATTGATGAGTTCTACTTTTGAAAACCGTTTAAGTCTCACGAAGACGGATTTAACATCAAGGTCGACAAAGATTAAATAACTTAGAATAATGAAGTCAACATTATTCACTAAATGTAGAGCTAAATTTATTTGTCACATATTCGAATTGAGTTTCTTCGATATTGGAAAAATCAGGATTTATTAGATACAATTTAAACTTTCATCAGCTCATTACTACGGGCAACCCAAGCAGTTTCAGTAAACATGGTTTCATTGGCAACATTAAAGTGCTAACTGGATGAGCTGGTTTTGAGGAAAATGCTGCATGCCAACATATTATACGCTGCTCACATCATCACATTATTTAAGGGAGCAAGGTGGCAATCATAGTCAGTTCCAGTTACGGCTGTTTCAACTAAACATGAATTGTCAAAAATAATGAAGGATGACTGATTGTCTGTGACAGTAATTTAATGAAAAAAAGCAGTGTCAACACATCAGATTTGAAAAGAGACCTTGGGTTAGGTTTAAAATTAGGGTTACTCTTAGGTTTATGGATAGGGTTAGGGTTTCAGTTAAGGAACACTATTTGTTGTTTCATTAAATTTCTGCTACTGATCTCCTCTCATGTCAATTTTCCCTGACATTTGCTATCTCGTTGAAACAGCCATAACTGACAAATATAATGAAAAGACACCTTGATCCCATCCTTTCTGTGAGCAGTGTAATAAAAATGCTGCATCGGCTGAAGAATGAATATGCGGACTTGGCGGGTCACCTTCCTTTTGATTTATTTAAAAAAAATTCTTTTTTTAGCCTTGCCTGAAATTTTTGAAATGTCAATGTAACTCTCTTCACAACCTTTATAAGAAGCTACCTTTTTGTTCTGACTCATTGCGGGATTGTCTCAAAGTTCACATGTTGGTATATTGTCAAAATTACAAACATTGTATGCTTTGGAAGACAATCCTTCCATTGTCCAATTTCATGGAATCTTATAACATTTTATTTCCTATTGTCAGCCAGTCAGATTGGGTCAATGCACAAAAAAATTAAATACCAGGCCTTTTTTCAAAAAATGTCGAATGCAGTGTAACTGAATTATAATCAAGTTTTCGTCAATTCAATCAGAGCTGTTAAGTATAAATGTCACATGATGTGAAGATGTTAATTTGAATTCTGAAATCCATACCATTTTCCTCATGGTAATGAAACTTCCAGCATGATATTCATTTGCAGGATTAATGCAACCTTTTACAAAAGAAATAACATAAACGAGGTAAAGGCCAATTGCTTCCAAATGAAGAAAAGTTCTTTGACATCGTTTTAAAAATCCTTTCTTAAAATCCTTGAAGCAACCTCAAGCTTACCTTGGTTCAGTTTCTTTCCACACTAAGATAATTTTCTTCTTCTTCTTCTTCTTCTTCTTCTTCTTGGTGTTCAATCCTTTACTCCTTCATGGTGTCAATCTGACAAGCCTTTATTTCAATGACCTGGTTTTATTATGAGGGAAGTTCTTAAATCAACTCTTTGATTCTTTTGGCATTCTAAAGCCTTCTTTCAACATCAAATAATTTTTGTTCCTTTCGTTCATTATGATGTAATATGATAAAGCATGATTTCGATGATCTCATGGTGACCTGAGAATGCTACCTAAGCAAAATCTAGCCTTATACGCCATTGCTCATAAGTACAGAATACTTCAACATTCTCCATTAAAATTGACAACTTTAGCAACTTCTGCTGGAGCACATGATGGTCTGATTCAATGGTAACTACTTCCAATGACCACTAAAGGGAAGAAAATGCTGTCATTTAAAACGCATGCTGCAGCATTAACCCCAGGATCAGTTACTGCAGTACGAAATATGGAAATTCAGGGGTTTTTTTATGGTGAGTTGCATTAAACCAAAATTAGTGAAAAAGTGAATAGAGAAGATATCTTGACCTTAATGGACCTTGCTTACATTCACACTCTGAAATTTACATTTATTTGACACTTTTTTCCAAAAAAGTATTCCATATTTATTAGCAGGAGTTAAGAATCGTATATGAATAGAATCTGCTGTAACAATGCAACACAAGTTTTTAATTGTGACATGTTCTATCCTACATGGTGATCAATGTAGGGCATACATTATGTAAGATTAAGATATACTGTTCACACAATTCAAGGAGCAAGGGTTTTTTTTCATTAAGGGTGTCAGTTATGGCTGTTTCAGTGAAATATCATGCGTCAAATATCAGAGAAAATTGACATGTGAGGAGATGGATTACTGAATTTTATGAAAAAAACATAGTGTCTACCGAAACTCAAACCCCAACCCTATCCATAAACATAACCCTGGGTCTGTTTTAACGTCTGATGTGATGACCCTGTGTTTAGTCATTGATTTCTGTCATGTCATGGACCATTTTAACAAATTCAGTGGACCAGATTCAATGATAGTCAGTCACTATATTTAACACTAGGGGTCGCTTGGGTGTTGTTAGAACAGCTAAAGGGCCTGTAGTACGGGAAGTAGTGAGCTATGGCAATAACAGCATGCCACTGATACAATTTTGTTTACTGCACATTATATGGCTATTTAAAAACGTGTCCAGAAGAGTCTAATTCTCCGCAAATAACCTGGACTAGTCTACACTGCTCACACACAAATTAAGGGAGCAAGGGGTATTTTCATTATTGAGATATTTGACATGTGAGGAGATCGGTTGCAGAAATTTAATGAAAAAACTCAGGGTCTACCTAAACTCAAACCCTAGCCCTATCCATAAACCTAACCCTAATTTTAAACCTACTGGGTCTGTTTTTACATCTGATGTGTTGACCCTGTGTTTTGTCATTAAATTTCTACCATAGACATCCTCACAAGGTCATTACTTTTGACAGACAAATCATGTTCATTTGAAACAACCATAACAGGAACTGACTATGATTGCTGCCTTGCTCCCTTAAATGCAGTGTATCTCATCAGCAACATTTGTTACTTTGTGTATGTCATTTAGAAATTCCAAAATATAAAGGCAGACATCTGAATGCGGAACGGCATGCGACACCTGTTTGGAATTTTTAGAATGCCCATTGCTACCCTACTTTTCTTGAACAAATAAGAAATATAAACTACATAGACTTTTTGTTATTTTTTTTTTATAAATAACCTTTAAAGATCATAAACAAAAACAACTAATGCAGTTCTTACAATGTATTTACAATTTGCAATACCATAAACAGCTCATTGTAATTTTTTCAAACAAACTTGAAAATAAAACAAAAATATTGATTCATGATTTTTAATGGATTACAAAATTGAAATTCGGCGCCAAAAATTAATCAGTGCTATTGCAGCCAATCATAAGCCTCATAGACCTTTTCGTCTGATCTGCTATTATCTTCTTCAATCGGATCCATCTCATTCAAATTTCGTGCCTGGAAGAAAAACATATATTTATAAGAATGGCAAGAAAATGAATCACAAAAACTTTCTGTTGAAAAAGAATGGTCATGATTTGCTCAATAATATTATGATTTTTACACTAATGTTACCATAACCAAATTGTTGTTTGCTTTTTTTTGGGGGGGTGTACCCTAGACCTTTACAGTGGACCTTGCTAGCATTTAAACTCGACAAAATGTACTTTTTGGAACTTTTTCTAAAAAAAAGTATATATGAGCAAGAGAGCATGCATTTTCTATAAAATGTCACGTCAGTAAAGCTTCCAAACAATAAGGTCTTTTGTGAGAGTCAAACAAATGTTACTGATTTGTTTATGTCATTTAGTTATTATCAGATTCTCTTGACCAACCAATAAGTTTATATGTTGAAATTTCTTACAATTTTTGCCTTCTGCTTTGTAAAACACCTTTTATACGTGAATATAAGGTTCTGATGCCTTGTCATGGATCTGACCCCTGTTCAAATTTGTACAAGGTGTTACCTATGTATTGAGAATCTTGAAATTCAGGGTGTCCATCTCGCCTTGCATTCCCCTATTTATGATCATATATAATTATTGTTTATATCAATTTTTCGAGGATTAAACCACATTCATGTACAAAATTTACAGTAAACAGACGGTTTAGATATACACATTGTAGGATAGGATAGGATAGGATAGGATAGGATAGGATAGGGTAGGATAAGAAAAGACTAATTTCTAAAAACAGTCCAAGCCTGAAAGTTTAGTTCTACTGTCAATAAAATATTCAAAGGTGCCATGCTTTGGCAGAGCCAGCTAGCTTCATCTGACCAGAAAATAGGTCACTTTTGAACTTGGCCAATCAGAGCAGTTCTTACAATTATGACTTTTGCAAGAATTTCTCTGATTGGCTGATTCCAGGAATGACCTATTTTCTTTCCAGAATGAAGTTATCAACCTCTGTAAGAAATTGCACCTTTGAATTTAGTAGTATCAAGATAATACTGTTTTAAGCTTGAGACTGTGATAAACTGATTCAACACTGCCATAGTGAATCAGTTGAACTGATCTAATTTGGTTCAATTACAAGTCACATTCCTTCTCAATAAATATAAATAAATCATTTTTCAAAAGTTATTTCTCTTTTTAGAGTTACTAGTAAAGTGTTAACAAAATGATTTGGTATCAAGTTGGATCGAAGTAGAAATGTTTTTTATTAACGAATGTTAAATTTTGACTTTGTTTCAAATTAATATATTTGGGGCCTATGTGCTCTCTTGATATTCATTCAAAATCTACTTGCCAAATGACATTTACTTTTTTTGCCAGTATTCAAATTTGATTCATGATTGTCATTTTGAGAACTGGATGGTAAAACAACTTTGATTTCATTTATGATTTGGTAGACGTAAGCTACTGGGGATCACGTATTCTGTGACAACATTCCTTACCATAGGCAAACAAAAGATCTAAAGACAACTTGAGGAAATGAAACACAATATTATTCGCCAAAAGGCAGACAAAACAACAGAATATCAATTAATTAATCAACATCAGACAAACTGAACAAACAAAACCAAAACTGAGAATCAGAGATGTACCGTCGATACAGAGTTTCCTTTAAGACGCACATATTCAATAAATCGCTCCATGACATCATCATCCCCTCTTGCTTGTGTCGCCCTCTTGCGGCCATGGTGCAAAAATATTTGGTTACAGCAGCGCCCCCATGCTGTTGACCCGCAACGGAATCGTTTTGTGCATCCCGCGCATGTCCCCTGGCAATCGGCTTGTGACGAACTCTCCACCAACGAAACGCAGACAACGATAATACTGAGGACCAGGACTGGAAATAAAAAGCAAAAATCATGATGCAATGTGAGGCGAAAATGAGATTCTGCTGTTGATTGTTGTTAGACCTGCGAAAATAAGATACGTCATACAGCATGCAGCGTGGAGATGCTTAATTTGACAGATTAAATTTTGGTGAAAACAGAAAACTAAAACTTCAATGTATGACATATTCATGTCAGCAGGACAGAGAAACAAGAGAATAAAGATTATTTCCATGCAGTTTCACTCATATAATTATCATCTCCACTTTCCAGTCATAAAGTTGCTTACTGGCATAATTTCTTACATGATTGTACGAATTTCTAATAAACCATTTCAGATTCTGGCTATTTATAACAGAGATCTATTTCAAATTTCTTAATTAATTGCCTTTGGTTATATTTGGTTAGATCTACATGTCTTTCATTTTGATTATACCCTTTTCTCCCTTAGTTCGTAGTAACTTCGTACAAAGGCCGACAGAGTGGCCTGGCTCTCTGCAACCAGTACATCAGCACACAGTATGACCAATCTATCTAGTCGCAACGAACAGGTAAATCAAAAATGACCTATTTGTCTATCTGCCTATCTATTAATCTATCTATTATTGACTATTCATCTTCTATCTATTAATCTATCTAATATATCTATTACTCTATCTACTAATCTATCTATCTGTCTATCTATCAATCTATCTATCTTATAGTCTCTATTTAATCCATCCATCTATCTGTCTGTCTGCTGATTTACCTTTCAATGTATCTATCTCGCTGCCTGATCATATTGTCATCTGTCTTTATATATCTATCTCAATGTCTGTCTACCTGCCTCTATACAAACTTGTTTATATTTCCAACAGACATCGAATATGACAATGGCTTTTGTTATCTCCCCTGACACCAGAGGGATTCGAAAACAGATATTACGTTGCCCCCTCGCCCCTAGTGGATAAAAGAATAAATCCAAATGCATTGATGTTTCACTGCACGCCCAACTACCATTGAAAGGGTTTGGTTGAAAAATAATCACAACAATAATAATACTTTTTTGGGAAATAAGCACTTATTAAGCAGTTTGTTTTGAACAAACAAGTCATTTGCTTGAGTTTTTTTTTTTTTGGTCAAAATCATAGGCATATTTTAATCCGTAAAATTCAGGGCATAATGTCGGCACTGCCCCCCCCCCCTCAAAATGACGGTCCCTTATGCCTATGGTCAAAGCAAATAATATTATGCTGTATCCTTATATATAAATAAACTCCTGCTCATAAATATGGAATACTTTTTGACGAAAAAGTGTCAAATAACAGTAAATTTTAGAGTGTTAATGCAAGCAAGATTATTGAAAAGGTCAATTCATCCTCTTTAATCACTCTTTGGAAGCCTCAACTACATTTTTTGCAAGAGTTTTTAATATTTGATTGAATGCACCCCACCTCAAAAAAGCCACTGAATTTCCATATTTTGTGCTGCTGTAACTTTTCCTGGGGTTAACACTGCAGCATGCGTTTTTAAATGACAGTTTGTTCTTCTCTTTAGTGGTCATTGGAAGTAGTTAAGACTGAATCAGACCATTCTTTGCTCCAGCAGATGTTGCCAAAGTTATCAATTCCAATGGAGAATGTTGAAGTATTCCATATTAATGAGCAAGGGTGTATATAAATGACAGTTTTTGTCAAACTTTGTTTTTCCTTACAAATCCACATTTCTCAATGCATCCCAACATCCCATATATCAATCTTTCAATCTTCACCTGCACTACAGATTTTAATGTTACTGCCACTTGACATCCATTACTTTTGCATCTATGGCCATTTCTGTTTTTTGTTATTTTCCTACCTTTCACACTAGAGGACACCATCCGTTATTACCACATTACACCAGAGGGAGACACTTCCCACTCTCACACAGTCAGAGGGCAACACCTGCTGCTATACCTCGATCTTCATGTTTTCAAACACCCTATCCACACATGCTATCCACACCTCTATTTATCTATTCAAGTGGTCCTGCTAATAATAGCAGCACTTTTCACTAAGCTCCAAAAGGGAGGGAAGGGCCAAAAATGCACATGATATACTTTGCAAGAGGCCCACTTACTGTCTTACATCAAGGGAACTGTTCAAATGCATTTACAGTGCCATATCATCATTTACATCACAGCACTTCATTGATGATTTCTGCACCAACACCATTTTGTAATTTCAGTGCCTATCTCTTTTGACCATGTTACACCTCTTCAATCCTCTATTTAGACCACAGGGCAACACATGTCACACCTACAATGATTAAGCACAATACTGAACCCAGTGCACCCTGCTACTTATTTGCAGGGCTACCTATTTGCACCAAGAAGCATGGGGTCCTCTAGTTCTATATATAAATAAGGGTTACAATTAAGGTTAGGTTTATAGATAGGGTTAAAATTTGAGTTTTGGTAGACCTTTTATCATGGCATTTCTGGAACTCATCTCCTCACATGCCAATTTTCTCTGACATCTGTTTCATGATACCTCCCTGAAATAGCCATAACTGGTAAAATAATGAAAAAATCCCATGCTCCCTTAATAGAGCAGTGTACTGTATGATAAAGCATTCATTCAGTCTTCATGGCTTACCACCCACTACATGTACACTCCTGCTTATAAATATGTGGTACTTTTTTGGAAAAAAGGTGTCAAATAAAAGTAAATTTCAGAGTGTGAATGTAAGCAAGGTCCATTGTGAAGGTCAAGTCATCTTCTCTAACCACTCTTTGAAAGCCTCAACTACACTTTTTGTAAGAATTGCTAATTTTTGGTCGAATGCACCTCACCCAAACAACCCCCTGAATTTCCACATTTCATGCTGCTGTAACTTTTCCTTGGGTTAAGGCTGCATGCGTTTGTAACAACAGCATGTTCTTCCCTTTAGCGGTCATTGGAAGACTTAAATTAGGGTGCATCGTCTGCCCCTTAAATTGTCGTATTAATTTGCACTTTTGCCATATCATTCCATTGCCAGTAAAAATACATTTTGCAAAATTTCAATAAGATTGGTCGCAGCCTTAGGGTGGCACAATTGCATTAAAGTTTAGTCCAAAAATGAAAAAAAGTGATGTTTTGTATAATCGCGGTTAGAAATATCTAGCTTATCGTTTGATTTTGGAATTTGATTCATATACCATTGTTCTCAGAAGAAAATAAGCTTTAATTTGAATGGTACAAAGCTGTATTTCTGAAAGTTTTTCGCTTTGAGGAAATTCCGAAAGTAGAAAGTTTCGGACTATGGTGAAAAGATGTTTTGAAAGAACTGCTTAAAAGTCTCTTTTTGCACAATTGTCACATCTCCACTAGAATAAAGTATAAAGTACACTATGGTGAAGAAAGTAAGAATTTCAAAAAATGTTTCAAATATCTAGTCAACAATATCCAAATATACAAATTTGCATTAAATACATGCAAATATGAGAAATAAATCACTTTAATACAAAGTCGTTCTACCGTGTCTTTTTCTTTTGACTGCATTATAATTCAATCAAGGTCTTATTAAATGATGTGGTCTATTCCTCAGTTAAGAGACTTCTCTGAGTTCTGAAAGTCACATTAACATTGTTTTTTAGATTTATCACGTTTCAATAAATCAAAAAGAAAGTATCCCTGCACAAACACAATATCTCCGAAGTGGAAACCAATGATGTTGGTATTCAAAGTGAAGCTCTTGTTTTAAGAAATCTAACTGCACCATCTATAAGTCAATAGAATAAAAACTAAAAAATTATTATTCACAACCGCGAAACAGCAAAATAATACCTTATGCTCAAATTTCAAGGCTGTAGTGCCGCCCTTAAACATTGGATTTTTTTCAAAAAAATTGACAGGGCTACTTTTGTGACATTAAGGAACAATACTGCAAAAGTGCATGAAATTTTGAAGATATAAGGGGCAGACGATGCACCCTATATGGAAGTAGTATAGTAAGTATACCATTGTATAAGACGATCATGTGCTCCAGCAGAAGTTGCTGAAGTTGTTAATTTCAATGGAGGATGAACTGAGGTATTCCTTATTAAAATTTTATTAGCAACGGTGTAGTAACACAATGCTAAACATTGAAGGTTCAGTTGAACTTTTAAGATCCGTTATAGATCTATAAACATATTTATACAAATAGCTCAGCACTGACAACACTTGAGAAAAGGAGTTTGAACTGCTGAGCTGATGGCTCACTTTAGGAATTTGGCTAGTTACAGATGCAAAATTAGAGTTATTCAAACTGAATAATTTGTATGTGAAGAAGTTGGACAATTTTTTATGATATATCATTATCGCCATATATCTGGCCAATAAGGTTAAAAATGACAACTTTTTTGTGTGACAAAATATTCTGCAGTAATATCAGGTTATTGTTCCATTGATCTCTGTGAACTAAGATCTTGTTTGCTGAAGTCATTTTTTCATTAAATTTCATTTATAAATAGCTTTCACCATGCTAAAGTCTGAAGCATAAGTCAGGTGTTACTTTGCTCTCAAGACAGTATAATTTTAGGTGTACAAGAAGTCACTAATTTGTGAGAAATAAGTAGAACTACTATTATTATTATTATTAGGTAGGCAGAGGCAAGACCAAATAGGAAAACATAATGATTGTGACTATCTTCTATGTAGGCCTAACAATCGCAGCTTTTGCAGATTTGACATTTGATGCATTATATCTCGAAAAGACAGCCATAACTTTCGACAATAATGAAACATAACCTTGCTCCCTTGAAATTTGTGTGAGCAGTGTATTAAATTCATATATTATATCAACAAACAAGCAATATATGCCCATAAAGCAGAAGTGGGCTAACACTCCTCATTAAAAGTGGTACATTGGCTCTAGATCATGGCAATATGACCCAAAGGGGGCTCTCACATTTGCCTATTGTCATATTCAGAGACTAATGATTCTAGCAGCTATATCTTGACCTTTAGATAATGGTATGAAATGAGACACTTCTCTTTACTAATTAGCAGTGATTCCTTGTTGTTTTTTATGTGATCATGATTATGATCAAGAATATGTGACCCCAACAATACACCTGTTACTCACAAAAGATTATCCACCACGAACCAGACTTCCAAACATCAGTGCCCAGACTTATTTCAGTATTCTTCTCAATTTTTTTTTTACCTTCAGCGAACGAAGTTCGAAGAAGGTATTGTTATCACTTTGGTCAAAAGTTGTCTGTCCGCCGGGCGGGCAGTCGGGCAGTCGGGCAGTCGGGCAGTCGGGCAGTCGGGCAGTCGGGCAGTCGGCGGCGGCGGATAGACAGTTTCTGAGCCAGAACTCAGCCTCTATTACATGTACATGGATGAAATTTGGTACACAAGTAGCCTGTATGGCCCAGCTGTGCCTTTTGATGGTCTGATTGATGGAAATTTTTTACTTTTTGAAATATTGAGAAAAATACACAAAAAATATTTTTTTGGTTTCCGGGCTGGGACTCAGCCCCTATTACACGTACATGGATGAAATCTTTTACAGATGTAGCCTCTATGGTCTAGTTGTGCCTTTTCATGGTCTGACTGATGGATATTCTATACCTTTTGAAATATTTAAAAAAAAAGTAAAAAAAATATTTTTTTTCATTTATGGCCCAAAACTTGGCCATTATTATATATATTCTTTTATTGACATCTATAAATATCACAATTGATACATATGTCATTTGTAATGGGAAAAAGTTAAATAAAATATAAAAAAAAATAGTATTAATTATATACAAGATTAACTATATACATAAAATTGGTTATACACATGTTATAAATAGCTAAAATCAAGTGAGCATATTGTTACAAACGTATACGAGTAACAGTACTTTTGTGTTAAAAGAGCACTCAGCAAATGATTAAAACAAATACAAACTAGGTTCCAGCCACCCAAATAGTTATAAAATAAAGTTGATATCAAACACCAATTAATATAGATAACAGTCAATAAAATACACACACCACTTATACTGATCACATACAAATAGCCATTTCAGGTTAATAAGAAAATTATGATTAATTATATATATAAGACATAAGCAAAAGACATACAAGTTAACAAATTTATAGATTAATTAATAAGCAAAAGACATATAAGTTAACAAAGTTATAGATTAATTAATAATGCTTGATATTTCATATTTGATCATTATTTACAAAACATGCATCAAATTACATACATTGTTGCTTTAATATTGATCATATTGCTATACTGAATAGTTCATTTTATGTTAGAAATAGCTTATTTCTTAAAGTGTACATTATATGTTAATTATCATAATTATCATGATTGTGTATTATAAGTGACTGTGTGGATGTAGGAGATATGCTTTAAATTTAAACATCAGCCTGAAGTAAAAATTTCCCTAGAGTATGTAGTAGGTCAGGTTCCTTACTTTTCATTATTGATGTAAACTTGTCACTGTCATTTAAAGACAGAAAATTGTTGATAAATTTAGCAGCTGTTGAAAACAGGTTTCACGAAACGATTCATTAGCAGGGCATACAACAAGGCAATGGATTTCATCCTCCACCATATTTAATGAACACTTTTCGCATATTCTATTTGCTGCAGGAATCACTGGCTTTTGATGTCTGCCTATTTCAATTTGTAGACTGTGAGAACTTGTCCTGAATCTTGCAATCTTAGTTAACACTTTGCGGTTTTGTCGCAGCCTGAGATATGGCTCTAATCTACAGTCAGTTTTAAAGAGCTTATATGTTCTAAGTTTTGGTTGCTGTGTACTATCATTTATAGATATGAATAATTGTTCCTGTTCTATTTCATAAAGTTTTGATTTTACAGTTCTACATATGCTGTCAATGTCTAAGTTAGTATTGTTAATTGTTTCATATTCAATGTTACAAGAGCTTAAAATGTTTATTATTTTACTGAACCAATTAGTTTCATTAGCTCTGTTCGTATGAGTATCTTTCTGAATTTGTAGACATCTCCTTAACAGACTACCATCTGGTGCATTTTCTAATCTCATCCAATAATTGACCATTCTAACTTTTTGTCTAACATGCAATGGAAACCTACCAGTTTCACCATAAACAGCCAGAGATGGTGTTTGTTTTCTAACACCTAACATACATTTTAGATAGCCAAGTTGCAGAACTTCTAATTCAGATACAGGTTTTTCACCACTCCATATTTCACTGTTGTACTCAAGGATTGGTAGAACATAAGTATCAAACATTCGCAAAGATACAATTGGGTCCATGTGTCCTAGGACTTGCTTTGAATCACTCTGTAGGGCAAAAAGTGCCTTTTGAGCTTGCACTGACAGGTATTCTGTCATCTTGCTGTGCACTTTACGTTTGTTAGTTAGCATATGACCCAGATATTTGAAACTGTCCACTTTTTCTAGTTTCTCGCCATTGCAAAAGAAGGAGTCAGCTGTTTTGGTACCAATTTGCATCACTTTGGTTTTACTGACATTAACTATAACATGCCATTTTTTGCAGAAATTGTGCACTGAATTTATACTATTCTGTAGACACTTAGGAGAATCAGCGATAAGTACAATATCGTCAGCATACAATATGTGTGTTAAAGAGAAGTTGTTCAATTTTATCCCATCTGATTTGTCAAGATATTGGGAAGGTCAGACACAAATTCATTAAATAACTTTGGACTGAGAATCCCCCCCTGCAAGATGCCACATTGACTGTCAATTGCATTACTAGTATTTCCACTCTGGTGAACCCTAGCTTTTGCCTTGTCAAACATACTTATAATAATTTTGAGCATTTTCTCTCCAATGTTCTGCTGCCTCAGTTTGAAATATAGAGCATTCCTGTTTATGTAGTCAAATGCTTTGGTAAAATCTATAAAACACATGTACACAGGCTTTTTCTTTGCTTGTTGATAGCTTAAGACTGTATCCAAAATGAAAACACAGTCCGTGGTACTGGCTCCCGGTGTGAAGCCGAACTGACAGGGGTCATCAAGGTTCAGAGCCTCATTTTTGAAATACAACCGACTATTCAGGATTGAATCGAAGATTTTACCCATAACGACATTTATAGTTATTTTTCTATAGTTATCTGGATCTGCGCGGCTTCCCTTTTTGTGGAGGGCATTAATAAGACCTTCGGACCACTGAGAAGGATATTCCCCTTTATTAAAAATGTGATTGAACACAGCACAGAATGGTGCCACAAGTTTCTCACTGGCATATTTATAGAATTCTGCAGGTATCCCATCAATACCAGAAGCTTTATTATTTTTTAGTTTCCTGAAGTGCAGCGCTACTTCGTCCTCCGTTATTACATCATCACATATATGACAAGCAACTTCATTCGAGCAGTTATACTGGGAATTTTGAATTTCATTGACTGTATGAGTCATGCTTTCAATATCAAAGTAATCACGTTCAGGTGGAAAAGATTGTTGTTTAAAGTAGTCGTGAAAAGTATCTAAATCAGGGCTATCAATTTGGTTTTTTCCAAGAGCTTTTAATTTATTCCAATATTTCCAGCAATCTGATTGATTTTTACCCATAAGTTTTTGCATTTCATTCCGATTCCTCTCCTGAAATTGTCTTTTTTTCTTTTGAGTTATTCGTTTATAATTTTTGAGCATGCTACCATAATGAGTTTTATTATAATCTAGAGCTAAGTCATTCTGTTTGGCAAAGTCATTTAATGACTTCCTAATATTTTTACACTCATTGTCAAACCATTTATTTGTAGGAAATGTGCTTTTCGCAGACTTTGAATTCTTTTTCTTAAATGTTGGCTGTATGCAATCTGTTATATAGTTGTATACAGTTTCAATTACCATGTCAGTGTTTACATTGACTCAATGTCACAGCCAAGCTTATACAATGTGCTCTGAGCAGTTTCACTGTCAAAGTTGGATAGAAATTCATCAATTTTGCCATGGTCAAACACATACTTGAATGTTTTTGAACTATTCCCAGAGGTTGTAGTAACAATGTCAGTTTTCAATTTCGAGGGAAGATTAAAAGCGAAGATGAGTGGCGTATGGTCTGACTCTGTAAGTTTATCCATTATGACAAACTCATGCAGATAGCTATATGCAGATTCACTACAAAGTAAGTAGTCAACAACACTATGTCCATTAGTTGTATGACATGTAAATTGGTCTGTTTTACTTTCGTCAAATAGACCATTCATAATTCTAATACCACTTGCCTTGCATAAATTTATGAGATCTTTCCCATACGTATTTATCTTTTTATCTTTAGAAAATCTAAGTTTAGTCAACCAGCTGGAGTGTGTGTTATTCATTGAAGCATTACTTGCCTGGTATAAATTGGAGAAATTAGGGTTTTTTCCATTGACAGGTTCTTCAAAGTCCTTCAAATTACCTGTCCTGCTGTTAAAATCACCACAGATTGAAACAAATGGTGTTCTCTCAAGGAAACGGGCAAGATCTTTTGCATGCACATGGATGAAAATTGTCGCACATGTCACCTATGTGATAAAGTCGTGCCTTTTGTGGGTGTGATTCATGGATATTCTATACCTTTTGAAATATTTACAAAAAATAAATAAATTATTATTTCTGTTTCCAGGCCAAATCTAGGCCATTATCCACAAATGAAATTTGATGCACATCACTTATTTAATGTTATCATGCTTTTTGATGCTCTGATTGATAGTTATTTCTATTTCTTTTTGAAATATTGACAAACATTTAGACAAATGCAAATAAATATCTTTTGGTTTCCAACTCTCAGCTCACAACCTATTTCTTGTTTATGCATGAAACTGGTCCATAATATGTTTCAATTAGTCTAGTTAGGCTTTCCATGGTTCAACATACCCTAGCAGGCAGACGGGCTTATGAAAGGACAGAGAGCATAGACAACTTCAGGCCATGACCGGACCACTACTGCATAAATACTTACACTTGCTTCACATCACTTTTATGGCGTAATTGTGTCCCTTTCTAATGTTGCTTTTACGCTGAAGGTTTGCTGCTACGCAGCCTATGTTTATATTTATAAAGGACAGACGTTGATACCTCATTAGCCCAGAACCAAGTTTAAAATGAAAAATAATTGCAAAACAATGCAAGCTTAATCCTGACCTTCCTTGAAATATAACAACTTGTAAAAATCACAGTATTTTCAAATGTTTCCCTTGCATGCACTCATATAGGCCTATACATTGGTCCCTGCATAATCCGACCGCCCATTTTTGCAGTCATGAAGCGGTCTTTTGTGGGGTGCGGTCTCTCGTCGGGACGCAAAATGCACTAAAAAATCTTATTGCGGGAGGCAGGTGGTCACACAAGGCAAGTCGGTCTTACAACAGGGGTCTTATTACGCAGGGACCACTGCATATAGATAAGATAGTATGTACATATATACACTCCCATCTCAGTTGGCACATAAGCTATAATATATATATCGTACACGTATACATATAATTGATTCTAATGAAACAGTCATTGACATAATAGGCAGGCATAACTGACACCTATAGCGAAATATCCATTCCTCTCTTGACTTAAATGAGCAGTGTACATATTCACTCTAGTTCCCTTTGCCGGATTTACAAATGAATGATTTATTACCAGAAATGCACCGTCAAAATTTCATAAGACACGGTCATATGCACACTTACTGTTGTAAATATTTCATCTCTTTTCACCAGTAGCTAAGTATGGCAAATGCAGAGAAACTCAGCTACTTTGTTAGGTATAGATAGGCATACGCACAACTTTCCTTTGTAACAATAACAATAACAATATACTTTATTTGGTACCATATGGGAACTCTCATGTTAAGAGCAGAGTCAATAGAAACAGATACAGTTCTGCTTAAAAGTAAGCTAAAATGTGAAATGGGTGATGTTATTCCATTGGCTCAATGCTGAACATCCACAACCTAACTGCTTGCGAGAGCATGGATACTCAAACAATCGTATTATATAGATAGTGGATGGTGACGAGACCAATATTGAGTTTTATTGGCTGAAGCAGTAATATTGGTCGAGGCCAGAGGCTGAGAGCAATATTACCTGCTTAGGCCAATAAAATTCAATATTGGTTGATTCAACATCCACTATTTGTTATATTCTGCACCTCAATTTTCAAACTTATTCATATTTGTAAAATATTGGTTTTTCTAAAGATACTTGACATATACTTAATTTTTCCCTTTTGTTACAATGAGCATATTTATAAAATGATAGATTGACTTTTTAAAAAGTTACATTTTGCACACCACAGTCATGCCCTTAAGTAACTGGCAATTAAGTGCATGGCTGCTGCTGAGAACATAGGGGAACGCCAACATCACTCTACATACACCAATAACACTTTTAAGACACCAATATCATTTATTTATTGGCGTGTCGTGTGGCTGATCTCCTGTTACATGATTGGCCTGAAAATTATGGTGCAGAATATATGATAATTATTATAACGTAAAGATAGATGTCTGTACTGTCTCAGACAATTGGTTGCACATTTTTTTACCTATACGGGTTGTTTCCAGTGTTCTGTGCTTGGGCAACCGAAAGACCCTGGACATCCCTGATTTAATAGGGTATGTGCCAGACTCAGTCTTCTCATCGCTGATCATCACACGGCGGTAACCAACACAGGAGAATGCTACAGCATGGGAACCTTGGGCAATGTTCCCCTTGTCTACGCCCATTGGCACCGTACTATGGCTGCACAGAGCTACAGTTGAGGTCAAATGTATTCATACAGCGAGGGCTGCTGTTTTCAAAGTTATGTGGCATTGCGAAATCTGCCTATATTGGAATGAAAACACTTCAGATTATTTGTTGTGATTGTTTTTCAACTTATAGCAGTGAAAAAACGAGAATCAAATATAATTTGCAGTTTCTAAGAGGCTCTGAATTCAAAATGTCCAAAATTTGGTGGGTCAAAAGAAAACATACACCTGGATTTTTCTCCAATATATGCAAAATAAGGATTGGTAAACCAACTAAACAATGGATATTGATGTCAGAAAGCGATGCCTAAATGCCTGATTATGTTTTGTTAATTTCTGAAATGCAAACTGTTGACTAACCTAATTTTTCTCAAGGGATGTGATAAGTTACCCACTTACATACATTATTTCCATTTTTCACAACTTATTTAAAGGAAAAAGCAAGTGGCAAATACATGAAAAGGTAAATGAATGACTTCAAATGGTCAGGAAACAAATTGCATGCAGTTTCTGAAAAATTTCACACACCAATGTCTACCATATACACCACCATGAGGGAGTATGGGAAAAATTGGTCAACAGAATCACTGCACATGTGGGAAATGAATGGAGGCTGTCTGTCAGACAAGAGTGGATTTTAGTCAGTAAGGTGACAAAGAACCCAAATTAACAATGAAAGAGCTCTGTGGAGAATTATGGACACAAGGGACATAGCTGTCAACAAGTACTAACAAATTAACATTGCACCAACATGGCCTCTAAGAGGCCTCAATGCAAAGAAGAGCCAATGCACCAAAACAAAACATCAAATTTCACCTTTGATAACTTCATGAAGTAGGAGAAAGATTTTTGGGATAAGTTATGAATCTCTGCAGTACTTGAAACCAGATGAAGTGACATTTTTATTGCATTGAAGGCCATCTAGACAAAGTGTGTTTGACGATGCTTGCCCACAGCTTTGTCCACCATGCCTGCAACTCTCCTCAGAGCTCCTTCTTTGTTAATTTTGGGGAGTGATCCACCTTTTTGACCAAAATGCACTCTTTTTTGCAGATAGGTCCCATCTATTTCCTACTTATGCAATGATTCTGCTGACTGATAGGCTGCAGAGCCCTAGATGGTCACCTATATAAAGACATTGGCCTGCTAAATTGTTCACATACCAAATGATATCAGCACCCAGACTCTCTGAATTTGATTCCCATTGTTTTGATGTATTTTCTGTATGTTTTTTTTCCCTTCCACATATTTTGATAATTTAGATAATATATATGAGCAGCTACTTGTCACATCCCTCGGGAAAAACTGGGTCAGTCAATTTGTTGCTGTTCAGAAATTAACAAAACGTTGTCAGACATTGAGGCATCACTTTCTGACATCAATTTCCAGTGTTTAGTTCATTTACCAAGGCTTATTTTTACGTATATTGGGGAAAAATCCAAGTGTATGTTTTCTTTTGACCCACCAAATTTTGGATATTTTGTATTCAGAGCCTCTTAGCAGCTACAAATCACATTTGATTCTTTTTTTTAATGCTCCAAGTTGAAAAACAATACAGCAGTTAATCTGAAGAGATTTTATATCAGTATTGACTGATTTTATGATGCCACACAACTTTGAAATAATCAGCCCTCGCTGTATGAATACATTTGACCTCAACTGTATATCATTGTGAAAGGCTCACTGCGAATTCCATGCCTGCATTGTGGAGCATGGCTGACGGTATATGTATATACAATACAATATACAATACAATACAAAGGGAGCAAATTTGAAATCGTAATCAGTTCCAGACAGTTATGGCTGTTTCAATTGAATTTGAATATAATGTCAAAAATAATGAACATGTTAGGAAGTCTGTTGTAGAAATTTAATGACAAAACAGAGTCAACTCATCATAATGTGAAAACAGACCCAGGGTCAGGTTCAAAATTAGGGTTACGATTAGGGTTAGGTTTATGGATAGGGTAAAGGTTTGAGTTTAGGTAAACCCTGCATTTTTTTCATTAAATTTCTGAAACTGATCTCCGCATCTGATATGCTGACCCTGTGTTTTGTCATTATAATTCTGTCACAGACATCTTTACATGTTTACTATTATCAACAGTTCATGCATATCCAGTTGAAACAGCCATAACTGGAACTGACAATGATTATATCCTTGCTCCCTTGAATAATGTGAGTATAGAGTAGCAACATGCACAATTTTGACTCTGAAACCATCTAGTCATCTTGCTTGATCAATTTTCACAGCTCCTCAGGTATTCATAAACTTATACCTATGCCTGGATATACACTTTGTCTTGGCTGATGTCTAAATTGCTACTTAGGTCCAAACTAAATATAGGTCTATACCCGGTTTATCTCGAGTATCACCAAACTGCTTAAACAGACTTAGGAGCAAAAACTGCATATCATCAGAAGAATTATTGAGAGAATTGTTCATGCAAAAAAAAATTTTAATAACAATCTCTATGTTTTATTAGATTTTTGATTTATTCCCGGCAAGTGTGCTGCTGACCTCCAGTTACATGCTCCACACAGGCAGTTGGGTGGCAGAGTGGTGAAGATTCCTCTCTTGCTTTGCTGAAGGTTTAGCCTGCATGGGTTCGAACCCCAATTGGGAAACACATAATTTTCAGTGGACCTTCAAGAGTAAAATCCCAGCTGTGACTGTTGTTCAGATGAGACGTTTAATTTGTAGACCCTTGTATTAGGGTGGTCCACATTCCTATGGGAAAAATCAAATCTCCTAAAACCCCCAATTCGAAAGCAGAAATTGATGACCACATAAGTAAAACAAACACACACAAAATTTCAGCCAAATCGGTTAATATTTAGAGGTGGCACAAAGCCTTTGAAGTTTATCATGTGATTCCCCATTCGCGCAACTGAAAAAATGGTCAATTTCCCAGATCTTTCTCCGAAGTGAATATTTTTTTGCGTTTTTTAGTACAAATGATAAAGTTGGCATGGCAATGTAATATCTGGGTTTTTTTTGATTTATTATTCATGGTATATGAAATATTTGCCTGTTTTTATGAAAAAAAATGCTTGATAATTGACCCATGTAATATCTATGCTGACCTTCTACGAAACTTTTTAAGTCAAAAAGAATATCAGGACTAGATTAGGCATCCTTGACATACTAAAAATTTGGTTATTTGATCAAAATAATTGGTCAATATTGCAAGATTTGAAAATATCAATGATTTTGAGGTCTGTCGCAGGCGAATCGCATGTTAAACTTCAACAGCTTTGTGCCACCTCTAAATATTGATTGACTTTGCTGAAATTTTTACTCAGTACCTTCTGTACATATAAGATCACAATGCGAGATTCAAATCTGAGAAATTCAGAAGAAATTGTTTTTGGACCACCCTACCCTTGTATCAGTGCTTGTGCTTGGCAAGTGAGAAATCCCTCACATAAGGCAATTGTGTCCATACTCCCACTCTTTCTTCAATTTCATCAATCAACCCGTGTGAGCACCAAGACCTGAGCTTAGAGGGCTGCACCTACCTTTATCTCTCTATCTATCTATCTGCATGTATCATGGTCATCCAAGCCCGTCTCTTTATACTTTTAAAGTAAAAATCCAGGACCTAGAAACCGTGTCCTGGGTCTCATTCTCCTCTACAACATAGCACTGTATGCACAATATGCATGAACTCTAAAATCTACGAGTATACAGTACAACCAAAAATAAAGTATGACTACCCCAACAGGAAGGAAGAATCAGCCACTACTTTACCCTTTCACACCTTTTCGATACCTCCAAATCACTTCTTACATTTATCTACTTTAAACTACCTTTTAAAATTATGTTAAAATTACATTTAAATAACACCAATTTAAGCTCATTCAGCTTCACTGTGTTTGATTAATATGATATTGTGTCCCTTTGCTAACTGCAATTACATTGGTAGCTGTCTTAATGAAGTTCTTAGTATATATGGGCTAAGGTTGTCATGAGGAGTCAAAGGTAGTTGTAAGAGATTTGAGGTGCAGAGGAGAAAGGAGGGCAAAATAGGCAATCTCAGATTTCTGAAATAAAATGTTCTTACTTTATATTGAGTCATACTGTATTCCTGTATTCTATATTATTAAGCCGTACATGCCTTTGACTCTGTACTTCAAAATTATCTTTAACCAAAATAACAACGCCTTCCTTTGCTGACAAGGAAAATTAGGTATTTTAAAATGTGCACGTGTGAACTTCACCGCATATAAGTTTGGAGAATGAGCTTTTGATCCCAGATAAGAGTAATACATAATTATGAATTCCATTTTGAGCTTGGAAATGCAATTAAACTTCAAAATGGAATATCAAGTTCCACCTTACCATGTACATACATAAAGGTCGCTTCGGTTTGTCTTCCCAAAAAGGATAGGCCTACTTCCTCACTTCAACAATTTTATCTTAAGATGTACGTACTGTACAGTAGCCGTCTCACATTCTTCCTTTTACCAAGGGTTCAAGCCTAATCTTTATTTAAAACAAGTAAATTAAAGAAGGTCGCATGCATGTTCTTACTGAGCCTGCTGACAAAAAGTAGGTCTCATCCAGTCAGATTTATTTATACACTCCTGGAATACTTTTCTGGAGAAAAGGTGTCAAATAAAAGTAAATTTCAGGATGTGAATGTAACCAAGGTCCATTGTAAAGGTCAAGTCATCTTCACTTTTTGAAAGCCTCACCTACATATTTTGCAAGAATTAAAAATTTTTGGTTGAATGCACCCTAAAAAACCCCCTGAATTTCCATATTTCATGCTGCTGTAACTTTTCCTGGGGTTAACGCTGCAGCATGCGTTTTAAGTGACAGCATGTTCTTCCCTTTAGCGGTCATTGGAAGTAGTATACCATTGAATCAGACCATCATGTGCTCCAACAGAATGTTAAAGTATTCCATATTTATGAGCGACGGTGTAACATCTTGCAAAGGTCACATTTGTGTCATATAACTTAATCATGTATTTGGCAGCTGGGTGACTGAGGTGTTACAGTCCAGGCTTGCTCCACTTAAGGTCTTTGCCTACATTTATATGGGGGTTCGAACTCAGGACTGGTGACAAACCCAAAATAATTTCAGCAGGCATTCAAGAACAAAATTCCGGTTGGATGATGTTTGTAAGAGGTGTTGAATTTACAGCCCGTTGTATCTGAGTCTGTGTAACATATTGTAGACTCTCATTCTCTCTCTCCCATCTCATCAATCCATCCTCCCAAGTGCCCCGAGCTGGGCTTAGAGAACTGTGCTTACCATTTCTATCCAATGGGATGGTATAGAATAGTACACAATAGTATAGAATAGTATAGAATGGTATAGAATTGTATATAAAATACAATACAATAGGACAGAATAGAATGTAGCAGAATATAACATAGAATGGAACAGAATAAAATAGGATACAGAATAGAATATAGAATAAAATAGAATAGAGTGGAATAGAATATGGAATAGAATCGAATTAAATAGCATAATAATATAGAATAGAATAGAATAGAAAATAGTAGAATAGAATAGAATAGAATAGAATAGAATGGAAACGAGTAAAAGAGAATATAGAATGGAATAAAAATTACAGAATAGAATAGAGTAGCATAGAATATAGAATGGAATAGAGAGGAATATAATATAGAATATGGCGGAATAAAACAGAATATAGAATGGAATAGGGTGGAATAGAATGGAATTCGGAACCAAGAAAAAGTGTAGCGATCAGCTGCTTACATTGATCTTACATCATCAGTTTCATCACCCTAGTGACAACTCCGGAAATCTTCAAAATATACCTTCCTCTGAGAAGTAATCCGTATTTCTCTATGACATTTAAGAACGACTTTGTGACTTTTTGCATTTACAAAAATCTGCAAAAATGTGAAATATGTTTTGTGGTGTCAAAGTTAATTTCAAGGATGTGGCTAAAGTTATTGTTCCAAATATGTTTATGATACAATGCTCACAAAATTGAGGGAGTAAGCTTTTTTCTGTTATTGCTGCCAGTTGTAGCTGTTTCAGGGAGATATCATGCCTCAAATGTCAGAAAAAATTGGCATGTGAGGATATTGATATGCTGAAATTTAATGTAAAAACACAGGGTATAACCTAACTCAAACCCTAACCCTATCCGTAAACCTAACCCTAATTTTAACCCTAATTTTAAACCTAATCCTGGGTCTGTTTTCACATCTGATGTGTTGACCCTAGCCCAAAACCTGTGACCCTTCGTTGTTGCCTGTTGGAATCACACTGGGGCTATGTTGAGTTATTGTTGACCCTATGTTTCTTCATTAAATTTCTACCACAGACATCCTTACATGTTCATTATTTGTGACAGACTAGTCGTTTTTAGTTGAAACAGCCATAACTGGAACTGACTATGATTGCTGCCTTGCCCGATTTAATAATGTGAGCGGTGTATTATTCTGAATCTCTTAATATTTCATTTCTCTTATTATTCTCACATGTATATTTCAGGATTCAACGTCCGTGTGTGAACTCATGCAGGCAAAGACCTTCGACAACGACACAGCTGATAATGCAAATACCTGCACAGATTTTGTTGTCAATCTTTGTTCTTTGAAACATGATAAGTAAGCCTGCAATTGTGTACATAAATAATTGGCCTGCATCATGTATGTGTACTGAAGCACTAAAAGATTCACCATGATTAATTGGGCCAGATAATATGATATTGGGGGAGCTTATAACCTTGCTTTTTTTAGCTATATCTTGGTCTTTCGACTTCTGCTGTAGTTTCATTTCATTGTAAAAATTGTATGATAACCTTTCAAAGAATACAAATGACTCTCACAGTTTTTTGTTATCAAAAGATTCTAGAGGAATATATCTGAAGACTGACAACAAAATCAGCTCAAGGTATTTGCATCATCAACTATGTGGTTGCAGAAGGTCTTTGCGTGCATGAGTTCATATATACATATATGGATGTAGAATCCGAAATTCACTGCTCACATTATTTAAAGGAGCAAGGTAGCAATCATAGTCGGTTCCAGTTATGTCTGTTTCAACAAAATATGGATGGACTGTCAAAAATAATGGAATTGTAAGGATGTCTGTGGTAGAAATTTAATGACAAAACACAGGGTCAACACATCAGATATGAAAACAGACCCAGGGTAAGGTTCAAAATTGGGGTTACAATTAGGGTTAGGTTTATGGATAGGGTTAGGGTTTGAGTTAGGAAGACCCTGTGTTTTTTCATTAAATTTCTGCAACTGATCTCCTCACATGTCAGTGCTCTCTGACAGTTGATGCATGATATCTCGATTAAACAGCCATGACTGGCAACAATATTGAAAATATCCCTAGCTCCCTTAATTTGTGTTAGCAGTGTATTTGAGCATAGTAGTGATGAAATTTGAAGGGAGGCAGTATGTTATCTCTTTGCCAAGGGGTAGCTGCCCCTTGTATCAGTGTCTTTACCTGGGCAAGTCCATGTAAAGATATTTAATTTATATGTTATTGTATAACTGCTTCTTCCTATTACATGTAATTGATGTCTATAGTAAATCAGTGATTTATATCTATCCGAAACTAGTGTGTACATGTTGCTCAAGTTTGTCTTAAATTTTGCAACGAAGTTGAACAAACTTAATTCACATTGAGAAAGGCAAACAGAATTTTTGAGGTTAATAATATGCTAATTATGTGACATGATACTAGCTATTCAGGGATAGCATCAACTTGTGGACATCAAGACATTAGGTGATTGGATGTTAAAATTAAGCTGCTGAATCAGCCAGGTCAGCTCAATCTCAAACACAAGCCCTTTAAATCTTGTCAACGCTCCTAAATTTCACTACGGTTCCTAATACAATCCTCCTGACGACTATATCAGCCTTCTAATCGCACAATTATATTTTATTATGTATAGCACTTAAAAAAGCACAAATCATCCAACAAGTTTTCATGCTTCTGAGAATATACAATATTTCAGAGAGATATTTCTGTATTTGGTCTGGTTCAAAGCTCAGTACAACCCGATATTTTTCCAAGCATTTGCCAAGTCTTGCATGCCCAAGACTTCCCAATGTTTGAGCTCTCACTATCCACGTTATGAAACAGGCTGCTTGGCTCGGATTGCCCAGAAAACCATAAATGCCAATTTGGACTTATCCAAACTGATGTGCATGTCATGCTGGAGTGTGGACTGTCAAGACCACAGAGTGAAGCCTTTAATATAGCGGATTACAGAGAACTGTCTGAACTATTGGGAATTTTCTGATGTGACCAAAATTTGTGCTTTTGGTAAGATTGGCAGTCCACTGGAAAAATTAATTTTTCTTCTTTTCAATTTGCGAACAAGCTTTCCAAGTCATTGACAGTTTTCTGTTTGTCTACTAATCATATTATTTGATGAAATACCGTAATTCATTTAATTAATGGGTTTATTGTCACCAATGCTGCTATATATGATAAGCACTGAATCAACTGATTAACCATAACTGACATAAACAAAACATTTTTAAACCAGTGACATCACACGACCAAGTTGAAAGTTAATTTTGAAACTGTTTGGACCCCCAATCTGCAAACAGCTATAACTCCAAACGGACAATCACATTGACTTCAAATTTTGTGTATTCATGAAACCAGAATAAAACTTGAACCTTGTACGGCAATTAAAACCTAACCAAACCCTGGTACTACCATACACTTTCTCTGCCTCCCTAACACTCACTTGTCACTAGAATGGTTACAACAGTTAATTTCTGTTGACGCATCATGATATCTTATTCAAAATTGTCAACGTGAAAATAGTAATGGCCCTTCATGGCCCCATCAACGATCAAGCAATTTTTTTATTAATTTTCAGTATTCTAGCATTGTCTAAACTGATTTAGTTATAGATAGATAGATAAATTACTTAGATGAATTTCTATTTTACATTGTACTCATACATTGCGAGTGAGATTCATTCTCCATTTAAGGAAAAAAAATTAATTATCTATAGAAGAGACAAATAGCATACATGTGCATAAATTATGTGTAACATGATAGATAGAGAGATAGACAGCTAGATGGATAGACAGACAGACAGACAGATAGATAGATAGATAGATAGATAGATAGATAGATAGATAGATAGATAGATAGATAGATAGATAGATAGATAGATAGATAGAAGGAGGATGACATGAAACACAATACAGTTGAGCTAACTGTCCAAACTCTCTTTGTGTGTACTTGTGCATTACATATCTAGCATTGCTGTGGCATGAAAGGAAAAAATCATTTACAAAGATGGTCGCATCTGTACAGTAGACCTCAAATCTCACTTCCAAAATCCAAATAGGCATCCACAGTGTCATTTTTAATTCATTTAGTTTTCATCATTAATTTGGTACAGTTGCTCTATAAGTTAACACTTATTATCGTTTTCATAGCTATGTGTTTTTTTGAAAACTTCGTTTTGCAGTTAAACCGTGACATCATCAGGTATCTGTCGATGTGATTGGTCTAATCTTCAATCTGTGACATATCAGTTCAGAGTTTGACATCACAGTTCATGACAAAGGAATTTGAAACTGTCAGGCAATGTTACTATTTCTGTACAACCACAACAAACAACACATGTCTGAGCTGAGTGTTGCACATCATTAATTGTTTTCCAAACAAAATGTGTTACTGTTTTTCACAGGACACCAGTCATCACAATTTCAAGGGCGGACTGGCATTTCGGGCCCCGAGGCAAAATAATTTTGTGGGCCCCCAAAGTTCCTACCATCGGTGTTATTTCAAAAAATAAAAGCTTGATATTGTACTCTTCAGATAATTCTGTATCACCACAAATCATAAACAACATGATTGGAAAGTTTTTCTTTTCAGCGTTTTCTTTAACTTTTAAAATATTTGACATCTTGAATGGGCCCCCTCAGTGGATGGGCCCGTGGCAGTTGCCACTCTGTCACATAGGCCAGTCCGCCCCTGCCATTTCAAACAACATTTTTTATCCTTTCAGGCTAAGTAGTCTGTTTGGTTCAGTTACAGTGCATAGTGAAACATACATCATCCATGTGTCACTGCACTTGTGTCAGTTTGCTGAATTCTGTGCTTGTAATAAAGAAATTATTCAACTTAATCTCTGACATCACAGTTTTGGAATGAAGCAAATTGCAAACTTGAAAAACATGTAGCTATGAAAACGATAATAATGCTTTGATGGCATGACACAAAAGCAAGTGATTTCAAGCAACACTTATTGTGTATATCACTGAACAGTGCACCGTTGTTTTTCTTCCTTTAAAATCTCACAAGCACAGTGTATCATACCATCAGTGAAAGTCAGAAACTTTGTCAGAAGTCCTGAAATGTGTTTATCCTCCCAAAGTGTGGTATATTATGGTTTTGTACCGCAGCTGAATATTGCAATAGAAAATAACACGAAAAAAGTAAGGCCCCTTTTACATTTCTGAATAAATGATACTACAAAAAGTCAGTTGTTCGACAACATTTTCTATTTCTTTACACTTGTTTTAAACACTGTTTTTTGGGCACGATGAATCGTAATAGTTGATGTTACTTAAACTTTAGTATGGCCTGGCCACACGAATAGAAACTACAATGAAACAAACAGTTTTACGACAAAAAAAGTATACTGTCGATTCCCCTCAAGAGCGAAACTGTATTAAGTAACAGTTACTGCTATACTGTTAAATCGAAGAATGACGAGTATAATTTGCATTCAGCTTTTTGTGGCCATCAATGACTTCAAAACAGGTCCTATCCATTGCATAGCATCGCATTGAACTGTCAATTTGGCATTCAGTAGTAGGCCTATGTGTATAGGATATGACCTCACAGACTGTTTATGAATCATAGAGCTGCAGGGATAGGTGAAATATGGAAATTCAGGGGGTCTATGAAGGTGAAGTGCGCGTATGCATATCCGACTAAATAAATTCAAGATTCTTGGTAAAATAGTACTTAGTCTTTCAAAGAGTCTTCAGGAAAGATATACACAGTTCACTATACTGTGACACAAAAGGGTATTTCGTCTACACTATAATAAGATTAGATTTATTGTTGTGTTTTTTACAACTGTACTATGATAAACACAACTATTTATTTTTCTCAAATAAAGAAAACAACAAACCATGTCATCGCTGGATGTCTGTGGGTGTGGAGGTCACAATTTGGCGTTGTTCTTGACTTTAGTACATCGTTGATTTTGTCTAACGAAGTGTCAAAACTTTACGGCCAACTGAGGCAACATTTTGTAACACATGCACTAATTTGTCTGCGCAGAGTGAATCTACAATTGCAAGGAATTTGGGTTTGTATGTTAGATTCTCATAATTAATTCAAACAACATTGCCCTATAACACAAAAACATGAGTATTAATGAATATATGATCAGCTTGCTTGTACCCTTATACGTATATATATATATATATACACACACCAGCTGGGTCCAAGCATGATCTGTTGTTTTAGAGTCTATAAATACTCTCCGCTGATTTTCAAAATAAAATTTTAAAGTTTCACACTTGTAACACATTAAATTAGTTGACACCAGAATGCCTGTTGGATAAATTGAGATTACGTATCAGATATAAGTTCGGGAAAAGGTGAACAAAAGAAATGATTATTCTAAGATTTGAGGCAAATGTAACATAGTGATATGTGCATTACATGGTAGTACTGAAGGCAGAATTATAAACCTATGGATCATCATAAATCCAAGATGGACTTTTAGGAAAAATGTTCTTGCTGGAAAATGTCAAGAAATAGTTTTTGCGTGCACTTCGCCTTACTGTTTTGTGGGTGAAAGGAATCATAGGTAATTTGTTTATATTTAGGGCATTGCAGGATTCTCTCAGCAAGTGCATGTAAACTCAGCAACATTAAAAACGCACACTTTTAAAAAGCTACAAATAGTACTTACGCTTAAGATATCAAGATAAAAATTTGCACACTTCTAGAAGTCGCAATCAAGTATATTCACGGAAAATTTCAAATCTCTAAGTGAAGTACTTTTGTGTCAAATTAAATCGTCGTGGTCACTGTCGAAAATGGAAGTCACAAAATTAATTTTCAATTTCCTCTGATCATTAATTTCAACAACTTAGCTGTTCTTTCCACAAACTTTTTTGATAGGCCACGAAAGTTTATAATTTTTCTTGCTTGATGAGTTAGGAAAAAGGGATATTTGACCCAACCACAATTAAAGAGGATGAATTTAATTAAGTGTCAATGCTGACACACCCCCTACTGGAGCCTTTGTCAAAACCTTAAAAAATGATGTTTTATCCAGATTTTTTAGATAATTGATATGGAATGATTGTCGGTGCGTGTGTTTCTACCCTGGGCATGCATAAAACACCCATTATTTAAGAGTTCTGGTTCACATGCTTCATTTAAAGATGTGAACTCGTAAACTTCGAGTTTTTAATTCAAAATCTGCTTTATCATTGACTTTTTTTTTTCAAAAACTTCCGTGGGACCTCTTTTGGAAGTCTTGTGCCTGTTATGTGAAAATTTCATAAGATTTATGCCATCCAGTATGCCACAAAACCAATATTTCCAATTGTGCGTTTTGTGTTGAAGTGCAGTTTGTGACTTGCATTTTTGACAACAGCCACGACGATTTAATTTGACACAAAAGTACTGCACTTAGAGATTTGAAAATTTTCGTGAATATACCTTATGGCAACTACTAATAGTGTGCAAACTTTCATCTTGATATTTTGAGAGGAAGTACTATTTTAAGCCTTTTTAGAATAGTGCGTTTTTAATGTTGCTGAGTTTAGTTTACAGATGAAGTAGAAATGTTAAGCATGCCTTACAATTTGTAATACACTCATCACACAACATAAGCATAACCTGCTCAGACATTTTAAGTCTATGTGTTTGACTTCAGCTGTTATGTAAATTTAAGTGAAGTTGAAAGGATTGTATTAGTACCATTGGAAATATGTAGTTAATACTTTTCACCAGACATTGTCTATGATATATACTATGTGTACGTATGTATAATCTAGCACTTGGCATACCTTCTCTTGGATTTGTTGTTTAATTCTGTTGATGTATAATTATAATACATGTGATTGAAAATATGGGTTTCCAAATATGTGACCATTTTTAAATGGTCACATATTTGGAAACCCATATTTAAAAGCTTTCAAGCTGAAGAATTAAAGGTACATCAGCTGAAGCATTTGTAGATGCGACATTGCTCAGTTTTATATTGTAGAGGGCAGAAGTATTTAAAAATATGTTGAGGTGAATGAAATACAAATACATGTAGGTAAAATGACCATTGAGTGAGATACGCTCTGTGTGCCATAGAAACTTCTCCACACATTTGGTATAGCAGACTGACTTAGACTGTGCTGTCCTCTGTCATAAACTTTCTGTTGTGGAACATTTCTGGCCTATTTGTCCAGGTATTTTTGCTGGAGGTTATGAAGCAGTGTTAAAAAAAGTGGATTTAAAGAAAACCATGGGCTCTTGCATTAAATTTTATGAGCCACATAGAAAGACAATGTCGGTCTGAAGGCACATGCAAAGTGGGGTGTGTAGCTACACCAGGGATTGAAAATTAGAGGTGACAACATGGTTTAAGAGATGTATCTTTTATTTTATGATTTAAGATTGAGTAAATACTGGTCTATATTGCCAATGAAGGGCAGATATTTTTGTTTGGACATTAAAAAATAGCACTCATAGAGGCAAATTTAGGCACAATACAATGTCATGTTCTGAGTGACGTAACCCTGGAATCAAATCTTGACCCACACTTCTCACACAAATAACGGAGCAAGGGCTTTTTCCCAATATTGTTCCCAAATACCGCTGTAAGAGTGAGATATCATGCATCAAATGTCAGAGAAATTTGGCATAATACTCTGAGGACATTGGTTGCAGAAATTTAATAAAAAAAAATAAAGGGTCTGCCTTAATTCAAACCCTGACCCAATCAATAAACCTGACCTTAATTTTAAACCTAACCAGGGGTCTGTTTTCACATCTGATGTGTTGATCCTATGTTTTGTAATGAATTTCTCTCACAAACACCTTTATTATTTATATGTTCATTATTTTTGACAGTTCATTCATACTTAGTTCAAACAGCCATAGCTGGAATGGACTATGATTGCCGCCATGCTCTCTAAAAGAATGTGGGAAGTGTAATACTGGACAAAAGAAAAGACTAAAGTGTTGAATACAGTAACATGGATCATCCACATTCTATGGGTCTTCTTATGCTTTAGAATAAACTGCACATGTTTGAAGCTATGATGTCAATATTGCATGATCACCTTCCCACAAGGGTTTTGGGGACGTTGTGACAATCCTCCTTGGTTGAATAGGTGATTCCGGTAAGCCAATTGGACATCAGTGAATGCCCCATTTTATACTTATCTTCTGGTAAACATAGCCTGTATCAGTGTTATATTTCTAACATTCGTATACACTGCTCACACAAATTAAGGGAGCAAGGGGTTTTTTCATTATTATTGCTGGTCATTGTTGTTTCAGTGATATATCATGCAGACGTCAGAGAAAATCTACATTAAAGGAGATCCGTTGCAGAAATTTAATGGCAAAACACAGGGTCTCCTAAACTCAAACCCTAACCCTATCCATGAACCTAGCCTTAATTGTAACCCTAATTTTAAATCTTACCCTGGGTCTGTTTTCACATCTGATGTGTTGACCCTGTGTTTTGTCATTAAATTTCTATCACAGACATCCTTACATGTTCATTATTTTTGACAGTTCATCAGTTCATTCATACATGGTTGAAAAAGCCATAACTGGAACGGACCATGATGACAAAAAGGTAAACTTCTTTAATTTTGTGAACGAATTTAGGAACCAAGAAACCATAAGCTCTTATAAAAGCACTTATAAAAGATAAATTTATAACTTTTACTTGAATGAACAAAGTCAATGGATTCAGCAAATGATGATTGAAATCCAGTTTTAATATGATTTACTACATTTTATGGGAAGGACATTCCAGTCTTTGTAAGGAAGTCCATGCGGTTTCAAGTCATTGGTGTATGCTTGCATATAAAATACTGCTTTTAATATTGTAAAAAAAATCGTCCTTCCTTTCTCAGAATAAGACTGTGAAGAAAATCCTTCTTGTTGCTCTTTTATAATTAAGAGACAGTGACAATTTCAAAAAGGGATAACATTCATGAAATAAACACAATTTATATTCTTTTAAAATGTCTGATATATATGTTTTTAAAATACAACAAAGAAAATGTTACTTACCAATTTTCATTGCAAGCTGACTAGCAGGTAAACTGCCTAATGACATAGTGGTCATTTTGTCTCCCTAACTTAAGCACGATTTGCTCTTTAAAGTTGATTCCAAAATGTTTTGGTGGATGCTCTGTGGCAAAGTGTTACCTCCCTTTGAAGTCACACGTCACAGCGTTGTAGGTGACGTCCTCAGCACGTTTTCACAGGCAGGCCACTAATTTATGCACATACATTACCAGCAGCAGCCAATCAGGGCTCAGAATGAAGTGGAGTCATAGCTGTGAGGATGCTAGTGGGCTGAGTGGAAATGGTGTGTAACTTACACACTATCTAAACTAATATGAGTGGGATGAAGTATGATGCACAACTGCCTACACACATCATAACATATTTCTCATTACTATTTCATTATTTTGACTGTTACTTTACTTTGGTAAAGATACCACTTAAAAATTGGGGATACTGACTAAGCTTTTGAAAATGACAATGGCAATGACAAATATTTACTTATAGTCAGTATACATTTACTGAACATTAGCTCTCACTTGGCAGCAAAAAGTTGTAACAAGTTGTAACAAATAACATTAAAAAGAAATGGTAAAAGTGAAGTTATAAGAAATTATCAAATTAAAATAAAGTAAATTATTTAAAAAATAGAGACAGTTCATATACAGAGTGTACATTTGCACGGTAATCCCTTAAAAATGGGGCCTCTGCGCCCACTGGACCGACACTTTAAAAAATGCTTTTAAAATGTATTCCAGCCCTTTATCCTGGAGGCACTTGTAGATTTCAATTGCGATGGCTTTTTGTCTCTGAATTTCTAGGGAGTCCATATTAGCCCATTTTTAGTAAGTCGGTATAGGCGGTGCGGTGGGCCTAATAATTAAAAACAAGCTTCAATCCTCCATGTACAGTTCACTCTATTTTATCCCTAAGTTTCTCATGGGAACCTTGGGTAATGTTCCCCTTGTCTCTGCCCATGGGCACTGTAGAGACGAACGCCATGAAAACAGCACTTTTTGTGCTATTGGGGTAAAGTCATGTATCTCAGCAGATATCCCTTATTTGACACGGAAAGTGGTGTCAAATTTCCCAGATACCTTCCAAAACACTCAGTATGTGGCATTGTGGTTAGGGGTGAAATAACTCCACCCTGAGAGACTCCAGCAACAAAATTAAAATCAAAAACTTCAAAATGGATCGTGATTTAAATTAATTACCATTACTCAAGACAAGAAAACATTTAAGATGACACCAAACTTGGTATAGTCAACTTTAAAATAACTTTTAAAACTAATATGAGCGCAGCTCATGGCTGCCGAAGGCAGCCATGAGCGAAGCTCACTTAGCACAAGGACAGCTCATTCTGTGTGGTGCTCCTGTCTGCAGTGACTGACTGAACAGGAAGTGCCTGTAGTTGCCATAAAAGTGGAGCTAGTAGTTTAGTCAGAGTTTAGTTTGGTAAATAATTAAAATATGTAAAATAAATTCCAAAATAGATTTAAAATTTCAGTCTTGTCCTATAACAACCTCCAGTGACATATTTCAGGGATATAAATCAACATGTGTATCAACATTGGAAATAATTACTTCCATACCAACTGATTGCAAGAAGTGAATAAAAATTAAAAGACAATACAAATAGATCACCAAGTAAGAAATCGTAACAACACTTAAGGTTACATAATCTGATTATTTTCATTACCTATCAACAAATTATGTTACAGTCTAATAGTAAACAGTCACCTCTGAATAGCTATGGTTGTATTGATCTCAGTTATGTAACATCAACAATTTTGTGCAATCTGTCTCTTTATCTAAATATCTAATTATCTATCTATCTATCTATCTATCTAATCGTATAGATCTACAGATTTAATCTTATCTATCTAATCTTATCTATCTGCCCATTTGCCCAGTCCTTTAAAAAGGATGTTGAAGATAATGCAGTAGTTCTATGACAATGCTGCGTGAATTTCATGGCAGTGCCATTTACATATTATTCTTTATAGGCCTATTCTGCATAAACCTGCAAGTTACAAGTTTTTGTGCTGATTTGGACACATGTGCAGAAACCACAACGTATGTTTATTGTTAAATATATAGATAAGCTTAACCACTAATTGACTAAAGGACAATAAACTGTATTCCCCTCTCCTCCTCTTGGAAGGATTTTAGACCCATTTTGGTGTTCGTCTCTACAGTGTGGGCGCCGTACTATAGCCGCCCTGAGCTGTATCGTTGTGGAAGGCTCACCACGAATTTCGTGCCTGCATTGCAGTGCATGACTGATAGTATAATACAATACAATACAATACAATTAAAAGTTTATTAAGGCTGCACCGTACAAGTAATGATGAACAATAAAACTTCTTATTATCGTTTTCATTGATACGTGTTTTTCCAGTTTGCACTTCGCTTTATACCAAAAGTTTATTAAGGCTGCACCGTACAAGTAATGACGAACAATAAAACTTCTTATTATCGTTTTCATTGATACGTGTTTTTCCAGTTTGCACTTCGCTTTATACCAAAACTGTGATGTCACAGATTTAGTTACATAACTTTGTATATTATAAGTACATATTTCAAGTAACTGTCCAAATGCATTCACACATGATTATGTATGTTCAGCTTGTTTCAAATGTTTGGCTTTGATACCTACACTGGTTGATGAATGCTTCAATGAACTGTAACTGAGGCAAACAGACTACTTATTCTCAAAGGAGAGTTACATTGTTAGGCAAAAGTATGGAAAGTATAAGGTGTTCACCATTGCATTAGTGTTGCACAAAATGGTGTATCGAAATGATGTGGATTATTGAGGATACATTTGTGAAAATAGGGTTATATTTCAAAGGCTGCTCTCAAAAAATTGGGAGGTGTCATAGTAAGTCAGCATTGGCAATTGCTATTTCATCAATATGTATGCCCACTTGCTTGGAGCCAAAAGTATTTTTGAAAGCAGCAAAGGAAAATGAATGCAATTCTACACTGCAGAAACTACTGTATAAAATCCCTCTTCTTATTTTCACATATTTTCTTTCATCAGATAAGAAACCTTGCACCCACAAGCAAATTTGTGTAACACTAATCCAAAGACAAGAAACATACCATTTCCAAACATTCTGGCCTGCAGTGTACATTGACTGACAACAAATTATTTGAAATTGTGATAACTAGTGTCTGATGAAAACCGATAAAAACAGACTTTGTTTGGAAAACATTGAAACAGAGAGGTGTAATACTCAGCCTGGACAGAAGTTGTTTGTCGCGGTTGTACAAAAATAGTAACATAGCCTGGCAGTTTTGAATTCCTTTGTCTTTAATCGTGATGTCAAACTTTAAACTGAGTGTCACAGATTGAAGATTAAACCAATCACATTCGCAGATACCTGATGAGGTCACGGTTTTGCTGCAAAACGAAGTTTTCAAAAAAACACATAGCTATGAAAACGATAATAACAACGACAATTTACTATCAACAGTCTAGAATTTTTTTAGAATCCATGGTCAAGAAATTTGCTAATTTTAATGACACGGTTGCACAACATCGTTGAGCTAGCATAGATTAATGTTTTTATTAAAAGCTGAGACACATCTATCTCAAAATCCTGAGCTGATGTGGCTCAAAATACTGAGCTATGTTGACTTCGGAATTCAAAAGGAGAAACTCAAAACAATGAGCTGCGTTGACTAATATTTTCTGAGACAGCTCCAAATAAAGAGTTCCGTTGACTTACGTATATATAATATATAGGTATTTATGATTTATATTGGTGTGATAAGTCTTATGAAGTTTCCTTGAGCTTTTTTCAGATTGACGGTCCATTGGAAAAAAGGTTAACTTTTCTTCTTTACAATTTTCAAACTGGCTATGCTACGTCATTAGCAGTTACCTGCTGGTATCCTAATCTTCTTTAAAAGGTACAAACTTTAAATTAGTTCGTAAGGATGTTTATTCACACCTGAATTGAATGAACTGATCAAAGGATAACTGACACATACAAAGATTTCATAAAAACATTTTTAAGCCAGTGACATTACAAGATCAAATTGAAAGTTAATTTTGAAACTGTTTGGACCGCTAATCTGCAAAGAGCTGTAGCGAATGTGAACTATAATCCAAAAATATCTGTGGAACTCATCAAACAAAGCATGAAAAAGTTCGGGGAAGTCATGTCAAGATATGTGAAGGCTGTGGTCAAAGTATGGCATTCAACATGACATTAATTGACTAACCTATGATTAAATTTTACAGGGAGTTTAGTCAGCTAATTACGTGCAGACATATAGACAGGGTTTAGGCCGAAACCCTTGGGTTGTTGGCCTCTCCTTCGTCTCCTCCAGAAGTTGTTGGTCTCCGTCCTTCTCAGTCAATCAATTACAGCAAAACGCTTTGATATAGAATTAAAGCAGACTGTGGCACTCTGAAAATGGCACTTAGTGTGTCATCATGCTGATGATTTTTCATGATCAAACCCAATACTTTCAATGTTTATTTGATTGAAGGAGGCTTATCCCACTTGTTGGTGACAGCCAAACGAAAGGATTATGCATCTGATTTTCACTCTAAAATTTGTTATGAGAAGTCAAATGGCTTACTCTTGATCATGACTAATTAAACAGCCTCTATATTTCCATGTTGAAAGTGGGGAGGATAACACTTCATCGGCTATTATGAGTCACGAAGTGCCATTTTCACAGTGCCACAGTCCACTTTAATTCTATATCAAAGTGTTTCGCTGTAAAATACGACCGCAGGTATGCAATCAGCTCAGATCTCCCCCAGCTGGCCAGCAACATGCAGCAATGTACCGAGTACGGAAGACTTATGTTCACAAAGACAGATGCGAATACTTGGTACATGAGTTATTTGGTACACACAAATAAACACAGTCAAACGTCTTTTGAGAGTCATGTGAGACTCATGAGTCAGTGGGGTACAAATAAAATAACTAGAATTATGTAAAGAATTCATGAATTCCCTCTTCCAATAAAAAAAATAACGAAGGAAGAAATAATATTATATTTCCCACACCATAAAAAAAACTGGAGAAACAAATAGTGAATGAAAGAAAAATAAATGAGAACATAATTATGAAACCCCAAAAATGGACCACCGAACAGTTTCTCCTCTTGGCTGACTAATTAGTAACTTTAGTTAGTCATGTCTTTAAGTGATTTGACATTCACTTTACGAACTAAATAAAATCATTTTTACTAACCATTCTAGTAAAAAATAATCTCAGTGTAGCAATGGAGGAGTATCTGTGTGAATCAAGGTTGCACTTAACTTAAGGCCTGTCCATTTATAGGGACAGAAAACACAAGACAAAAACATGTTTTAAAAGATTTGCCTGGATCAAATGTCAGGAGTTCCCTGAATCTGAACAAGTTTACATCAATTAATAGGGATTAACCTTTCAAAATTAGAATCAAAATTATTTTATTCACTCACATCTCGTGGACATGGTAATGGACAGACAGTGGCGGATACAGGGGGGGGGGGCCTAGGGGGCCCGGGCCCCCCACCTAGACCATCAAAATTAATAATAGCATTTCGCAGGCCAGCGAATGCCGAAACACGTGCGCCCCCCCCCCAGGCCATCGTGTCTGGATCCGCCACCAGTGATGGAAATGGGGGGGAGCTCGGGGGAGCTGAGCTCCCTTGACCAAAAAACAGGGGGAGCTGTACACTGCTACAGCTCCCCCAATGGTCATTGGTTAAATTACAATTATCTTGTTACTATTGCAGTCCTCAAGGTATTTTTAGCCAAAATTATGCTCTGGTGGAAGAATTATTTCCATTTTAAAAATCTGGAATGGCGAGCCGATGCCCACAAGCCGAGAGCTCCCCCGACAAAAATTTTCCATTTCCATCACTGTCCGCCACTGACAAATACAGTGATAAACATCATGATAAATAATGAAACGTTTTAGTCTATACTTTAGCAGCTGAAAATTTTGGCAAAGTCTGGTCAGAATACAGTACAGGCTACGACATCTTGTTCACATGATTTCCCGTGGCTGATATGCACATGTGGACTCTGGAAATGGACTGCAGTACGCACTGCCAGCTGATGTAAAATTAAATTCAGATTGCTCAAAACTCAGCAGTTCCATTTTAAAATCTAGAGATCGAAAAAACATGACATCTTTTTGCCACAGCATGATACAACTACACTGGTTACCAATCTGAGCGAGAATTCAGCTCAAAATTGATGACAACAACATCTATAGAAAGCAGTGAACGATCAGGCACCGCAAAACATTAGAGAACTTGATCAAGTCAAATCTCATATCAGAACATAATCTGTGCATTTCAGAACATAACCAGTGCATTTTCATTCCTGTATTTGCAACATTGGTGTCAGGAAGTCTGCATGTAGCTTTACACTACTCACACAAATTAGGGGAGCAAGGAGTTTTTGTCATTGTTGTTGCCAGTTACGGCTGTTTCAGGAAGATGTAATGCATCAAATGTCAGAGAAAATTAAGCCCTAACCCTTCCTAAACTCAAACCCTAACCCTACCCATTAACCTAGCAGTGGCGTCCCTATGGGAGGGCATGGGGGGCACATGCCCCCCATACTGGACCTGTGCCCCCAGGTGCCCCCCATATGAACTTTTCAACCTTGGCTAAAATATACAATAGGTATTATGGGTGCCCCCCCCCCAGAGAATCGCGTGCCCCCCCAGGTGCCCCCCCCCATTTGCGACCCCTAGTTACGCCACTGAAACCTAGCCCTATCCTTGTAACCCTAATTCTAAGCCTAACTCTGGGCATGTTTTCACTGTTGACCCTGTGTTTTGTCATTAAATTTCAGTCACAGACATCGTTACATGTTCATTTTTTCTGACAGTTCATTCATGTTTAGTATTAGTTAAAATGGTATAAATGCATGGAACTGGCTATGATTGCCACCATGCTCCCTTAAATAATGTGGGCAATATCAAATTGAAACATGGTTATAACTTTATTAGTCTAAAATCAAATGAAAATGAAGATAAGAAAACAATCTTTTGAATGTATAGCCTATTGTTGTACGTAATGAAATAGAACATTTTTAATACAGTCTAGTGTAAAGGTATAGAAAATAATTATTCACAGACACATTACAAAGTCTAACAATGGATGATAACTTAATATACAAATTTAATATTGCAGCGTAATAAGTGTATATAGGCCTATGTAAAATTTGTGAAATTTGTTTCAATACTTTATTTGTTCATGAAATACACGTTTATATTTACGAGTCACCACACGCATGTCCCATCCCTTGGGATCAACATGCAATTCAAAGGCATTGCAGAATTACACTGTATCAATCCCCAGATATTAGGATGGACATAATGTCATTGCAGAACGTCATTAAGCAAGTCTGTATGGTGATGATAAAATAAAATCATGCAAAAAATTCCCTCAGCAACAGTTATTGGAGTTTATCATAACCTGAATCAGCCAGAATTGAATCATTTGAACATTAGTCACATATATAATATCAACATTGAACATGTCAGTGTTGGCTACATTTTAATCATAATTTTAACATGCTTGCACCCATCAACTTATTAAATTCACATCATTGTCCCATGTATAAAGAATTACATTTTTCACATTATAAATTCCTATCTCATGCATGACAAGAGATCAAATTTTTGTCATCATTGTCACTGTGTAAATAAACAAGTTCTGAGTTCTGAGTTACTGGTACATGTAACATATTCACAGCCGAAGAATTGCAAGTACTCAGCCATGCACACTAGCTGTGGAATGTTGTTCCCTGCATGAGTTCGAACCCCAAGTGGGAACCTGAAATTTTCAGTAGACCTTCAGGAGCAAAATTCCAGTTGGATGTCGTTAGATGAGACATTTAAAAATTGGCGGCCCCTTGTATCAGTGTCTTTGCTGGGCAGTGGGCAAGTAAAAGATTCTTCACAAAGGGTAAATGTGTAACATGTTGAGGACTCCGGAGCAGCTCTCATTCTGATCTCAATCAACCCTTATGAGCACCCAGAACTGGACTTAGAGGGTTGCACTTACCATATCTATTTATGTAAATACCTGTCCCGGACTATCCGTCTATCTATGTAGCTGTTTGTACTCATCAACAATTTCACTGCAGTCCAATTTCACTGCAGTCCATACCCTTTGCAATGAAATGAACTGTCAATGTGTCGCAAGGCAACTTGTGTGTGTTGTGACTCATTCTATGACTTGTCCGGATAGCATTGCAAGTAAAGGACCTAAATAACTACTAGTCTGGGGGCCAAGTAGCAAAAAGTGCACCAAGAGAGGAATGGACAATCTACAGTCAACACAAAAATTATTTGCACGCTTTGATTTTTCATCATATTTTACCAAAAAATGGTAGTATGAGAACTGCCCTATGTTTAGAGCAGTGTTAGTAGGTTAGGTTCCCATGCATTTCATTTTTTACCAAAATTCATTTTCTTGGAAAATGTGAAAAAACTGAATTTTGAAAACCAAAAAAATATTGCATGCTTCAGCCAACTGCCAGAAACTGAATTTTTAAGGGGAGCGTGGAGTCTTGCATTGCCCTGCCACCTGTGGTCAAATTTGGAACTATTTTTGGTTGATGAAAATCTGTGCTTGACCACTTCGTTGCAGAATATTTAGCTAGATATACCACTGATACAAGTGACAGTCACAATTTCAGGGAACAAAATACCTTTATTTATTGTTGGTAATACAGAACTTCATGCATATGAACGAATGTTTATGCAAAAAAATAAAAAAAGTTGGATAAAAAATCTTCAAAAATGACCTCAAAACTGCCATTTTTCAAATTCAACACTGATTCGTAGGCTGCAAAATTGAGAAGTTACCAGCTGTTTCTGTGCCCAAGACCTAAACCAAATGGAAGATAATAAAATTTAATGCAACTTAGTGTAGGGATTTTGTTTTTAATTGCCTACATTTCAAATAAATGAACTTTGAAACTGAATGTTTGGTTGAATTTCAGTGATCTGGAATCAAGTTTTGTCAATTTTACAGATGTTCCACTTCAAGCGATTGGATCTTCCACCCATGGCCAAAAATAAAAAAATCCTTACACTAAGTTGCACAAGATTTTGTCAAAATTCATCTGCAATGACTGGAATTAATTACCCATCTCTAAATTCTTCTCATTCTGCAGCCTACGAAATGATGTCGATCTCCATTTTGGTTGTTTTTGTTCTTCTCTGACCCCTTCACACCAACTGTGACGTTTGTATTAGTGGACAGATTTAGGAAATTCCACATGGAGGAACAGAGCTGCCTGCTTTTGTTTCAGTGATTACATAAATACAAAGTGTAACAGCGGGGTTATTCAATTATCGCCAACAAAGTATTTGCCAACATATATCAGGACACGAAGAAGGAACTATTTTGTTTAGGGCATTGTGACGCCTCCCCAGCTCTGTGATCAGTTTTCAGCTAGTGACGTCATCACAATCTGACAGTTCATGCGGCGCCATCGTAGTGGCAACACGTGCTTGCTTACACTTTACAGTTACAGTTATGGCTAGTTCTCACGGAGACGTAACAGAGGGTTTAAGTGACGGCGTTTCTTATATTTCCAGGAAAGGGCAAAGATTTGAGCATGTTCGCCGTAAATTTAGGCTTTTCGGCGCAACAGGAACAGCATGCGTCGCTTTAAGAGGTCTTTCTACGCAATTCCTAGAAATTTGACGATGAAAGAAAAAAAGATTCAACCGGTTGAATCTTTGCGAGGAAAGAAGTGGTGAAGCAAGAAGAAGCGTAAAAAGAAATCAGTGCGCGCCGCAGATTTTTAAAGTTGCGACGCACAAAGAAGAGCTTCGACGCAGAAACAGCAGTGTAGCAGAAAGCTCTTGCTTCATGTCACATGTTTCAGACACGCGTCGCAGAAAGACACATGTTCGACGCACGTGAGAGGGTGCGCGCCGCGTCTTTTGGACCCCCAATGCAGCAGACAGAGTGGCGCCTGAGTGCATGCGTTGTTCTATTTTTAGCATCAACCCTTTGTCTGCGTGTCACCCTCTTTTTGCGCAGCGGCTGGGGCAGCAGCAGCGAAGCAGGGGGGGCGAAGGAGGGGGAAAGAGGCGGTCCGCACCCTGCATATATATAGAGGAGGCCAGTTTAGAGCACCATACCCACTCAGACCTTCGACCAGAACACACCTAGAATCCACGACACTATTATCAACTGCTACATTTGCTGCTACTTTTGTTGCTACAATTGTACTTCAAATTGCTGCTACAACATGGGACCAAAGAGGAAAAAGGGCACCGTCGTCACCAGGGCACCAACCAAGCTCAGCACCAGGTCAACACTCCACACTCCTGGGAGCACTCCAGTGACAACTCCAGCTACAACTCCAGCTGCAACTCCTCTCCATGAACCTTCAGATGCTGCAGTGACTGCCTTCTTCACTACAGCCATGGCAGACCTCTCTCTACCTGGGCTCTACACCTCCACTACAGCTGGCAGCCAGACGAAGACCACCACTTCAACCACCAAAGCCACTGTCGTCAGCGAGACCATCTTCGAGGGCCGGCCAGAAGACAGCACAGACGAAGATTCTTCAGTTGAACTCTTTGAAACTGATGAAGGAGACAAGCCTGCTGACAAGCCTGCCAAGCCTGCTGCCAAGCCTGCTGACAAGCCTGCCAAGCCTGCTGCCAAGCCTGCTGCCAAGCCTGCTGCCAAGCCTGCTGACAAGCCTGCTGCCAAGTCTTCCACGGGTCTTCCAGAGCCTACTGCCAAGTCTACTCCAAAGAAGCAGACTCCAAAGAAGCAGACTCCAAAGAAGCAGACTCCAAAGAAGCAGACTCCGAAGAAGCAGACTCCCAAGAAAACAGCAGAGAGCCAGCCTGTTCTTGCTCTAGACAGAGTGGCCATCCATGAGGACACCTTCGAGGAGGAAGAAGACTCTGCTGATGACACCCCTGCAGCTGCTGAAGCCAAGTCCAAGGGCAAGAAGGGCAAAGGGAAGGCCCCCAAGCCAAACATCCGCAACAACATGGGCATCACAGCTGAACAAGAAGATGACCTCATCAACTGGTACAAGGAGCATCCTGTGCTGTACATGAAGGGGACCAGAGGCTACAAGGGGAACGAGAAGCTGCTGCTGGACTCAGAAAAAGCAAAGGAGCTGGGCCCCAAGTACACCTCCCAGGACATCTTCAACTGGAGGAAGACAGTGCGCACTCACTTCTCCAGACTCGTCAGGCCTGAAGCTTCAGGAGCCGCCAGGAAGGAGAAGCTCACAGAGAGGGACGAGTACATCCTGAACAACTGTCGGTTCCTGAAGGACTCCATCGTCCACAAGCCAGGGAAGGAGCTGTCCGCCATCTCGCAACTGTCTGCCAACCGGCCAGCCTCAGACTCCGATGATGAAAGCTACAACCCTGAGGATTCCCTGCCAGCTTCCTATGACATGCCGGACCTGCCACCTGAAGAGCCAGCACAGGACAGCCAGCAGTCCCAAGTCTTCCCTGGAGCACCAAAGCCTGGAGCCGCTGCCAAGGGAACCAAGAGGAAGGCCCCAGGAGATGAAGCCATGCACTCCGCCATGCACGTCATCGCAGGCAGCATGCAAGCCATGTCCTCCGCCAAGAAAATCCTGAAAGGCTCTGGCTGCAAGATGTGCCCCGACCACCAGGAGTTGACACCCGACCAGGAGTACTGGAGGATGAAGTGCCAGGACCTGTACCACGTGGGAGTGCACGCCAGCCCTGAAATCAGGAGGGCGATGGTCAGGACCATTGCAGAGGCCGCCCTCTACTGGGATGATGAGGCCACCCGCCACTCAAGACAGCATCAGGAGCACACCTTCCAGCCTCCTCATCCTCCTCAGCGCCTGCAGATGCCACCTCCTCCTCATCCTCCTCCTTCTTCGACGTATGTGCCATCACACCACCAGCACCATCCCCAGGCTTCCAGCAGCCATCACTACCAGCAGCACCAGCCCAGGGAAGGAGGATCCTCCAGGCAGACTCCCAGCTACACCCCGATGCAGCCCAGCCACTCCACCATGACACTGATGATGGATGCACAGGACAGCCCCGAGAAATACGGCTACCCCCCTGGACCCAGCTTTGGTCAACCGGCCGCCCATCACCAGCACCAGCCTTCCCCTTCGCCCAGTTGGACTTCAGGTCTCCTTTCTCCACGAAAGTAGAAGACCAAAAAACAAAAAACCTTGGCCCTTTTAAGGGCCACCAAATCCTCCCAAAAGGGCAGGCCACGTACACATCTTATGTTGACAAAAAAAAAGAGCTTGTGTTGACCGAAAAGAGCCAAAAAAGAGCCAAAAAAACGTTGACAATCCCCAAAAAAAAAGTCCCCCAAAAAAAAGTCCCCCAAAACAAAAGTCCGGTCCTGGCCTTCATTAAAAGTAATCACCTTCATAAAAGCAAGGTGCTAGTTCCCCCTTTCTTTGCCCCAAAACATACCAAGTGCAGCACTAGTACAAGTGCTGCATTCTTTGGTATAAACATATTTTTATTGCACTAGTACAAGTGCATGAATTTCTTAATTAAAATGTAATGCACTAGTACAAGTGCTTTGCTTTTAAAAATTGTGTTGGTTGGTTGCACTAGTACAAGTGCATCACTTTGTAATTTCACTTGTCTAGCTCAAGTGGCAGGTAGATAGCTAGATAGCTAGCTAGATAGATAGCTTGATAGATAGCTAGATAGATAGCTAGATAGATAGATAGATAGATAGCTTGATAGATGGAACAAAATGCTCGTTACATATATACACTGCAGCAAAAGAAAAGCAGTTGTCGTCACTTTGCAGGGATTGGACTTGGATAGATAGATAGATAGATAGATAGATAGATGGATGGAGGGATTGATTGATTGATTGATTTTTGGGCTTGTTTTGTCAACATAGGATGTGTACATGGCCAGCTCAATTGGGAGGATTTGGTGGCCCTTAAAAGGACCTGGGGTTTGTTGTTTTGAATGCATCTTCTTCAGATTTTCTCCAACTGCCAAGGGACACTTCCTGCCGGACTGTTGACCCAGTCACGTAGGTAGTCTCGAGCAGCCTTGGCATCTCTGGAGGCATTTCCGTGTCGAAGTGGTTCTCCTAGGTCATGCAATTGACGGTCTCCCCTCCAAACTCCTTCAGCGACGTCATGTGTCTGTGGATCTTCTCTGTCCATCACTTCATTGTCACGGGCATGGTGGACGCCTACTCTGTCTCGCAGAATGTTGTGTAGAACACAAGCAGCCATTGTGATGTATGTCACTCTTGTAGGTCGTTGGGGCATGGTGGTCAGGAAGCATCTGAACCTGTTTGACAGCAGACCGAAGGCATTCTCCACCACTCTCCTGGCTCTTGAAATCCTGTAATTGTAGACTCTGGAAGCAATGTCAAGGTTCCTTCTTGGCACTGGTTTGAGCAGCCATGTCTTCAGGGGAAATGCCTCGTCACCCACGATGTAATATGGGAAAGGATTGTCTTCTGTGCCAGGTAGAGGTTCTGGAGGTGGTAGGCCTAGATCTTCCTCGTCCAGGAGTTGTCGAAGTACTGTGTCCCTGAAGACGCCGCCATCAGATGCACTTCCTTGACAGCCAGCCTGCACATAGATGAACTTGTAGTTGGCATCAACGAGGGCCATCAGGACAATGGAGTGAAATCCCTTGTAGTTGTAGAACAAGGAGCCTGCAGCCTTGGGACATCGGATTGCGACGTGCTTGCCATCCAGAGCTCCAATGCAGTTGGGCAAGTTCCATTTCGTCTCAAAAGCCTTGGCTATCTCCTTCCATCTTTCAGGCTGTGTGGGTAGTGCCAGCTGTCTTTCGAAGGCATGAACGATGGCAAGGCAGACCTCAGGGATGAAGTTGCAGATGGTGTTGGGTGCCACACGGAAAGCATAAGCTAGGGACTTGTAGCTGTTTCCTGTTGCCATGTACCGCAGGGTGATAGCCAACTTCAGACCAGGTTCCAAAGCCCTCCTCATGTTGGTGTCTTGCTTAGCGATGAGTGGTCCAACAGCTTCCAGGATTTCAGCAAAGATGGCAGGGGGCATTCTAGTGTAGTTGTAGTAGCCGGACACGTCACGCACTTGCAGTTCAGGCAGCAGTTGATGGAAGTGACCATGTTGTTCCCTCTGCAGCAACCAGTTGCGAATCCACCACCTTTTCTGTCTCCTGGCCCTCCTCCTCCTCTGTCTCAAATAGACAGCTCCGATAGCAACAGCAGCAGCACCAGCCACAACAATAATTTCTTCTTCATTCATCATGCATATGTTCAGTAGGCAGTCGTTGTGTTCTCATTGAAGGGCAATCAGCAAATGAAGCAAGGAGGTCCTCTGTGTCCCTTTTTATAATGACCAAAAGTGACTCCTGCAGCAGCCAAACACACTTTGCCGCAGCGCTGCAACAACAGACGTTCGTCGATGCTTAAGAGACCTTCGTCGCTGCTTAAGGCAAGGACGACGAAGAAGGTCAGCATCGACGCGCCTGTAATGTCCTCGGCGCTTTATGAATGCATGTGCGACGATGAACCATCAAGTTACGCAGTAACAAGTCCCTAAATGCGGCGTTGCATCCTTACAGTCTTCGGCGAGGCTGTCATTTTCAGCGACGCATCTTACCTCGGGTGTACGCCGAAGGTTTCCTGATGCGTCGCAGGCCGCCAATTTCAGACGTAGCTGCCTCACAACCATCAGCGGCGTAAGAGGAAACAACATTGGGCGAAGTAAAAGCAGCCTCGCCGAATTCCAAAACAAAGTGCGACGCGTCTGTTTGGAACTGCGCTGAGGAAAGAGAGGCGTAACGCGGCGAAGAAAGCTTAAGAAGCGCCGCGGACACCTCAAGACTCACCGCGGCTACTAACTTTAAGCGTCGCACATGACACTAATTGATTACGTAATGTGCCAAAACCAACGTTCTACGCCACAATCTTCCAAGAAATGACTTCTCTTGATGCGTCGCTCTCAAATCGCCGTCGTGAGAACTAGCCATTACATGTACAAGGGACATCTGTTTTCACGGGATATCTATTTTTGCACATTGACCATGAATATGTGCTTCACTGAAAGAGACAAGGGTTAAAACACTGAAGCAAATTGTGATGCAGTGCTGTGTTATAGCTGCAATATAGCACATGCACTGCATCATCCAGACGTCTGGGGAAGCAAAAGGTCAATGACACTTGTTTGACAGCTGTCAAACTCGCAACACTGTCAACTGAACAGGCGACAGGTCGGACAGGAATCTCAATGTGATTATGATCAGGGGTAAGCAGTGTTAATATCTTAACAGTGCTGGTGCTATACCTGGTTTGTTATTAGGTTGTGACATTCGTGAATTTTCACTTGACTTTTAGTTTTACACAGGGGCGTCAGTTTCATTTTAAAGTGGTGGGGCAAATCAGGCCAAAGCCTTCACAGAAGTGTGTCCCGGGGAATGCTCAAAATTGTTCCTCAAATAACACCCATGCTTTCGTCAAAAAGTGGTGGGGCAAATGCCCCACCAGCCCCACCTACACTGACGCCACTGCTCAAAGTCAAAGTCAAAGAAATTTTATTTTAAGTCGGGTGTTTACAAAATAACAACATAAGCCATAGGCTTTTTCTACCGACTGCTTTTACAAGGGTGCCGGAACAGGGGGGCAATTAACTCTGCTGCCCTTGTCCAAGGGGGGCAGGGGGGCAAGGGTGCCCTTTAGATCTTAAAGAAAAAAAACTTATTTGGCCCTGCTTTACTAATTTTAGGAAGTAGTAAGTATACCGGTATAGATATTCAAAATTATTAATGACTCTCTATTTAAATCTTGTCACGCGAAATTGGTGCGAATATGATTTGCCCTTCTTCATCTGACCGCCCCTGCCACCCGCGATTCCTTCCGGCACCCCTGATTTATGATATCTAGTGACAGGAGGGATCATTCAAAATTTATGAATAATCAATTTTCCGCCTGCATAGCTAAGGTACTGTAGGCCTACTGTTTACATTTTGTTAAAAAGTTTTTCACACCATCGTATGCAGAAAAATGAAGAAAAAAATTATCGTGCAACGAGGTCACAGCCCGAGTTCAATATGAATTTACGAGTGCAGATAAATTTTCATATTGCACAATAATTATTAAGTGCCCTTTTTGTTTTATTACATGACCACTATGCTACAATATAATAATGTATCTGGAAAATTTTTCGGAAAGAAAAATTTTGGAATTAGTTTTTCTTAAATAAAAACTCGTTTTTCTTAAATAAAAACTCGTGCAATATGAAAAAATCAGGGAAAAAAAATTTTTGGTAAAAAATCTCATATTGCACTCGAGCCATGCAATATGAGTTTTTATGATCTTCTCATGTGACTGATTTTGGCCAATCAGCATCACTCTAGCATTGTGGTCATCATGGTCATGTAATAATAACATTTATAACTACCCTTCATTGTTTTAAAACATGATTGCTGACACAGAAAAATTGGTAATTTCTCATGCATTGATGGTTGCTCTGGTTTTCTTTTTACAGTTCTCGAAATCACATAGATCAAGCCATGGTAATGACTCGGAAACAACATCTTGTGCCTTGATTTTCTGGTACTTGCCTATATATATATACATATATTATTTTGTGATGATGGTCTCTGTCGGTACGGAAAGAAATATACATTGTATCTGATCTGGTTTCAGTAGACGAAAAACAAGCGCTTACAGAATTGGACTGAAACGTTCCTTGTGAGGCCATAGCCCTATCTATGCCATGTTATTCTCTATGAGTCATAAGCAATTTATGAGGTCATAGCCTATACTTGCAATGCTATCAAAACGAGCGACCAACTGAATATCAATGAGATCACAAGTTGCTCGATGACAAGTTAAAACAGCTTATTTCAATGTATTTGATTGGGCATGGTGTGAGGTCATTGATGGCCACCAACAGCTTTTCTGTATGCACTCTTTTTTCGTCTACTGTGACAATCAACTCAAACTTCTCAAATGATTGAGCATGTACATAATTAACAAAAAATGCATTTCATTTGTCTTATAAAAAATCTGGCCAGGCTGTCAACTGCATGTAATAGGCATTGAAGCAATTAAAGTTGTTAATTGAATCTGATTTATGGGATGCCTTGTTGTTTTTGACTTGGTGAAGATATGAAAATGTTATAGTCCTTGTCATACTTACGTGGAATCTCCTTTTTTTTCTATGCCGTTGAACTGTGATGTCAGAGTTGACTCTATTCTAGCATTGCAATATATGTAAATTAACTACAAGCTGTGATGTCATTTCGAACAGGGTCGGATTCCCCAGCTTCTAGCCAATGTTGATCCTCCTGAACTGAGCGTCACAGTTTCAACACAGTGTCAGAGTAGGAGTTTTATCAGGTTAGGGTTAGGGATAGCCCCTACAACTACGTCATCACAGCTTGATAGCCAATGGGCTGACCGTAAACTTCGTCATCACAGTTCAAACGTTGATATATTGAAGGAAGCATTACATTTTTGATCCCAATGATTTATCACAGCAATCACCAGTCTAATCCTACCAAATGGCAGCTTTGAGAGCATTCACAACTGCTATAATCCCCACAGAGTTGTTTGATTAATCTACAAACTTGCTAACTTACAACTTTAAACTTTGATGGAAGTTGGTATAAACAGAATGCTTTGACAATTCGTTTGTAAACACATGGCTTATGTTATGTATATTTGTTCTGGCAGCCCATTGGCTGAGAGGCTGTGATGTCAAACTTGCATGGGTTTTTCCCAGACCCAATTTTAACTCTGACACTGAGTTGAAACTGTGATGCTCAGTTTGGTGGATTCGCATTGGTTAGAAGCTGGGGAATCTGACCCAGTTTAAAATGACATCACAGCTTGTAGTTAATTTACATATATTGCAATGCTAGAATAAAGTCATCTCTGACATCACAGTTCAACAGCATAGAAAAAAAACTTGAGATTCTACGTAAGTATGACAAGGACTGTAACAACAATAGCATGTGAATCTTATTAAATTCTTTGTACATTTGCCAATTGGAAGCTTTGATTGGTGGCTTGTACAGACCTAATATGAATTGAATAAATAGGAAAAGGTATAAAATATGACCTGTGAATTTCATTGAAAGATTTTGACTAATGGTGTATTGTAAGGTCTTTTTGTGGCTATGTGTTGTGTCTCTGGTTCTAATCGGATTCTGCACAATCCTCAAACAGTAATTCTGCGAACCTCCTGATCTCAGGTGTACTTGAAAGACAATAAAGTTACGAAAAATCTAATCAAAAAATTTTGAAAATTGGTTAATATTTGAAGTACTAGATATAGTCAAAAGTGTCACATTACATTGCATTTTCCCCATTGAAAACCTATGTTACAAAATTTCACTTAAAATTTCTTTTTTGTAAGCATAGCATGTAAAATATAAGGCTCTCACACTGTTATTTTTAATGGAGAATCAATACTTAGGCCTACATAGTTTGCAAGCACTCTCCAACTGACTTCTTGAAATTACAGTGCCAAAATCACAATGTTGTATTTTTTAGCATTAAAGTTTTATTTCCAAAATTTCTCGATCGCGTTAGATGGGGCGACCGCCCCCCCCCTCACGTAGACCCCCCCCTTCAGTACCTGGTTACGCCACTGGGGAGGGGGGTTTATATTCAAGGGGAGCTTGGGGGAGCTGAGCTTCGATAATAAAAAAAACTGGGGGAGCTCTTACTTACTGCAGCTCATGATTAATGGCAAAAATGCAATTTCCTGTTCACTCTTCCACTTCTCTCTTCTTACTATTAGCCAAAATTATACTCTTGTGGCAGGAATTTTTTCCCTTTTGTAGATTTGGAAGGGCACGCTATTGCAGCACCAGCCAAGAGCTCAAACAATGAAAATTTTCCATTTCCATCACTGCCCACATATATGGCCTAGTTCAAAAATAATGAAGCTACGAAGCATATTTTCTGTACAGATCTCAAAATATGAGAATGGCTGTATGTGACAACTTCATGATACACCATTGCTTTAATTACATTCTTGTGCAACTTTCCTGAAAATTTCACGACATTCTGTCTCATTGTTATTGAGATAGAGTTGAATTACATTGAAAAACTAGCATTTTTTCACAAATGAAACGTGACATAACCTTTTTGACCACTTGAATTCTTGCAGTTTTACTAATTTGGACATTACATATTCTAAAGCAATTTGTCAACACTTTTTAGAATCTTTATATTCTCAGGCTTCATAAATCCATCAAATCAAGTATTTATATTTTCCTGTGTTGATGTTATTGAGCTACTTGGATTCAAAGGTTGACTTCCAAAAATTTAGTCAAATTTGACACTTACTGATCTGGGATGCTCTAATGTCTCTTTGACATGTGTCAGTTGAATCTTTTGGCCCTTGAGACCTAGCCTTATATCTGCTTATCCCTTTTGGAGCTTCTTATGGTTGTAGAAAATTTAGTTCACTAAGAAATTCCAATGAATAGCAGGGTAGGTGAATCCGTCGCAAGTGTAACGCTCAGAATACTTTGTAGTGCCTCAGAGCAATAAAAGCTCTGTTGTAAATCTGGTTTGGCTTGTACTGTTGCAAAATCTGTGTAGTTTTTAGAAACAATCAAGTAATCCAGGTCTGCAGCTGGTTTTTGGTGGTAAAATACAAAGATTTCTTAAAAGGGGCTTTGTCGCAAGCGTAACGCTATGGAAAAGATTGGCAATATTTTCATGGTTTTCTTGCAAGGAGTAACGCAATCATTCTAGTATTACTTGTAGCGATAATCAACACAATATTTCAGTAGTTGGAGTATGTTTCAATGTTTCATTATCAAAATTTTGCTCATTGTGAAGCTTTCCTCAAAATTTGGGGGCCAATTTGTTGAAAAAGGCAATAACTAACACAAATTACACTTTAATTTTGTAATTGCTCTTACGATTCATACAGTTATTATTGATAATGCATATACAATCGATTTTGGTCAATTCCAGAACTCTTTTTTGACTTTTGTGTCACAGCATTTCCAAAAATTGGCTTTTTATCTGGAAAAATAGGCTAAAAAACATGCTTCTATCACCATTTGCTCTGTTCGTATTCACTTTGGAAGCACTTACTTGGTACCAATTTGAAGCCCACATACAGACGCATAACACAGGACAGGTGAAATAATTTTAGAGGAAAATTTGTACATCTGAGGAGAATATATGTATGTTTGTTTTTTTTTAATATTTCAACAAAATTCGAAAAATGATGTTTTCCTCATAAAATATTTGGTGAATTTGGATGAAAAGCACCGTGGAGACTCAAGAGTACATGAGTTTTGTCATCCAACAAAAAAATTAGATTTAATTTGAAGATAAGTTACCATTTAGTCTACTTTTCTTTTACTGCAATGGAAATAAAAATAAATAAAAATTTGGTAATATTCCGCTTTTATCAGTTATTTCCACAAACCACAGCAAAATGGTAAATACAGTTTCTAGAAATTAGACATGTTTGTCACAATATTATGTGGTCATTTGATACATACAAACATTTTAAAATTCTGATGGTCATGTCACACTTTGGCTTCATTATTTTTGAACTAGGCCATATGCAATACCATGATACAAGCTGAATCCTGGCCCGCAAACTATCTTTCCGCCTGCCACCCACCTGGTGGACGGACAACATTTGACCGAAGTGATAACAGTATACCTTCTTCTTAAAAATATGCATTTGTGCTACTGTACAGTAAAATTTGACATACGATACATGCAATGTATAGACCTACTGCACATACATATAAATCTATTTTTCAGGCCAATAAAATGCTATTCTGTTCTTTTTGTCATATATATGCACACACAAAATTATGTCTTTGAAAAAAAGTATCTATCTATAATTTTTATGATATCATATATATATACTTTGAACAGCTGCAGTAGGCCTATATTTGACAAAATTATCTGTCCAGGGAAGCACATAGTTTTGCAAATAAAATTTTGCTAATAAAATTGTATACCTAGTTCTAAACTACAATGTAATTTTGCAGCTTTCCTCATCTGCGTGTAGCTATCTTAGAGGCAATTAAAGAAAAGGCCTAAGGTGACAGGTCTGAAATTAACCAGTAACTGTTGTTAGAACTCTTGAACTGCTTTCAAAGTGCTAATTGGTACTGCCGTAGTGGTCTAATTGCACTTCAAGTGTCACAAGCCAAATCTGTTGGTAGTTTTCACAGAAGCAATCCAATCAAAGAACTTGAAAGAAGCAATCCAATCGAACAAAGCAGCAATTGCATTGCAAGCCAGATAATGCCCTGATTGCAATGCAGGATCACATTGACACTGTAGGCCTAAATATTTGCTTTGATGTGCGAGCTGCTTTCTGTGTACAGCAATCCAACAATTTTGCAATGTCGGCGGCTAGCCTATTAACCAGCTAGCAGCACCAGTGATCCTCTGTAGAGCTAGCATGACTTTGCAGGTCTTGACGCTATGAGGTCAGTGACCTCTCATACATGACGTCATCGAAAGTAGTGCGACAATTGATGCAATGACGTCACAACTTGTTTAGTGATCATTCAAACAGCCAGAGGGGGCTACCATGCAAGACTCCACGCTCCCCTTAGGGGAGCGTGGAGTCTTGCATTGCCCTGCCACCTGTGGTGAAATTTGGAACTATTTTTGACAGAGAGAATCTGGGCTTGGCCACTTTACTGCAACACATTTACCTGAATAGCCCACTGATACAAGTGGCTGTTACGATTTCAGATAACCCAATGCCTTAATTGACTGCTGGTAATGCAGAACTTCATGCATATGAAACGATATTCATGCAAAATGTGGAAAAAGTTGAATGAAAAATGAGCAAAAATGACCCTCAAAACAGCCATTTTCCCAGTTCAACACTGTTTCGTAGGCTGCAAAATTGAGAAGTTACCAGTAGTTTCAGTGTCCAAGACCTAAACCAAATGGGAGAATACTATATTTAATGCAACTTAGTGTAGGGATTTTTCTTCTAACTGTCTACTTGTCAAGTATATGGACATTGAACTTCAAAGTTTGGCAGAATTTCAGCTGCCAAGAAACGTTTTTTGGTCAATTTTGCAGCTGGTCCACTTCAAGAGCTTGAATCTTCCACGTGGGGCCAAAAAATAAAAATTCCTTACACTAAGTTGCACAAAATTTTGTTAATATTAATCTACATTAACCAAAAATATTCACCTTACCACCAACTCTTCTGAATTTGCAGCCTACGAAATGATGTCATTCTCCATTTTTGTTGTTTTTTTCCTGTCAGACCTCGTCACACTTTCTGTGACGTCTGTATTAGTGTGCAGATTTCAAGAAAACCCAAATTGGAGGAAGAAATCTGCCTGTTTAACATTCAATCATTTACATGCATACAAACTGTTGCAGTAACACAATTTAACTACGGCCAACAAAGAATTTCCAGTGTAATTTGATGCACGGAACAGGGAACTATTTGATTCAGGGCATTGTCACAGACTCCCAGCTCTGTGATCAGTAGTGACGTCATCACAGTCTGACAGTTCATGCGGCGCCATCGAAAGAGCGGCATGTGCTTGATTTCAGTGAGACATTTAGCAGTTTATATGGGATGTTTGTTGCTGCAACTATGGATATTGTGTCTTAGGGGAGTGATACACCTTTATAGAAGTCACCATGAGCAAACACATTTCTGCAAAATCACGTTGTCTGTCACTGTCAGTGTGTCAGTTTAAGTGCAAGGTCAATGACCCTTTGACAGCTGTCAAACCTGACTGGCAAAGACGTGCAAAGCCTGGATCAGGATGACCTGACTTCGTACAAAGGTAAGATAAGTATCACAGTACCTTTTTGTTGATTCAGAAAAACATTATACATGTATGGGGTTTGCAATATTGCTAAAACACCAGGCCCAACTTTTAAGGGGGTGACCATTTAATATCAAGACGGGGGAGGGAGGATTGTTAAAATAAGTCATTTCTTGCTCGGTTTTAGTGAAATAAATTCTTTTTTGGCAGTCTTGAAATAAATAATTTCTGCTAGGGGAGCAGGGGCGTATCTAGAAATTGCCTGAGGGGTTGTTACATGGGGTGAATACGGGACGCTCTGCGGCTTTTCCTATCTCTTCCATGTTAATTTTTGGCCTGAGGGGGGGGGGGCATGGCCCAATGCCCCCCCTAAATACGCCACTGAGGGGTAGGTATTTCTTAACAAGGCCTTGCTTAATTGTGGAATGAATATTTGGGGACTTTGCATGCTTTAATAAATAAAACTGTCACTGGTAGGGTTACCGTGAAATAAATAATTTCCTGCCGAGGCAAAACTCAATCACCCCTGGATATTTTAATGGTCGCCCCCTAATTGCAGCAATCCGCCCCTTGGATGGTTGTGTGAACCAGAACCAGATGAATCAGAATTACAAAAATCTTTTTGGCCTAAATTACCGCCAAAAATACCGATGCCATTTTATCCAAGAAGGCAAAAAAACCTAAACCATACAATGATACATCACCGCCTTAATACGCTCTTTCTAAATTTTATTAGTGAGGGGCATGCAGGCGTTGGTAGCCTATGTACAACTTCAAGTTCAAGACTGTCGCCTTGTTGTTGACATAAAAAGCGTTGCCGCAACGTCACATGCTAACGTCATGTCTTTGATGTTGCTTCACAACGTTGTGCGCAACGTAGGCCTAATTTCTAACATACAATTCTACGTCATTTGACAAACAGGGTGACATTGTTGCAACATTGCTACAATGTAGATGTGCCCATAAGGTTAGACTATAATTTTCAAAAGTGCTGCAAATTTCACAGTTCGCAGTTACCTCGGAGCAGGGAATGAAGCATGACAGAAAGCTGCCTTTATATATAGTCAGATTGTATTTAAAAAATGTGGGATATTAAATATATATTTTGTACGAAATTATGAAAGGCATTAGAAACTGAAGTTTAAAAGGTCTTGCTATCAGTGTTGGTGTCCTCGAGGCTGGCCACATTTTGATGGCCTTGGTCTCTGTCTTGGATGGCCAATTTTGAGTGAAATCCTTGGATGTGTGGCTAATTTGCATTCACATTAGCATTGGCTAATATTTCCTCTATGTTGCTAATGAAACTTCCATATTTTGAACCCTGGAAAAGCACTGTTCTCTTAGTGCATATTAAATTATATATATGCAAAAAAGATAAAATATTAATTATCGGAATCATGCAGAAATATATATGTTCTCTCTTTTTTCTTCTTATTTTTTTCAGCAAGATGAACCAAGACAAACCAGACATGAACATGTCGCCAGCTTCCACGAATTATGGCCAGCCCGTGACAACAGTACAGTCGTTTCCAGGTGATGAAACATCAACAACAACAATAAGTATATATCCTATTCGATCACTCGTACAGTCAGGCAATCATAACCAAGTACCATAATATGGGGTGAACTGGGAAACTGGGGTGAAGCGGGACAAAACAGCAAAACATTTTATTTGCTCTAAAATCATTTTTCTACATCCTTTAGGAATTAGATTTGTATAGTAAACATACCAGCGTATATTGTCATAGAATTTTGTTCTTCTGACTGCTGGCCGTGAGGAGCTGCAGTACCTTAAACTTGGCGTTGCAGAAATAATTTTTTACAAGCTGATCAAAACTTTGCTTGTACCATAATTATAAAGTATAAATACTAGAGCCACTCAGCCACCAAACTTGCAGCAAACTTTAAAATCAGCCTGATATGGTCTTAGGGGACCATAATTAAAGACTGGAAATGGAAGTGTGTATGTTTGATCCTGGGTTCAGATCAGGTCAATGGCAAAGTTTAAGAATTAACCAAAATAACGATACTAATTTTCATTTGAGTGTACTGGCATCAGGGACAGACGCAGGGGGGGGGGGATGGGGGGATGCATCCCCCCTCCCCACCAGACCAAAATTTATATATTTTTACATGTTAATTTTATCCGCGCGCAGTCGCGTTATGTCGCGAATTATGCGTTCCGCGACGCGACAGCCCAATAGACCCCCCCACCGGAATTTTCTGGATCCTCCCCTGACTAGCGTGGCTTTATGATGAATATTACTGAACTCTGTATCATTTACAGTGGATATAGTAATTATCAATTACCAGACAAATTAGAAGAAAATTACAGTTTTTAATAGTTTTCTGTAATTTATCACACTTTTAAAAATTTGCCTATTATCAATGAAAATGATTTCAGATTTTCCTAAAAATAAATTTTTGGCATGTTGAACATGTTTTCTAATTTTTATTCATAAGTTTCAATCACTCAAAGAAGGTAGGGAGTATTAATTGTTGAAATAATGGATTCACCGCGAAGCATGGGTGAATTTGGAGAGTGGTTTTCTGGGCCTTGAGCTTCGGGAATTTAAGATATCATATCAAGCTCCAAGGGGTACTTAGAACTTGTGCTCAGACAGACACAATTGGACACCAATTCTGATTTCTAGATTGATTTTTGTCCAAGCTACGACAGAAACAGTGGCGTCCCTATGGGGGGGCACGGGGGGCACAGGCCCCCCATATTGGACCTGTGCCCCCCCAGGTGCCCCCCCATATGAACTTTCCAACTCTGGCTAAGATATACAAGTATTACATATATGGGTGCCCCCCCCCAGAGAATCGCGTGCCCCCCAGGTGCCCCCCAGCTCGAGACCCCCCAGTTACGCCACTGGACAGAAAAACGGCCAATTCTGTCCCGATTCACTCAATATTATGGTACTTTAAAAATAAATTAATTGTTATTTTAATATTAAAATACCTATTTTAATATAATTATTTTAAAACGTTTACATTAAAAAAATCATTAAAAATTTTGCTTTAAATCACTTTGATTTAAATCTGTCCATTAGTGTACAAAAATAACTTTGTCCCATGTGGTGATCATACAGGTGCACGGGGCAGTCCCGCTCCATCAGACTGTACACATGTATTGTCAAACTTCTAAAATTTAAAATATATATACTTATTTTTTCAGTGTGGAATTCTGAAAATGCGTCCAGTGGTCAGAACTCGCAAGAAGCCAAAACTGACACTATGTTTCTCCAAGCATCTGTTTGATTCTGTCAATTTGGTGGAACTGAACGTCATAGAAGGGAACATTATTTTTTGTCTTTCCAGCTATTGCTGTTAAGCAAAGGGAACCAGAACCGCAAGAGGTGTTAACGCTCTTCTGTTTATGTGAAATCTACATTACAAGTATCAATATGTGCCTAATTATCACCCACAGGCCAATACCTGTACCTAATTTTATAACTGGAAGTGAAAGACTAAGCTCCAAATGGACAAATCAAGAATGACAGTCATTTAGTAGAGGCCATTTTGGCAGCCTTCTTGGATTTCTCGACATGTTTATTGACATTTTCTTAATCCATACCAACAGGCCAATACATGTACCAAATTTATAACTTTAACCAAAAAATCGGGCAGTTCAAGAATGACCAAACGGTACTGCAACATTGATATACCCATTGGGTGATTACTAATTACCATGAAGGAAAGTAGACCTATGTATGCATGAGTCTATGTTTATTTTGTTCCAAATGCTTTGGGGTCCACCAGGCGATCTTTGGGTGGGGGGCTATGAATTTTTTGTGAAAAAAAAAGTGTTTCTTTCTTCCCATTGAAAAAAAAAGTTTGTTTCCGCCTGTAACCGTAATGTTAAAATTGTTATAGAAAGAATATCGTCTGGTCGGCCCCTTAAATGCATGTAATTACTCGATAGGATCCTTAATAAATAAATAACCTCTCTTGATCAAAATTTCACTGGAAAATTGGTCAGAACAGATGTCACCTTGGACTCACCCATTTTACTCAATTTTCTTTTGAAATATGCTTGCAACAAATGACGAATGTAAATTGAACAAGTAATCATTATGTATCACTGCCTAATGAATCAATAAAAAATCTGGTAGTGTACAGATTTGTCTTTTGCTTAATTAGTGTTTAATCCCCGCCAATAATGTTGCTTTTTTCATGCGCTTGCCTCAATGGTAAAGAGGAGTGTTTTTTTTTTTCCGTTTTTACGGTTTACAGTAGGATACAAATTTCCTGATTTGGTCCGAATGACTATCTCTTGGTGGCAAAATATTTTTTTCAAATTGGAGCTATCAGCTAATCTCACAAATGAATAATTCAAACTGAATTATATTTCAATTTCGTGCATTTACCTCCAGTGGTACTTTAAAATCAGAGGGCACTTATTGTTTGGGCTAATCTCTGTCAGTGGTGGGGATTTTGCAGAGGCTTGTGGGCCAAATCCCCACCACTTCTATACTTAAAAAATGGCCTGCAAAGGAGATAAGGCTGAATTTTGGAAGCCGCTTTCTGAATACATGGAATTTTTTTTCAAATATAACTAATGTGGGGGCCTACTCCACACAGATTTGGGTGGGGATGCTTTGGCGATGCTGCGAAAGTGAGCTCAACCCAGACTGTAGAAATTGGCACTCAAAGAATCAAACTTATGGCGATTTAATAAGAATTGTTTAAATTCAGGGCTTCGGAGTTGCGTAATGATTGAATTTGAATCAACTCCAACTCCAAACTCCTTAGGCTTTCTGCAAAGCGACCTGGACTCCTCAGTCCTCACGTTTCTTGAATCAAGACCCCGTCTCCCGACTCTGTGTTTATTGGCATTATTGCACACAAATAGTATAAATATGTGTTGTCTAAGCCAGGCAATCAACAGTAAAAAGTTCTTTGACATCTTGAACAATTTAGTTGTTTGATTTAGACAATCACTTGATTGGACATTAGGCCTATATTGAACAATTATTGACTGATATTAGACAATCCTTTTATTCATTCAATGATTGCAAGAAGAGGCTTTGGAGGGGTTAACCATATCGAATTTTGATGCTTCGGGATCTGAAGACTCATCATCATCCATCATCATGATCAAATGATGATGGTAAACTATGTGGAAATGAACTACAAAGTAATTTTAATAATTTGTTGTTAAATGCAATTGACAATTTGTCAGCCTATTGTTTCATGGGTCAAGGTGTTGACTGCAATGCAAGCACTACAGATAATTCATACTATTCTGTGGGATGAAAGAACGTTGATGGCAATTAAAGTCAATCACTAACGATTTTTTTAACAATGATATTAAATGACACCTCAATCATCAGGGCCATTCTGATTGCAAGTAGCGGAGGAAGAGGGGTAAAACAGGAGCGGGCAGACAGGTATGTTGTACTACTGACCATTGAATAGCACTCTGTTTGTTCAGGGTGCTTCCTATTGTTCCCTGTTAATACATCCGCTACCCGCTACCCGCTTCTTTCAACCCGCTTTTTAGCGGGTCCCATGATTTACACGTAGGCCAAAGAATTGTCTGGTAAGTGCTAATGTACTGAATTGCAATTCAAGTGTCACAGACCAGTTAAATCATGATTCCTGACAGCAATGCACTGAAATTTCAGTTTGAAATTGCTCCAATTTAGAGCTTCCTTTGACTCCAAATTGAGACGGCCTTTTGTATAATGTATGGCCTGCGATCGTAGGCCTACACCAGCCGCAACTACAGCTGTATGCACCTAAACAGTGCTGCTCGTGCAGCCTGCAGCAAGACTTGACGCTATGAGGTCAGTGACCTGACAGCCATGACGTCATCGAAAGTAGTTCGGCGGCTGATGTGATGACGTCACAATGTGAATAGTGACGATTCAAACAGCCAGAGGGGGCCACAATGCAAGACTCCACGCTCCCCTTAAGTTCCCACTTTTCGTGGTTATTACCTTATATGGGCATGTGATCATTAGTCACATGACCAACTTAATACATTTCACCTCATATCATGTTTCTAGTAAGCCTATCAAGCATGTTTGCTAGGTCTATGTTGCTGAAAATTGAGTATTTTGTCAATGCAAAGAAATGGTACTTCAACCAAATATCATTGTTCTGTCGTCTGGTTGCCATGGATACCAAAACAAAACAATACAACTTTCAAGCAGATAAAAATTGCTTTCCAACAACACCATAAACAAATCTCTACCATTAATATATCCTGAGTTATAACAACTTTTGTGTAAAAATTTGAATAAAAAATTGAATTTTATATCTTTAGCCCTGGAAACCCCCTCTGAGGGTCATGTGACCAAAAAAATCAATGCACTCAAATAAAGCCACATTTAGTGCAAATACAAAAGTAAAGTTAAATTACACCTGTCTAAAACCAAAGTCATTGAAAATCTTGATAAAGTTTGCAAAGTTATACATTTTGCAATTATGACTTGGTTGCCATGGTAACCGATTTACAAACACCTGCACCTAGCGATTTTACTGCATCCCCCCATTCCATAACCTACAGAACCTGGCAATTCCAACGATGTATACAGTCAACACAAAAATTATTTGCACGCTTTGATTTTTCATCATATTTCACAAAAAAATGGTAGTATGATAAAAAGAACTGCCCTATGTTTTAGAGCAGTGTTAGTAGGTTAGGTTCCCATGCATTCTTTTTTTACCAAAATTCATTTTCTTGGAAAATGTGAAAAAACAGAATTTTGAAAACCAAAAAATATTTGCACGCTTCAGCCAACTGCCAGAAACTGAATTTTTCATGATGATACTCAATTTTTTCTTTGGAACTACTGTTGTTTATGGTATATCTAGCTCATTTACATCAATATAATAATAATAATAATATGGATTTATAAAGCGCTAATTTCAGTAAACTGCTCATCAGCGCTTTTCTGATCAATCAATTGTAGGAATTCTGATACTTCTTGAAGCTTTCTAATGTCTGTGCAGTTCTGACTCTTTCAGGCAAACTGTTCCACAGCTTTGGTGCTGCATAGGAAAATGCCCGATCTTCAAACTTATTTTTGTTGCATGGGGCAGGTTCTGCTAAGAGTAGCTTGTGGTTGCTTCTCAGGTTATGCTCCTGTTGAGATTTGATTTGAACAAGTTCTTGAATGTATTGTGGAGCCTGATTGTTCATTGCTTTCCATGTAGTTGTCATCAGTTTGAACTGAATTCTTGCTGTGATTGGTAACCAGTGTAGTTGTTTCCTGCTATGGCTAACACCGTCATGCTTTTTCAATCTCTCAATTAATCGAACTGCTGAGTTTTGAGCAACCTGAAGTTTATTTAACACTCTACTTGCAGTGCCATACAACAATCCATTTCCATAGTCTAAATGAGGAGTGACAAGGGCACTGACAGCAGTTTTAACTGTTTCCTTGTCAAGGTTTTTTCGCAGTTTTGATAGGTTTCTCAAATTGAAATATGCGTTACGACACATTTTGTTGATCTGCTTCTCCATTGTCATATTTTTGTCAAAGAGCACACCTAAGTTGCGGACATGGTTGGCAGTTTTGATTTCAACATTGTCTACATTGATAGATGTTATTTGAAGTTTCTTCAATTGGTTTGGTGCTCCAATCAGGAGAAGTTCAGTTTTATCTCCATTATTGCACAGCTTGTTGTCATGCAAGAAATTTCGGATTTCAGCAATACAATTTTCCATTTTCTGTTTTGCATTTTCTTGACCCAAAAAGGTTAGTTTAAATGACAGAATAAGTTGCTCATCATCAGCATACTTCTGATCATGAACTTGATTTCTGTGTGCTACTTCACTGACTGGAGCAACATAGGAATTAAATAAGATTGGTCCAAGTTTGGAAGCCTGAGGAACTCCAAAATTCAGTGGAAGTTTGCCTGAAGTTTTGTCATTTATTATCACAGACTGTGATCTTTCAGGAATGTATGATTTGAACCATCTCAGAGCTGCACTTTGCACACCATACCTGTTTTGCAATCTTTCTAGCAGAATTCCGTAATCAATTGTGTCAAATGCAGCTGACAAGTCTAGCAATACTAGCATTGTCACCTCACCCTTGCTCAGATTAAGCATTATATCATTGTGAATTTTTGTCAAGAGGGTTTCTGTGCTATGATATTGCTTGTAGGCTGATTGTCTTTCGTCTTCAAGATTGTTCTTGCTGAGGTGATCAACATACTGTTTGATCACGGCACTCTCTATTATTTTGCTGAGAAAAGAAAGGTTCGACACTGGCCGATAATTCTTTTTGATCAGTTCAAGACCTTCTTTCTTCAAGAGTGGTTTGACAAGTGCATGCTTGAGTTCCAGGGGCATCTCTCCAATAGTTAATGACATATTAACTATTTTAGTTATGATTGGCAGAAATTCATCAATACATTCAAGCAGTAGCCATGTTGGCATAGGATCAAGTTGGCAGTGTTTGACAGGCATCTCATTGATCAGTTTCTTAACTTCAGACATTATTTGGGGGTTCACAGGTGGGATTGCAGGTGTTACCAAAGGAAAGCACTCAATCCCATGTTTTTTTTTCAATGTATGGCTATAGAAATATGGCTACAAACAAGTAACTCACATGAGACTGATTAGTAAACTCCATAATTGTGTCTTTATGTCTAAAACATAGGCTGCGCAGCAGCAAACCTTCAGCGAATAACACATTTAGAAGATTACAATTATATCATAAAATTGGTGTGTTTACCAAATTCCGTATATTATAGGTATGCAATAGTGGTCGAGTAATGGCGTTCTATTATCTGTTATTTGCCTGCAGGTGCCCTGCGATCTGCCTGTGTGCTTGCCAGGTTTTGTAAAAGCAGGGAAAGGCCTTATTATACTAATTTACTTATATTATGGTAGGGTTTTATGCATGTACAAAGTTTTTCCAATCATTCAAAAAGTGTTAAATACAAGTGAAAAAGCACTGCTACATTGTATAGGTGATATGTTTAGGAAATGGCATTGCTGTATATGCAATAGTGGGCACGCTTTGGCTCCAATAAGAAATAAGTATTTTTAATATTTTTTCTCAATATTACAAAAAGTATAGAATATGTGTCAGACCATGAAAAGGCACAACTAAACCACATAAGTCATATGTGTACCAAACTTTATCTATGTACATGCAATAGTGACCAAGTCTTGGGCCAGAAACAAAAAATATAGTTTTTCTCTTTTTTTTCAATATTTCAAATAGCATTTAATATTTTCCACCAGACCTTTCAAAGGGCACAACTAGACCATATGGGCCATGTGTGTACCAAACCTTATCCATTTACATGCAATAGTGACCGAGTGTCAGCCCAAAAAACCAAAAAATACATATTTTTCTATTTTCCAAATTTTTGCAAAAAGTATAGAATATCTATCAATGAGACCATCAAAAGGCACAACTAGACCATATAGGCCACATCTGTACCAAATTTCATAAGTGCACATGCAATAGTGGCTGAGATTTGGCCGGAAACGAACAAAAATAATTTTTATATTTTCTCAATTATTTCAAAAGGTATTGAATATCTATCAATTAGACCATCAAAAGGCACACCTAGACCATACAGGCTACATGTGTACCAAATTTCATCCATGTACACTCAATGGAGGCCGAGTGCTGGCCCGGAAATGATCTATCCGCCACCCGCCCGCCCGCCCGGCGGACGGACAGCATTTTTCCCCAAGTGATTACAATACCTTCTACGAACTTCGTTCGCTGAAGGTAAAAAGTAATTTGGCAGGTATTGGTAGGTAATTGTGTTCTACATGCAACCACAAAATGTCGGAAAACAATAGTACGAGTAGAATCAAACTTAAAAAATCTTAATTACGGGACTCAATTTTGCCCCTGGGGACTATTTTGACTGTGAGCTGTGAACAATAGGTTGTAATAATTTTGGAGTCGTTTTCGAATTTTGCACTATATCATTACCATTATGCGGTCTACAACAAGTGTTGCTTCATAGGGTACCCCCATGGTGGACCTGAATGAGTGAAAATTTCACAATAATGGGTTTCCTTTGTAAAAATAAGCTTTGAACAATGAAAACTATTCACTGTCATAATAATTTAGGCCATAATTATTGTATAGACAAGCTTGGGTGGATCTTAATAATCGATGCATGACAACCTATTGGATAGGCTACACTTACATGCTAAAATCTAATAATAACCTAATTTGTGAGCAAATATTAATAAAAACAACTCTAAATATTCTTTCTTAACAACTATTGATAAGCCAGTGGTTAAATAACTCATCAGAGGCAAATCATCAGTTGTACCTCAGCACAAAATCACCAAGAGCCTTTTTTTTTACATTTCCTGATGAGATATTGAACATAGTTCTTCACAAAAACCTGCATAGTTTATCTTTTTCTCACAATTTGACTATTTTAAAGGACTTCACAGACCAATTTCATGACAATTGCTATTTTTAAGTAATTTTTATACCTAAATGTAGGAGAAAAACATGGAAATGGGTGTACACCTTGAGTAACACCTGTAATCCCACCTGTGAACCCCAAATAATGTCTGATTGATGTAAATGAGCTAAATATACCATAAACAACAGTAGTTCCAAGAGAAAATTGAGTATCATTATTAAGGGGAGCGTGGAGTCTTGCATGGTAGCCCCCTCTGGCTGTTTGAATGATCACTAAACAAGTTGTGACGTCATTGCATCAATTGTCGCACTACTTTCGATGACGTCATGTATGAGAGGTCACTGACCTCATAGCGTCAAGACCTGCAAAGTCATGCTAGCTCTACAGAGGATCACTGGTGCTGCTAGCTGGTTAATAGGCTAGCCGCCGACATTGCAAAATTGTTGGATTGCTGTACACAGAAAGCAGCTCGCACATCAAAGCAAATATTTAGGCCTACAGTGTCAATGTGATCCTGCATTGCAATCAGGGCATTATCTGGCTTGCAATGCAATTGCTGCTTTGTTCGATTGGATTGCTTCTTTCAAGTTCTTTGATTGGATTGCTTCTGTGAAAACTACCAACAGATTTGGCTTGTGACACTTGAAGTGCAATTAGACCACTACGGCAGTACCAATTAGCACTTTGAAAGCAGTTCAAGAGTTCTAACAACAGTTACTGGTTAATTTCAGACCTGTCACCTTAGGCCTTTTCTTTAATTGCCTCTAAGATAGCTACACGCAGATGAGGAAAGCTGCAAAATTACATTGTAGTTTAGAACTAGGTATACAATTTTATTAGCAAAATTTTATTTGCAAAACTATGTGCTTCCCTGGACAGATAATTTTGTCAAATATAGGCCTACTGCAGCTGTTCAAAGTATATATATATGATATCATAAAAATTATAGATAGATACTTTTTTTCAAAGACATAATTTTGTGTGTGCATATATATGACAAAAAGAACAGAATAGCATTTTATTGGCCTGAAAAATAGATTTATATGTATGTGCAGTAGGTCTATACATTGCATGTATCGTATGTCAAATTTTACTGTACAGTAGCACAAATGCATATTTTTAAGAAGAAGGTATACTGTTATCACTTCGGTCAAATGTTGTCCGTCCACCAGGTGGGTGGCAGGCGGAAAGATAGTTTGCGGGCCAGGATTCAGCTTGTATCATGGTATTGCATATGGCCTAGTTCAAAAATAATGAAGCCAAAGTGTGACATGACCATCAGAATTTTAAAATGTTTGTATGTATCAAATGACCACATAATATTGTGACAAACATGTCTAATTTCTAGAAACTGTATTTACCATTTTGCCGTGGTTTGTGGAAATAACTGATAAAAGTGGAATATTACCAAATTTTTGTTTATTTTTATTTCCATTGCAGTAAAAGAAAAGTAGACTAAATGGTAACTTATCTTCAAATTAAATCTAATTTTTTTGTTGGATGACAAAACTCATGTACTCTTGAGTCTCCACGGTGCTTTTCATCCAAATTCACCAAATATTTTAAGAGGAAAACATTATTTTTCGAATTTTGTTGAAATATTAAAAAAAAAACAAACATACATATATTCTCCTCAGATGTACAAATTTTCCTCTAAAATTATTTCACCTGTCCTGTGTTATGCGTCTGTATGTGGGCTTCAAATTGGTACCAAGTAAGTGCTTCCAAAGTGAATACGAACAGAGCAAATGGTGATAGAAGCATGTTTTTTAGCCTATTTTTCCAGATAAAAAGCCAATTTTTGGAAATGCTGTGACACAAAAGTCAAAAAAGAGTTCTGGAATTGACCAAAATCGATTGTATATGCATTATCAATAATAACTGTATGAATCGTAAGAGCAATTACAAAATTAAAGTGTAATTTGTGTTAGTTATTGCCTTTTTCAACAAATTGGCCCCCAAATTTTGAGGAAAGCTTCACAATGAGCAAAATTTTGATAATGAAACATTGAAACATACTCCAACTACTGAAATATTGTGTTGATTATCGCTACAAGTAATACTAGAATGATTGCGTTACTCCTTGCAAGAAAACCATGAAAATATTGCCAATCTTTTCCATAGCGTTACGCTTGCGACAAAGCCCCTTTTAAGAAATCTTTGTATTTTACCACCAAAAACCAGCTGCAGACCTGGATTACTTGATTGTTTCTAAAAACTACACAGATTTTGCAACAGTACAAGCCAAACCAGATTTACAACAGAGCTTTTATTGCTCTGAGGCACTACAAAGTATTCTGAGCGTTACACTTGCGACGGATTCACCTACCCTGCTATTCATTGGAATTTCTTAGTGAACTAAATTTTCTACAACCATAAGAAGCTCCAAAAGGGATAAGCAGATATAAGGCTAGGTCTCAAGGGCCAAAAGATTCAACTGACACATGTCAAAGAGACATTAGAGCATCCCAGATCAGTAAGTGTCAAATTTGACTAAATTTTTGGAAGTCAACCTTTGAATCCAAGTAGCTCAATAACATCAACACAGGCAAAATATAAATACTTGATTTGATGGATTTATGAAGCCTGAGAATATAAAGATTCTAAAAAGTGTTGACAAATTGCTTTAGAATATGTAATGTCCAAATTAGTAAAACTGAAAAAATTCAAGTGGTCAAAAAGGTTATGTCACGTTTCATTTGTGAAAAAATGCTAGTTTTTCAATGTAATTCAACTCTATCTCAATAACAATGAGACAGAATGTCGTGAAATTTTCAGGAAAGTTGCACAAGAATGTAATTAAAGCAATGGTGTATCATGAAGTTGTCACATACAGCCATTCTCATATTTTGAGATCTGTACAGAAAATATGCTTCGTAGCTTCATTATTTTTGAACTAGGCCATATATGTGGGCAGTGATGGAAATGGAAAATTTTCATTGTTTGAGCTCTTGGCTGGTGCTGCAATAGCGTGCCCTTCCAAATCTACAAAAGGGAAAAAATTCCTGCCACAAGAGTATAATTTTGGCTAATAGTAAGAAGAGAGAAGTGGAAGAGTGAACAGGAAATTGCATTTTTGCCATTAATCATGAGCTGCAGTAAGTAAGAGCTCCCCCAGTTTTTTTTATTATCGAAGCTCAGCTCCCCCAAGCTCCCCTTGAATATAAACCCCCCTCCCCAGTGGCGTAACCAGGTACTGAAGGGGGGGGTCTACGTGAGGGGGGGGGCGGTCGCCCCATCTAACGCGATCGAGAAATTTTGGAAATAAAACTTTAATGCTAAAAAATACAACATTGTGATTTTGGCACTGTAATTTCAAGAAGTCAGTTGGAGAGTGCTTGCAAACTATGTAGGCCTAAGTATTGATTCTCCATTAAAAATAACAGTGTGAGAGCCTTATATTTTACATGCTATGCTTACAAAAAAGAAATTTTAAGTGAAATTTTGTAACATAGGTTTTCAATGGGGAAAATGCAATGTAATGTGACACTTTTGACTATATCTAGTACTTCAAATATTAACCAATTTTCAAAATTTTTTGATTAGATTTTTCGTAACTTTATTGTCTTTCAAGTACACCTGAGATCAGGAGGTTCGCAGAATTACTGTTTGAGGATTGTGCAGAATCCGATTAGAACCAGAGACACAACACATAGCCACAAAAAGACCTTACAATACACCATTAGTCAAAATCTTTCAATGAAATTCACAGGTCATATTTTATACCTTTTCCTATTTATTCAATTCATATTAGGTCTGTACAAGCCACCAATCAAAGCTTCCAATTGGCAAATGTACAAAGAATTTAATAAGATTCACATGCTATTGTTGTTACAGTCCTTGTCATACTTACGTAGAATCTCAAGTTTTTTTTCTATGCTGTTGAACTGTGATGTCAGAGATGACTTTATTCTAGCATTGCAATATATGTAAATTAACTACAAGCTGTGATGTCATTTTAAACTGGGTCAGATTCCCCAGCTTCTAACCAATGCGAATCCACCAAACTGAGCATCACAGTTTCAACTCAGTGTCAGAGTTAAAATTGGGTCTGGGAAAAACCCATGCAAGTTTGACATCACAGCCTCTCAGCCAATGGGCTGCCAGAACAAATATACATAACATAAGCCATGTGTTTACAAACGAATTGTCAAAGCATTCTGTTTATACCAACTTCCATCAAAGTTTAAAGTTGTAAGTTAGCAAGTTTGTAGATTAATCAAACAACTCTGTGGGGATTATAGCAGTTGTGAATGCTCTCAAAGCTGCCATTTGGTAGGATTAGACTGGTGATTGCTGTGATAAATCATTGGGATCAAAAATGTAATGCTTCCTTCAATATATCAACGTTTGAACTGTGATGACGAAGTTTACGGTCAGCCCATTGGCTATCAAGCTGTGATGACGTAGTTGTAGGGGCTATCCCTAACCCTAACCTGATAAAACTCCTACTCTGACACTGTGTTGAAACTGTGACGCTCAGTTCAGGAGGATCAACATTGGCTAGAAGCTGGGGAATCCGACCCTGTTCGAAATGACATCACAGCTTGTAGTTAATTTACATATATTGCAATGCTAGAATAGAGTCAACTCTGACATCACAGTTCAACGGCATAGAAAAAAAAGGAGATTCCACGTAAGTATGACAAGGACTATAACATTTTCATATCTTCACCAAGTCAAAAACAACAAGGCATCCCATAAATCAGATTCAATTAACAACTTTAATTGCTTCAATGCCTATTACATGCAGTTGACAGCCTGGCCAGATTTTTTATAAGACAAATGAAATGCATTTTTTGTTAATTATGTACATGCTCAATCATTTGAGAAGTTTGAGTTGATTGTCACAGTAAACGAAAAGTGAGTGCTTACAGAAAAGCTGTTGGTGGCCATCAATGACCTCACAACATGCCCAATCAAATACATTGAAATAAGCTGTTTTAACTTGTCATCGAGCAACTTGTGATCTCATTGATATTCAGTTGGTCGCTCGTTTTGATAGCATTGCAAGTATAGGCTATGACCTCATAAATTGCTTATGACTCATAGAGAATAACATGGCATAGTTAGGGCTATGGCCTCACAAGGAACGTTTCAGTCCAATTCTGTAAGCGCTTGTTTTTCGTCTACTGAAACCAGATCAGATACAATGTATATTTCTTTCCGTACCGACAGAGACCATCATCACAAAATAATATATGTATATATATATAGGCAAGTACCAGAAAATCAAGGCACAAGATGTTGTTTCCGAGTCATTACCATGGCTTGATCTATGTGATTTCGAGAACTGTAAAAAGAAAACCAGAGCAACCATCAATGCATGAGAAATTACCAATTTTTCTGTGTCAGCAATCATGTTTTAAAACAATGAAGGGTAGTTATAAATGTTATTATTACATGACCATGATGACCACAATGCTAGAGTGATGCTGATTGGCCAAAATCAGTCACATGAGAAGATCATAAAAACTCATATTGCATGGCTCGAGTGCAATATGAGATTTTTTACCAAAAATTTTTTTTCCCTGATTTTTTCATATTGCACGAGTTTTTATTTAAGAAAAACGAGTTTTTATTTAAGAAAAACTAATTCCAAAATTTTTCTTTCCGAAAAATTTTCCAGATACATTATTATATTGTAGCATAGTGGTCATGTAATAAAACAAAAAGGGCACTTAATAATTATTGTGCAATATGAAAATTTATCTGCACTCGTAAATTCATATTGAACTCGGGCTGTGACCTCGTTGCACGATAATTTTTTTCTTCATTTTTCTGCATACGATGGTGTGAAAAACTTTTTAACAAAATGTAAACAGTAGGCCTACAGTACCTTAGCTATGCAGGCGGAAAATTGATTATTCATAAATTTTGAATGATCCCTCCTGTCACTAGATATCATAAATCAGGGGTGCCGGAAGGAATCGCGGGTGGCAGGGGCGGTCAGATGAAGAAGGGCAAATCATATTCGCACCAATTTCGCGTGACAAGATTTAAATAGAGAGTCATTAATAATTTTGAATATCTATACCGGTATACTTACTACTTCCTAAAATTAGTAAAGCAGGGCCAAATAAGTTTTTTTTCTTTAAGATCTAAAGGGCACCCTTGCCCCCCTGCCCCCCTTGGACAAGGGCAGCAGAGTTAATTGCCCCCCTGTTCCGGCACCCTTGTAAAAGCAGTCGGTAGAAAAAGCCTATGGCTTATGTTGTTATTTTGTAAACACCCGACTTAAAATAAAATTTCTTTGACTTTGACTTTGAGCAGTGGCGTCAGTGTAGGTGGGGCTGGTGGGGCATTTGCCCCACCACTTTTTGACGAAAAAATGGGTGTTATTTGAAGAAAAATGTTGAGCATTCCCGGGACACACTTCTGTGAAGGTTTTGGCCTGATTTGCCCCACCACTTTAAAATGAAACTGACGCCCCTGTGTAAAACTAAAAGTCAAGTGAAAATTCACGAATGTCACAACCTAATAACAAACCAGGTATAGCACCAGCACTGTTAAGATATTAACACTGCTTACCCCTGATCATAATCACATTGAGATTCCTGTCCGACCTGTCGCCTGTTCAGTTGACAGTGTTGCGAGTTTGACAGCTGTCAAACAAGTGTCATTGACCTTTTGCTTCCCCAGACGTCTGGATGATGCAGTGCATGTGCTATATTGCAGCTATAACACAGCACTGCATCACAATTTGCTTCAGTGTTTTAACCCTTGTCTCTTTCAGTGAAGCACATATTCATGGTCAATGTGCAAAAATAGATATCCCGTGAAAACAGATGTCCCTTGTACATGTAATGGCTAGTTCTCACGACGGCGATTTGAGAGCGACGCATCAAGAGAAGTCATTTCTTGGAAGATTGTGGCGTAGAACGTTGGTTTTGGCACATTACGTAATCAATTAGTGTCATGTGCGACGCTTAAAGTTAGTAGCCGCGGTGAGTCTTGAGGTGTCCGCGGCGCTTCTTAAGCTTTCTTCGCCGCGTTACGCCTCTCTTTCCTCAGCGCAGTTCCAAACAGACGCGTCGCACTTTGTTTTGGAATTCGGCGAGGCTGCTTTTACTTCGCCCAATGTTGTTTCCTCTTACGCCGCTGATGGTTGTGAGGCAGCTACGTCTGAAATTGGCGGCCTGCGACGCATCAGGAAACCTTCGGCGTACACCCGAGGTAAGATGCGTCGCTGAAAATGACAGCCTCGCCGAAGACTGTAAGGATGCAACGCCGCATTTAGGGACTTGTTACTGCGTAACTTGATGGTTCATCGTCGCACATGCATTCATAAAGCGCCGAGGACATTACAGGCGCGTCGATGCTGACCTTCTTCGTCGTCCTTGCCTTAAGCAGCGACGAAGGTCTCTTAAGCATCGACGAACGTCTGTTGTTGCAGCGCTGCGGCAAAGTGTGTTTGGCTGCTGCAGGAGTCACTTTTGGTCATTATAAAAAGGGACACAGAGGACCTCCTTGCTTCATTTGCTGATTGCCCTTCAATGAGAACACAACGACTGCCTACTGAACATATGCATGATGAATGAAGAAGAAATTATTGTTGTGGCTGGTGCTGCTGCTGTTGCTATCGGAGCTGTCTCTTTCCATCTTTCAGGCTGTGTGGGTAGTGCCGAAGGTTTCCTGATGCGTCGCAGGCCGCCAATTTCAGACGTAGCTGCCTCACAACCATCAGCGGCGTAAGAGGAAACAACATTGGGCGAAGTAAAAGCAGCCTCGCCGAATTCCAAAACAAAGTGCGACGCGTCTGTTTGGAACTGCGCTGAGGAAAGAGAGGCGTAACGCGGCGAAGAAAGCTTAAGAAGCGCCGCGGACACCTCAAGACTCACCGCGGCTACTAACTTTAAGCGTCGCACATGACACTAATTGATTACGTAATGTGCCAAAACCAACGTTCTACGCCACAATCTTCCAAGAAATGACTTCTCTTGATGCGTCGCTCTCAAATCGCCGTCGTGAGAACTAGCCATTACATGTACAAGGGACATCTGTTTTCACGGGATATCTATTTTTGCACATTGACCATGAATATGTGCTTCACTGAAAGAGACAAGGGTTAAAACACTGAAGCAAATTGTGATGCAGTGCTGTGTTATAGCTGCAATATAGCACATGCACTGCATCATCCAGACGTCTGGGGAAGCAAAAGGTCAATGACACTTGTTTGACAGCTGTCAAACTCGCAACACTGTCAACTGAACAGGCGACAGGTCGGACAGGAATCTCAATGTGATTATGATCAGGGGTAAGCAGTGTTAATATCTTAACAGTGCTGGTGCTATACCTGGTTTGTTATTAGGTTGTGACATTCGTGAATTTTCACTTGACTTTTAGTTTTACACAGGGGCGTCAGTTTCATTTTAAAGTGGTGGGGCAAATCAGGCCAAAGCCTTCACGGAAGTGTGTCCCGGGGAATGCTCAAAATTTTTCTTCAAATAACACCCATGCTTTCGTCAAAAAGTGGTGGGGCAAATGCCCCACCAGCCCCACCTACACTGACGCCACTGCTCAAAGTCAAAGTCAAAGAAATTTTATTTTAAGTCGGGTGTTTACAAAATAACAACATAAGCCATAGGCTTTTTCTACCGACTGCTTTTACAAGGGTGCCGGAACAGGGGGGCAATTAACTCTGCTGCCCTTGTCCAAGGGGGGCAGGGGGGCAAGGGTGCCCTTTAGATCTTAAAGAAAAAAAACTTATTTGGCCCTGCTTTACTAATTTTAGGAAGTAGTAAGTATACCGGTATAGATATTCAAAATTATTAATGACTCTCTATTTAAATCTTGTCACGCGAAATTGGTGCGAATATGATTTGCCCTTCTTCATCTGACCGCCCCTGCCACCCGCGATTCCTTCCGGCACCCCTGATTTATGATATCTAGTGACAGGAGGGATCATTCAAAATTTATGAATAATCAATTTTCCGCCTGCATAGCTAAGGTACTGTAGGCCTACTGTTTACATTTTGTTAAAAAGTTTTTCACACCATCGTATGCAGAAAAATGAAGAAAAAAATTATCGTGCAACGAGGTCACAGCCCGAGTTCAATATGAATTTACGAGTGCAGATAAATTTTCATATTGCACAATAATTATTAAGTGCCCTTTTTGTTTTATTACATGACCACTATGCTACAATATAATAATGTATCTGGAAAATTTTTCGGAAAGAAAAATTTTGGAATTAGTTTTTCTTAAATAAAAACTCGTTTTTCTTAAATAAAAACTCGTGCAATATGAAAAAATCAGGGAAAAAAAATTTTTGGTAAAAAATCTCATATTGCACTCGAGCCATGCAATATGAGTTTTTATGATCTTCTCATGTGACTGATTTTGGCCAATCAGCATCACTCTAGCATTGTGGTCATCATGGTCATGTAATAATAACATTTATAACTACCCTTCATTGTTTTAAAACATGATTGCTGACACAGAAAAATTGGTAATTTCTCATGCATTGATGGTTGCTCTGGTTTTCTTTTTACAGTTCTCGAAATCACATAGATCAAGCCATGGTAATGACTCGGAAACAACATCTTGTGCCTTGATTTTCTGGTACTTGCCTATATATATATACATATATTATTTTGTGATGATGGTCTCTGTCGGTACGGAAAGAAATATACATTGTATCTGATCTGGTTTCAGTAGACGAAAAACAAGCGCTTACAGAATTGGACTGAAACGTTCCTTGTGAGGTCATAGCCCTATCTATGCCATGTTATTCTCTATGAGTCATAAGCAATTTATGAGGTCATAGCCTATACTTGCAATGCTATCAAAACGAGCGACCAACTGAATATCAATGAGATCACAAGTTGCTCGATGACAAGTTAAAACAGTTTATTTCAATGTATTTGATTGGGCATGTTGTGAGGTCATTGATGGCCACCAACAGCTTTTCTGTAAGCACTCTTTTTTCGTCTACTGTGACAATCAACTCAAACTTCTCAAATGATTGAGCATGTACATAATTAACAAAAAATGCATTTCATTTGTCTTATAAAAAATCTGGCCAGGCTGTCAACTGCATGTAATAGGCATTGAAGCAATTAAAGTTGTTAATTGAATCTGATTTATGGGATGCCTTGTTGTTTTTGACTTGGTGAAGATATGAAAATGTTATAGTCCTTGTCATACTTACGTGGAATCTCCTTTTTTTTCTATGCCGTTGAACTGTGATGTCAGAGTTGACTCTATTCTAGCATTGCAATATATGTAAATTAACTACAAGCTGTGATGTCATTTCGAACAGGGTCGGATTCCCAGCTTCTAGCCAATGTTGATCCTCCTGAACTGAGCGTCACAGTTTCAACACAGTGTCAGAGTAGGAGTTTTATCAGGTTAGGGTTAGGGATAGCCCCTACAACTACGTCATCACAGCTTGATAGCCAATGGGCTGACCGTAAACTTCGTCATCACAGTTCAAACGTTGATATATTGAAGGAAGCATTACATTTTTGATCCCAATGATTTATCACAGCAATCACCAGTCTAATCCTACCAAATGGCAGCTTTGAGAGCATTCACAACTGCTATAATCCCCACAGAGTTGTTTGATTAATCTACAAACTTGCTAACTTACAACTTTAAACTTTGATGGAAGTTGGTATAAACAGAATGCTTTGACAATTCGTTTGTAAACACATGGCTTATGTTATGTATATTTGTTCTGGCAGCCCATTGGCTGAGAGGCTGTGATGTCAAACTTGCATGGGTTTTTCCCAGACCCAATTTTAACTCTGACACTGAGTTGAAACTGTGATGCTCAGTTTGGTGGATTCGCATTGGTTAGAAGCTGGGGAATCTGACCCAGTTTAAAATGACATCACAGCTTGTAGTTAATTTACATATATTGCAATGCTAGAATAAAGTCATCTCTGACATCACAGTTCAACAGCATAGAAAAAAAACTTGAGATTCTACGTAAGTATGACAAGGACTGTAACAACAATAGCATGTGAATCTTATTAAATTCTTTGTACATTTGCCAATTGGAAGCTTTGATTGGTGGCTTGTACAGACCTAATATGAATTGAATAAATAGGAAAAGGTATAAAATATGACCTGTGAATTTCATTGAAAGATTTTGACTAATGGTGTATTGTAAGGTCTTTTTGTGGCTATGTGTTGTGTCTCTGGTTCTAATCGGATTCTGCACAATCCTCAAACAGTAATTCTGCGAACCTCCTGATCTCAGGTGTACTTGAAAGACAATAAAGTTACGAAAAATCTAATCAAAAAATTTTGAAAATTGGTTAATATTTGAAGTACTAGATATAGTCAAAAGTGTCACATTACATTGCATTTTCCCCATTGAAAACCTATGTTACAAAATTTCACTTAAAATTTCTTTTTTGTAAGCATAGCATGTAAAATATAAGGCTCTCACACTGTTATTTTTAATGGAGAATCAATACTTAGGCCTACATAGTTTGCAAGCACTCTCCAACTGACTTCTTGAAATTACAGTGCCAAAATCACAATGTTGTATTTTTTAGCATTAAAGTTTTATTTCCAAAATTTCTCGATCGCGTTAGATGGGGCGACCGCCCCCCCCCCTCACGTAGACCCCCCCTTCAGTACCTGGTTACGCCACTGGGGAGGGGGGTTTATATTCAAGGGGAGCTTGGGGGAGCTGAGCTTCGATAATAAAAAAAACTGGGGGAGCTCTTACTTACTGCAGCTCATGATTAATGGCAAAAATGCAATTTCCTGTTCACTCTTCCACTTCTCTCTTCTTACTATTAGCCAAAATTATACTCTTGTGGCAGGAATTTTTTCCCTTTTGTAGATTTGGAAGGGCACGCTATTGCAGCACCAGCCAAGAGCTCAAACAATGAAAATTTTCCATTTCCATCACTGCCCACATATATGGCCTAGTTCAAAAATAATGAAGCTACGAAGCATATTTTCTGTACAGATCTCAAAATATGAGAATGGCTGTATGTGACAACTTCATGATACACCATTGCTTTAATTACATTCTTGTGCAACTTTCCTGAAAATTTCACGACATTCTGTCTCATTGTTATTGAGATAGAGTTGAATTACATTGAAAAACTAGCATTTTTTCACAAATGAAACGTGACATAACCTTTTTGACCACTTGAATTCTTTCAGTTTTACTAATTTGGACATTACATATTCTAAAGCAATTTGTCAACACTTTTTAGAATCTTTATATTCTCAGGCTTCATAAATCCATCAAATCAAGTATTTATATTTTGCCTGTGTTGATGTTATTGAGCTACTTGGATTCAAAGGTTGACTTCCAAAAATTTAGTCAAATTTGACACTTACTGATCTGGGATGCTCTAATGTCTCTTTGACATGTGTCAGTTGAATCTTTTGGCCCTTGAGACCTAGCCTTATATCTGCTTATCCCTTTTGGAGCTTCTTATGGTTGTAGAAAATTTAGTTCACTAAGAAATTCCAATGAATAGCAGGGTAGGTGAATCCGTCGCAAGTGTAACGCTCAGAATACTTTGTAGTGCCTCAGAGCAATAAAAGCTCTGTTGTAAATCTGGTTTGGCTTGTACTGTTGCAAAATCTGTGTAGTTTTTAGAAACAATCAAGTAATCCAGGTCTGCAGCTGGTTTTTGGTGGTAAAATACAAAGATTTCTTAAAAGGGGCTTTGTCGCAAGCGTAACGCTATGGAAAAGATTGGCAATATTTTCATGGTTTTCTTGCAAGGAGTAACGCAATCATTCTAGTATTACTTGTAGCGATAATCAACACAATATTTCAGTAGTTGGAGTATGTTTCAATGTTTCATTATCAAAATTTTGCTCATTGTGAAGCTTTCCTCAAAATTTGGGGGCCAATTTGTTGAAAAAGGCAATAACTAACACAAATTACACTTTAATTTTGTAATTGCTCTTACGATTCATACAGTTATTATTGATAATGCATATACAATCGATTTTGGTCAATTCCAGAACTCTTTTTTGACTTTTGTGTCACAGCATTTCCAAAAATTGGCTTTTTATCTGGAAAAATAGGCTAAAAAACATGCTTCTATCACCATTTGCTCTGTTCGTATTCACTTTGGAAGCACTTACTTGGTACCAATTTGAAGCCCACATACAGACGCATAACACAGGACAGGTGAAATAATTTTAGAGGAAAATTTGTACATCTGAGGAGAATATATGTATGTTTGTTTTTTTTTTAATATTTCAACAAAATTCGAAAAATAATGTTTTCCTCATAAAATATTTGGTGAATTTGGATGAAAAGCACCGTGGAGACTTAAGAGTACATGAGTTTTGTCATCCAACAAAAAAATTAGATTTAATTTGAAGATAAGTTACCATTTAGTCTACTTTTCTTTTACTGCAATGGAAATAAAAATAAATAAAAATTTGGTAATATTCCACTTTTATCAGTTATTTCCACAAACCACAGCAAAATGGTAAATACAGTTTCTAGAAATTAGACATGTTTGTCACAATATTATGTGGTCATTTGATACATACAAACATTTTAAAATTCTGATGGTCATGTCACACTTTGGCTTCATTATTTTTGAACTAGGCCATATGCAATACCATGATACAAGCTGAATCCTGGCCCGCAAACTATCTTTCCGCCTGCCACCCACCTGGTGGACGGACAACATTTGACCGAAGTGATAACAGTATACCTTCTTCTTAAAAATATGCATTTGTGCTACTGTACAGTAAAATTTGACATACGATACATGCAATGTATAGACCTACTGCACATACATATAAATCTATTTTTCAGGCCAATAAAATGCTATTCTGTTCTTTTTGTCATATATATGCACACACAAAATTATGTCTTTGAAAAAAAGTATCTATCTATAATTTTTATGATATCATATATATATACTTTGAACAGCTGCAGTAGGCCTATATTTGACAAAATTATCTGTCCAGGGAAGCACATAGTTTTGCAAATAAAATTTTGCTAATAAAATTGTATACCTAGTTCTAAACTACAATGTAATTTTGCAGCTTTCCTCATCTGCGTGTAGCTATCTTAGAGGCAATTAAAGAAAAGGCCTAAGGTGACAGGTCTGAAATTAACCAGTAACTGTTGTTAGAACTCTTGAACTGCTTTCAAAGTGCTAATTGGTACTGCCGTAGTGGTCTAATTGCACTTCAAGTGTCACAAGCCAAATCTGTTGGTAGTTTTCACAGAAGCAATCCAATCAAAGAACTTGAAAGAAGCAATCCAATCGAACAAAGCAGCAATTGCATTGCAAGCCAGATAATGCCCTGATTGCAATGCAGGATCACATTGACACTGTAGGCCTAAATATTTGCTTTGATGTGCGAGCTGCTTTCTGTGTACAGCAATCCAACAATTTTGCAATGTCGGCGGCTAGCCTATTAACCAGCTAGCAGCACCAGTGATCCTCTGTAGAGCTAGCATGACTTTGCAGGTCTTGACGCTATGAGGTCAGTGACCTCTCATACATGACGTCATCGAAAGTAGTGCGACAATTGATGCAATGACGTCACAACTTGTTTAGTGATCATTCAAACAGCCAGAGGGGGCTACCATGCAAGACTCCACGCTCCCCTTAATAATGATACTCAATTTTCTCTTGGAACTACTGTTGTTTATGGTATATTTAGCTCATTTACATCAATCAGACATTATTTGGGGTTCACAGGTGGGATTACAGGTGTTACTCAAGGTGTACACCCATTTCCATGTTTTTCTCCTACATTTAGGTATAAAAATTACTTAAAAATAGCAATTGTCATGAAATTGGTCTGTGAAGTCCTTTAAAATAGTCAAATTGTGAGAAAAAGATAAACTATGCAGGTTTTTGTGAAGAACTATGTTCAATATCTCATCAGGAAATGTAAAAAAAAAAGGCTCTTGGTGATTTTGTGCTGAGGTACAACTGATGATTTGCCTCTGATGAGTTATTTGACGACTGGCTTATCAATAGTTGTTAAGAAAGAATATTTAGAGTTGTTTTTATTAATATTTGCTCACAAATTAGGTTATTATTAGATTTTAGCATGTAAGTGTAGCCTATCCAATAGGTTGTCATGCATCGATTATTAAGATCCACCCAAGCTTGTCTATACAATAATTATGGCCTAAATTATTATGACAGTGAATAGTTTTCATTGTTCAAAGCTTATTTTTACAAAGGAAACCCATTATTGTGAAATTTTCACTCATTCAGGTCCACCATGGGGGTACCCTATGAAGCAACACTTGTTGTAGACCGCATAATGGTAATGATATAGTGCAAAATTCGAAAACGACTCCAAAATTATTACAACCTATTGTTCACAGCTCACAGTCAAAATAGTCCCCAGGGGCAAAATTGAGTCCCGTAATTAAGATTTTTTAAGTTTGATTCTACTCGTACTATTGTTTTCCGACATTTTGTGGTTGCATGTAGAACACAATTACCTACCAATACCTGCCAAACTACTTTTTACCTTCAGCGAACGAAGTTCGTAGAAGGTATTGTAATCACTTGAGTAAAATGTTGTCTGTCCACCGGGCGGACGGTCGGGTGGCGGATAGATCATTTCCGGGCCAGCACTCGGCCTCCATTGAGTGTACATGGATGAAATTTGGTACACATGTAGCCTGTATGGTCTAGGTGTGCCTTTTGATGGTCTAATTGATAGATATTCAATACCTTTTGAAATAATTGAGAAAATATAAAAATTATTTTTGTTCGTTTCCGGCCAAATCTCAGCCACTATTGCATGTGCACTTATGAAATTTGGTACAGATGTGGCCTATATGGTCTAGTTGTGCCTTTTGATGGTCTCATTGATAGATATTCTATACTTTTTGCAAAAATTTGGAAAATAGAAAAATATGTATTTTTTGGTTTTTTGGGCTGACACTCGGTCACTATTGCATGTAAATGGATAAGGTTTGGTACACACATGGCCCATATGGTCTAGTTGTGCCCTTTGAAAGGTCTGGTGGAAAATATTAAATGCTATTTGAAATATTGAAAAAAAAGAGAAAAAATATATTTTTTGTTTCTGGCCCAAGACTTGGTCACTATTGCATGTACATAGATAAAGTTTGGTACACATATGACTTATGTGGTTTAGTTGTGCCTTTTCATGGTCTGACACATATTCTATACTTTTTGTAATATTGAGAAAAAATATTAAAAATACTTATTTCTTATTGGAGCCAAAGCGTGCCCACTATTGCATATACAGCAATGCCATTTCCTAAACATATCACCTATACAATGTAGCAGTGCTTTTTCACTTGTATTTAACACTTTTTGAATGATTGGAAAAACTTTGTACATGCATAAAACCCTACCATAATATAAGTAAATTAGTATAATAAGGCCTTTCCCTGCTTTTACAAAACCTGGCAAGCACACAGGCAGATCGCAGGGCACCTGCAGGCAAATAACAGATAATAGAACGCCATTACTCGACCACTATTGCATACCTATAATATACGGAATTTGGTAAACACACCAATTTTATGATATAATTGTAATCTTCTAAATGTGTTATTCGCTGAAGGTTTGCTGCTGCGCAGCCTATGTTTTAGACATAAAGACACAATTATGGAGTTTACTAATCAGTCTCATGTGAGTTACTTGTTTGTAGCCATATTTCTATAGCCATACATTGAAAAAAAAACATGGGATTGAGTGCTTTCCTTTGGTAACACCTGCAATCCCACCTGTGAACCCCCAAATAATGTCTGAAGTTAAGAAACTGATCAATGAGATGCCTGTCAAACACTGCCAACTTGATCCTATGCCAACATGGCTACTGCTTGAATGTATTGATGAATTTCTGCCAATCATAACTAAAATAGTTAATATGTCATTAACTATTGGAGAGATGCCCTGGAACTCAAGCATGCACTTGTCAAACCACTCTTGAAGAAAGAAGGTCTTGAACTGATCAAAAAGAATTATCGGCCAGTGTCGAACCTTTCTTTTCTCAGCAAAATTATAGAGAGTGCCGTGATCAAACAGTATGTTGATCACCTCAGCAAGAACAATCTTGAAGACGAAAGACAATCAGCCTACAAGCAATATCATAGCACAGAAACCCTCTTGACAAAAATTCACAATGATATAATGCTTAATCTGAGCAAGGGTGAGGTGACAATGCTAGTATTGCTAGACTTGTCAGCTGCATTTGACACAATTGATTACGGAATTCTGCTAGAAAGATTGCAAAACAGGTATGGTGTGCAAAGTGCAGCTCTGAGATGGTTCAAATCATACATTCCTGAAAGATCACAGTCTGTGATAATAAATGACAAAACTTCAGGCAAACTTCCACTGAATCTTGGAGTTCCTCAGGCTTCCAAACTTGGACCAATCTTATTTAACTCCTATGTTGCTCCAGTCAGTGAAGTAGCACACAGAAATCAAGTTCATGATCAGAAGTATGCTGATGATGAGCAACTTATTCTGTCATTTAAACTAACCTTTTTGGGTCAAGAAAATGCAAAACAGAAAATGGAAAATTGTATTGCTGAAATCCGAAATTTCTTGCATGACAACAAGCTGTGCAATAATGGAGATAAAACTGAACTTCTCCTGATTGGAGCACCAAACCAATTGAAGAAACTTCAAATAACATCTATCAATGTAGACAATGTTGAAATCAAAACTGCCAACCATGTCCGCAACTTAGGTGTGCTCTTTGACAAAAATATGACAATGGAGAAGCAGATCAACAAAATGTGTCGTAACGCATATTTCAATTTGAGAAACCTATCAAAACTGCGAAAAAACCTTGACAAGGAAACAGTTAAAACTGCTGTCAGTGCCCTTGTCACTCCTCATTTAGACTATGGAAATGGATTGTTGTATGGCACTGCAAGTAGAGTGTTAAATAAACTTCAGGTTGCTCAAAACTCAGCAGTTCGATTAATTGAGAGATTGAAAAAGCATGACGGTGTTAGCCATAGCAGGAAACAACTACACTGGTTACCAATCACAGCAAGAATTCAGTTCAAACTGATGACAACTACATGGAAAGCAATGAACAATCAGGCTCCACAATACATTCAAGAACTTGTTCAAATCAAATCTCAACAGGAGCATAACCTGAGAAGCAACCACAAGCTACTCTTAGCAGAACCTGCCCCATGCAACAAAAATAAGTTTGAAGATCGGGCATTTTCCTATGCAGCACCAAAGCTGTGGAACAGTTTGCCTGAAAGAGTCAGAACTGCACAGACATTAGAAAGCTTCAAGAAGTATCAGAATTCCTACAATTGATTGATCAGAAAAGCGCTGATGAGCAGTTTACTGAAATTAGCGCTTTATAAATCCATATTATTATTATTATTATATTGATGTAAATGAGCTAGATATACCATAAACAACAGTAGTTCCAAAGAAAAAATTGAGTATCATCATGAAAAATTCAGTTTCTGGCAGTTGGCTGAAGCGTGCAAATATTTTTTGGTTTTCAAAATTCTGTTTTTTCACATTTTCCAAGAAAATGAATTTTGGTAAAAAAAGAATGCATGGGAACCTAACCTACTAACACTGCTCTAAAACATAGGGCAGTTCTTTTTATCATACTACCATTTTTTTGTGAAATATGATGAAAAATCAAAGCGTGCAAATAATTTTTGTGTTGACTGTATACATCGTTGGAATTGCCAGGTTCTGTAGGTTATGGAATGGGGGGATGCAGTAAAATCGCTAGGTGCAGGTGTTTGTAAATCGGTTACCATGGCAACCAAGTCATAATTGCAAAATGTATAACTTTGCAAACTTTATCAAGATTTTCAATGACTTTGGTTTTAGACAGGTGTAATTTAACTTTACTTTTGTATTTGCACTAAATGTGGCTTTATTTGAGTGCATTGATTTTTTTGGTCACATGACCCTCAGAGGGGGTTTCCAGGGCTAAAGATATAAAATTCAATTTTTTATTCAAATTTTTACACAAAAGTTGTTATAACTCAGGATATATTAATGGTAGAGATTTGTTTATGGTGTTGTTGGAAAGCAATTTTTATCTGCTTGAAAGTTGTATTGTTTTGTTTTGGTATCCATGGCAACCAGACGACAGAACAATGATATTTGGTTGAAGTACCATTTCTTTGCATTGACAAAATACTCAATTTTCAGCAACATAGACCTAGCAAACATGCTTGATAGGCTTACTAGAAACATGATATGAGGTGAAATGTATTAAGTTGGTCATGTGACTAATGATCACATGCCCATATAAGGTAATAACCACGAAAAGTGGGAACTTAAGGGGAGCGTGGAGTCTTGCATTGTGGCCCCTCTGGCTGTTTGAATCGTCACTATTCACATTGTGACGTCATCACATCAGCCGCCGAACTACTTTCGATGACGTCATGGCTGTCAGGTCACTGACCTCATAGCGTCAAGTCTTGCTGCAGGCTGCACGAGCAGCACTGTTTAGGTGCATACAGCTGTAGTTGCGGCTGGTGTAGGCCTACGATCGCAGGCCATACATTATACAAAAGGCCGTCTCAATTTGGAGTCAAAGGAAGCTCTAAATTGGAGCAATTTCAAACTGAAATTTCAGTGCATTGCTGTCAGGAATCATGATTTAACTGGTCTGTGACACTTGAATTGCAATTCAGTACATTAGCACTTACCAGACAATTCTTTGGCCTACGTGTAAATCATGGGACCCGCTAAAAAGCGGGTTGAAAGAAGCGGGTAGCGGGTAGCGGATGTATTAACAGGGAACAATAGGAAGCACCCTGAACAAACAGAGTGCTATTCAATGGTCAGTAGTACAACATACCTGTCTGCCCGCTCCTGTTTTACCCCTCTTCCTCCGCTACTTGCAATCAGAATGGCCCTGATGATTGAGGTGTCATTTAATATCATTGTTAAAAAAATCGTTAGTGATTGACTTTAATTGCCATCAACGTTCTTTCATCCCACAGAATAGTATGAATTATCTGTAGTGCTTGCATTGCAGTCAACACCTTGACCCATGAAACAATAGGCTGACAAATTGTCAATTGCATTTAACAACAAATTATTAAAATTACTTTGTAGTTCATTTCCACATAGTTTACCATCATCATTTGATCATGATGATGGATGATGATGAGTCTTCAGATCCCGAAGCATCAAAATTCGATATGGTTAACCCCTCCAAAGCCTCTTCTTGCAATCATTGAATGAATAAAAGGATTGTCTAATATCAGTCAATAATTGTTCAATATAGGCCTAATGTCCAATCAAGTGATTGTCTAAATCAAACAACTAAATTGTTCAAGATGTCAAAGAACTTTTTACTGTTGATTGCCTGGCTTAGACAACACATATTTATACTATTTGTGTGCAATAATGCCAATAAACACAGAGTCGGGAGACGGGGTCTTGATTCAAGAAACGTGAGGACTGAGGAGTCCAGGTCGCTTTGCAGAAAGCCTAAGGAGTTTGGAGTTGGAGTTGATTCAAATTCAATCATTACGCAACTCCGAAGCCCTGAATTTAAACAATTCTTATTAAATCGCCATAAGTTTGATTCTTTGAGTGCCAATTTCTACAGTCTGGGTTGAGCTCACTTTCGCAGCATCGCCAAAGCATCCCACCCAAATCTGTGTGGAGTAGGCCCCCACATTAGTTATATTTGAAAAAAAATTCCATGTATTCAGAAAGCGGCTTCCAAAATTCAGCCTTATCTCCTTTGCAGGCCATTTTTTAAGTATAGAAGTGGTGGGGATTTGGCCCACAAGCCTCTGCAAAATCCCCACCACTGACAGAGATTAGCCCAAACAATAAGTGCCCTCTGATTTTAAAGTACCACTGGAGGTAAATGCACGAAATTGAAATATAATTCAGTTTGAATTATTCATTTGTGAGATTAGCTGATAGCTCCAATTTGAAAAAAATATTTTGCCACCAAGAGATAGTCATTCGGACCAAATCAGGAAATTTGTATCCTACTGTAAACCGTAAAAACGGAAAAAAAAAAACACTCCTCTTTACCATTGAGGCAAGCGCATGAAAAAAGCAACATTATTGGCGGGGATTAAACACTAATTAAGCAAAAGACAAATCTGTACACTACCAGATTTTTTATTGATTCATTAGGCAGTGATACATAATGATTACTTGTTCAATTTACATTCGTCATTTGTTGCAAGCATATTTCAAAAGAAAATTGAGTAAAATGGGTGAGTCCAAGGTGACATCTGTTCTGACCAATTTTCCAGTGAAATTTTGATCAAGAGAGGTTATTTATTTATTAAGGATCCTATCGAGTAATTACATGCATTTAAGGGGCCGACCAGACGATATTCTTTCTATAACAATTTTAACATTACGGTTACAGGCGGAAACAAACTTTTTTTTTCAATGGGAAGAAAGAAACACTTTTTTTTTCACAAAAAATTCATAGCCCCCACCCAAAGATCGCCTGGTGGACCCCAAAGCATTTGGAACAAAATAAACATAGACTCATGCATACATAGGTCTACTTTCCTTCATGGTAATTAGTAATCACCCAATGGGTATATCAATGTTGCAGTACCGTTTGGTCATTCTTGAACTGCCCAATTTTTTGGTTAAAGTTATAAATTTGGTACATGTATTGGCCTGTTGGTATGGATTAAGAAAATGTCAATAAACATGTCGAGAAATCCAAGAAGGCTGCCAAAATGGCCTCTACTAAATGACTGTCATTCTTGATTTGTCCATTTGGAGCTTAGTCTTTCACTTCCAGTTATAAAATTAGGTACAGGTATTGGCCTGTGGGTGATAATTAGGCACATATTGATACTTGTAATGTAGATTTCACATAAACAGAAGAGCGTTAACACCTCTTGCGGTTCTGGTTCCCTTTGCTTAACAGCAATAGCTGGAAAGACAAAAAATAATGTTCCCTTCTATGACGTTCAGTTCCACCAAATTGACAGAATCAAACAGATGCTTGGAGAAACATAGTGTCAGTTTTGGCTTCTTGCGAGTTCTGACCACTGGACGCATTTTCAGAATTCCACACTGAAAAAATAAGTATATATATTTTAAATTTTAGAAGTTTGACAATACATGTGTACAGTCTGATGGAGCGGGACTGCCCCGTGCACCTGTATGATCACCACATGGGACAAAGTTATTTTTGTACACTAATGGACAGATTTAAATCAAAGTGATTTAAAGCAAAATTTTTAATGATTTTTTTAATGTAAACGTTTTAAAATAATTATATTAAAATAGGTATTTTAATATTAAAATAACAATTAATTTATTTTTAAAGTACCATAATATTGAGTGAATCGGGACAGAATTGGCCGTTTTTCTGTCCAGTGGCGTAACTGGGGGGTCTCGAGCTGGGGGGCACCTGGGGGGCACGCGATTCTCTGGGGGGGGCACCCATCATACTACTTGTATATCTTAGCCAGAGTTGGAAAGTTCATATGGGGGGGCACATGGGGGGCACATGTCCAATATTGGGGGGCTGTGCCCCCGTGCCCCCCATAGGGACGCCACTGTTTCTGTCGTAGCTTGGACAAAAATCAATCTAGAAATCAGAATTGGTGTCCAATTGTGTCTGTTTGAACACAAGTTCTAAGTACCCCTAGCAGCTTGATATGATATCTTAAATTCCCGAAGCTCAAGGCCAGAAAACCACTTTCCAAATTCACCCATGCTTCGCGGTGAATCCATTATTTCAACAATTAATACTCCCTACCTTCTTTGAGTGATTGAAACTTATGAATAAAAATTAGAAAACATGTTCAACATGCCAAAAATTTATTTTTAGGAAAATCTGAAATCATTTTCATTGATAATAGGCAAATTTTTAAAAGTGTGATAAATTACAGAAAACTATTAAAAACTGTAATTTTCTTCTAATTTGTCTGGTAATTGATAATTACTATATCCACTGTAAATGATACAGAGTTCAGTAATATTCATCATAAAGCCACGCTAGTCAGGGGAGGATCCAGAAAATTCCGGTGGGGGGGTCTATTGGGCTGTCGCGTCGCGGAACGCATAATTCGCGACATAACGCGACTGCGCGCGGATAAAATTAACATGTAAAAATATATAAATTTTGGTCTGGTAGGGGGATGCATCCCCCATCCCCCCCCCCTGCGTCTGTCCCTGATGCCAGTACACTCAAATGAAAATTAGTATCGTTATTTTGGTTAATTCTTAAACTTTGCCATTGACCTGATCTGAACCCAGGATCAAACATACACACTTCCATTTCCAGTCTTTAATTATGGTCCCCTAAGACCATATCAGGCTGATTTTAAAGTTTGCTGCAAGTTTGGTGGCTGAGTGGCTCTAGTATTTATACTTTATAATTATGGTACAAGCAAAGTTTTGATCAGCTTGTAAAAAATTATTTCTGCAACGCCAAGTTTAAGGTACTGCAGCTCCTCACGGCCAGCAGTCAGAAGAACAAAATTCTATGACAATATACGCTGGTATGTTTACTATACAAATCTAATTCCTAAAGGATGTAGAAAAATGATTTTAGAGCAAATAAAATGTTTTGCTGTTTTGTCCCGCTTCACCCCAGTTTCCCAGTTCACCCCATATTATGGTACTTGGTTATGATTGCCTGACTGTACGAGTGATCGAATAGGATATATACTTATTGTTGTTGTTGATGTTTCATCACCTGGAAACGACTGTACTGTTGTCACGGGCTGGCCATAATTCGTGGAAGCTGGCGACATGTTCATGTCTGGTTTGTCTTGGTTCATCTTGCTGAAAAAAATAAGAAGAAAAAAGAGAGAACATATATATTTCTGCATGATTCCGATAATTAATATTTTATCTTTTTTGCATATATATAATTTAATATGCACTAAGAGAACAGTGCTTTTCCAGGGTTCAAAATATGGAAGTTTCATTAGCAACATAGAGGAAATATTAGCCAATGCTAATGTGAATGCAAATTAGCCACACATCCAAGGATTTCACTCAAAATTGGCCATCCAAGACAGAGACCAAGGCCATCAAAATGTGGCCAGCCTCGAGGACACCAACACTGATAGCAAGACCTTTTAAACTTCAGTTTCTAATGCCTTTCATAATTTCGTACAAAATATATATTTAATATCCCACATTTTTTAAATACAATCTGACTATATATAAAGGCAGCTTTCTGTCATGCTTCATTCCCTGCTCCGAGGTAACTGCGAACTGTGAAATTTGCAGCACTTTTGAAAATTATAGTCTAACCTTATGGGCACATCTACATTGTAGCAATGTTGCAACAATGTCACCCTGTTTGTCAAATGACGTAGAATTGTATGTTAGAAATTAGGCCTACGTTGCGCACAACGTTGTGAAGCAACATCAAAGACATGACGTTAGCATGTGACGTTGCGGCAACGCTTTTTATGTCAACAACAAGGCGACAGTCTTGAACTTGAAGTTGTACATAGGCTACCAACGCCTGCATGCCCCTCACTAATAAAATTTAGAAAGAGCGTATTAAGGCGGTGATGTATCATTGTATGGTTTAGGTTTTTTTGCCTTCTTGGATAAAATGGCATCGGTATTTTTGGCGGTAATTTAGGCCAAAAAGATTTTTGTAATTCTGATTCATCTGGTTCTGGTTCACACAACCATCCAAGGGGCGGATTGCTGCAATTAGGGGGCGACCATTAAAATATCCAGGGGTGATTGAGTTTTGCCTCGGCAGGAAATTATTTATTTCACGGTAACCCTACCAGTGACAGTTTTATTTATTAAAGCATGCAAAGTCCCCAAATATTCATTCCACAATTAAGCAAGGCCTTGTTAAGAAATACCTACCCCTCAGTGGCGTATTTAGGGGGGGCATTGGGCCATGCCCCCCCCCCTCAGGCCAAAAATTAATATGGAAGAGATAGGAAAAGCCGCAGAGCGTCCCGTATTCACCCCATGTAACAACCCCTCAGGCAATTTCTAGATACGCCCCTGCTCCCCTAGCAGAAATTATTTATTTCAAGACTGCCAAAAAAGAATTTATTTCACTAAAACCGAGCAAGAAATGACTTATTTTAACAATCCTCCCTCCCCCGTCTTGATATTAAATGGTCACCCCCTTAAAAGTTGGGCCTGGTGTTTTAGCAATATTGCAAACCCCATACATGTATAATGTTTTTCTGAATCAACAAAAAGGTACTGTGATACTTATCTTACCTTTGTACGAAGTCAGGTCATCCTGATCCAGGCTTTGCACGTCTTTGCCAGTCAGGTTTGACAGCTGTCAAAGGGTCATTGACCTTGCACTTAAACTGACACACTGACAGTGACAGACAACGTGATTTTGCAGAAATGTGTTTGCTCATGGTGACTTCTATAAAGGTGTATCACTCCCCTAAGACACAATATCCATAGTTGCAGCAACAAACATCCCATATAAACTGCTAAATGTCTCACTGAAATCAAGCACATGCCGCTCTTTCGATGGCGCCGCATGAACTGTCAGACTGTGATGACGTCACTACTGATCACAGAGCTGGGAGTCTGTGACAATGCCCTGAATCAAATAGTTCCCTGTTCCGTGCATCAAATTACACTGGAAATTCTTTGTTGGCCGTAGTTAAATTGTGTTACTGCAACAGTTTGTATGCATGTAAATGATTGAATGTTAAACAGGCAGATTTCTTCCTCCAATTTGGGTTTTCTTGAAATCTGCACACTAATACAGACGTCACAGAAAGTGTGACGAGGTCTGACAGGAAAAAAACAACAAAAATGGAGAATGACATCATTTCGTAGGCTGCAAATTCAGAAGAGTTGGTGGTAAGGTGAATATTTTTGGTTAATGTAGATTAATATTAACAAAATTTTGTGCAACTTAGTGTAAGGAATTTTTATTTTTTGGCCCCACGTGGAAGATTCAAGCTCTTGAAGTGGACCAGCTGCAAAATTGACCAAAAAACGTTTCTTGGCAGCTGAAATTCTGCCAAACTTTGAAGTTCAATGTCCATATACTTGACAAGTAGACAGTTAGAAGAAAAATCCCTACACTAAGTTGCATTAAATATAGTATTCTCCCATTTGGTTTAGGTCTTGGACACTGAAACTACTGGTAACTTCTCAATTTTGCAGCCTACGAAACAGTGTTGAACTGGGAAAATGGCTGTTTTGAGGGTCATTTTTGCTCATTTTTCATTCAACTTTTTCCACATTTTGCATGAATATCGTTTCATATGCATGAAGTTCTGCATTACCAGCAGTCAATTAAGGCATTGGGTTATCTGAAATCGTAACAGCCACTTGTATCAGTGGGCTATTCAGGTAAATGTGTTGCAGTAAAGTGGCCAAGCCAGATTCTCTCTGTCAAAAATAGTTCCAAATTTCACCACAGGTGGCAGGGCAATGCAAGACTCCACGCTCCCCTTAAGACATCTTGTATGATATCGCTGACCCTTTTTGCAGTACTATTTGTGTTATAATTCAGAATATATTGACACTACAGAAATGTCCATGGCATTGTTGGAGAGCAAATTTAATTAGGTCAAATTTTGTGTTTCATCTGTATTGGTATCCATGGTGACCAGTCACCCCAGCAAAGGCATTTGAATATCATGGTGTTCAGCTGAATTCAAGGAACGCTACATCTTCACTGGCATAAACATGGCAAACATAATCCTGGACTTACTCAACCTTAGTAGGCGGTTAAATGTACAATGATGGTCATGTCACTTGCGGTCGCATGACATATGATAAGGTGATAATCATGGAAAAAGCTGAAATTTAATGCATTTCATATATTGCTTGCGACCTATTTCACAGTACTATTTGTGTCATAAGTTAGGATGTTTTGATGCTACAAATGTGTTTGTGGTGTCATTAGAGAGAGAATTTAATCACTTAGAATACTGTGCTTGCTTTGGTATCCATGGTGACCAGTAACTATAGTAACAATATTTGAATATTGTAACATTTGATTTGATTTAGGAAGGCACTTTTTACAGTGACAAAGACCAAGCAAACATTTACTTGGACTTACTAAAACATATCATATGGAGAAATTGTCTTATATAGTGTAGGTATCGACTGAGTTAAATCAATTTTTTTCAAACATTTCAAGACGGCAAATTTGAAATGCATTATTCTTGACAGCTTTAGATTTTGGGGTAAGGGTGTGCAGAAGGTAATTTAGGATGAATTGAGGCCTGTAAGGCCAGCCCTTGTGGCAGCTGAAGCACTGTGTGACAGTGGCCTCCAGAAGCCAACAGGATTTCAGATGCTCTGAAATGCATTCTGAGCATCTTAGATGGTGTAAAATAGTACTGCAAATCTTTTGTAAAAATTACTAAAGAACTTCAACATGGCAACATCTTAAATAGCAAAGTCACAATAAAATGCTTCAAAAGAAAGAAAAACTCTTAGGCCCGATTTCACCAACCTGGGCTCAAGAGAAGAGCCAGGTCTAAGCTAAGACCTGGTTTGGCTAAGCCAATCAGTCAAGCGGAGCAGCATCAAAGAATAAAAGTTTGATGAAAGCACTGGAAATTTCTGTCGGTCTGTTCCATGTGAATATAATGAAAATAAGGTCTTGCAGAGCCAGAAAATTCTTCTTCTGAAGGCTATTTTTCTATTCTTACACTTTACCAAAAGACACCATAATTAGGTAGCATGTCTGACAACTGGAGAATTTTGGTCATTTTTAACCCAGAAGTATATTATAAAGTTTTTAAATCGATGGATTTAGATTCCAAAAAATAGCTTCCTTGCATAATCCACAATGTCATTTATTTAGTATTTAGGGACTGATGTTATCAGTACAGGAAATTCAGGAATCACCAGTACTGTCTTCAAATTATTCAAAAAATAATTATGAAGGAAGGGAATATGACCTCACACGAAACATTCCCATGTAAGCACTTGCAAGTATTTTGTAGGCAGCAAAATTACAAACTACAGCAATTTGTTACAGTGTAAATAATAAATTTCCTTGCGATTAACATGTAAAAGTTACACATTTTTAGATTATCCTAACCATTACCATTTAGTTTGAAGGGGGGATGGAGTTTTTTTAAATAAACAATTTCTTGCTCAGTTTTGGTGAAATGAATCAATTCTCTCTGGGCAGTCTTGAAATAATTTCTTGTGGGGGTATTTCTCAACAAGGTGTAGCTCGATTTAGAAATTAATATTCGGGGATTTTGCGCGCGTGAAATAAACAATTATGGCCGCCATTACCATGAGATCATGAAATGATTACCGGCAGAGGAAAATTCCAAGCCCCCCTAATTATTAAATGGTCGCCCCCAATGCATGTTTTGCATTGAGTGTAAACTCACTTAATTGCATGGAAGCACACTTCTTTTTTAATTCTTGTCATTTACAAATGATTATAAGTGCATATGCATTCAAAGTTTTCATGCACATTTTCACTGATTATTTTATGATATCTCCAAAGCAAATAGTAGGGTTGCCTCTGAGTTATTTTTAATCAAAATTCCTGTGACCGATCTCCTCACATACCATTTTCTATGACATTTGATGTATGATATCTCATTGAAACAGCTATAACTATAGCATACGTTCTTGCAGTGCAGGAGTAAATCCTCCTTGCTCCCTTTTAATTTGTTTGAGCAGTTTATGATAATTATATGCAAAGTGAAATGGATGGAGAACTGATTTTTAATTGCTAGCAACGTATGCATTTTTGTCAAATCCATGGCAAACAAGAATTTGATAAAATTTCAAAAACTTTAATAAAATTTTGAAAAATTATAGAGATATTTATCGACCCATTATGATAGCCAGGGACAGCAAAGGCATGCTCACTTCACTGGGCATATACATACAATAAAACAACAATAACTTTCTGGGAATATTAACGACCATTGAACCAGTTTTTTAGTCATGCTGAGCAGCCTCAGCACCTGAGTTGCATTTGGGTCCCTATAGCGAACTGTACGATTAGTCAAATCGAAGCTATGAGGGGTAAATTCGGTCAGACCGATTACCGACTCCAGGATCGGTACATCCCTAACGTTACCATCTCCTAATGACCTCAGAACATTATTTTCTATTCATGATAATTTTCATTGTTATCTCATGTCATATGGCAACTTACATTCTTGGAGAAGATTTTGGTCACTTACAATTCTCGATTATGTGTAGTTATCACTTCTTGTCGAAAATGAGCTTCATAAGCCTAACCTGAGTATGGTAACGTGATTTTGAGGAGACAGTAACCTGACATAGAATAAACATGTTCATGTTACTGTAGGGGAGAGCGGGGTTGTTTGATACACTCATTTTTATTTCAACTCTCGAGAGCATATGGTATAAGATAATTAATGAGCTGTCTCTGAGAAAATCAGGCGGATAGCCTTATATGTGTCCGGATGGCCCGACTCGGATTTTGATGAAATTTTCACCAAATGACCTTCAAATAGATTAACGAGGACTGGTGAAGTCCGTTTTGTCATCCGACAAATTTTTCCATGCTATTGGGCCTATTCAAAAATAGATGTCAAAACTACCTAAAATATATTTAAATTAAAATATATAGTAAAAATGCCCAACTTTGACGATGTAATTCTCAAATCCGAGCACGTCGTCTGAAAAAGTTACCATGGGGCATCTTCAGGTATGCCTTGAACCTCCAAAAACCAATATCCGCCCGGTGGAACTTTTCCGTAAATTTTTCTTATTGACACAATAACAAACGCAAAAACCGACAATTTTGAGGCAAAATGACGAAACCACAAAATTCAAAATTTTTCATATCTCAGCTAATAATACCCCTATTTCAACAAATAAAGTGTCAATTCCTATGTTTTCAGACATGGGGAACTGATTTATGGGTTATTTTGATCATCAAAGGTCAAGGTCACCACGAAATGTCAAGGTCAAACACCAAAAAATCCAAAAATTTCAGTTTTTTGGCATCTAACACCCTCCAAAATACCCGAATCATGTAATATTGCCAATAATATGATGCTTCACTATAGAACAGGTTATATTCATCAAGTATAAAAAGGAATTATCCTTAAATATTATGCATACACAGTACAGTTCCTGTTAAAATACGTATAATTCCGAATTCTGACAACAACAAAAATCATGAATCGATGACGTAGATCGGGTCCTGATGTATATATTAATTGTATCTGTTCATCCATACATTTTGAGAAAGCTTATACACCAAGGATTCTAAAAACTGGTATTTCCATATATTATTATATTGGCTATGGCGGCCATCTTGGAGTTTCCCAAAATGGCCATCCGAAACACTTTTTTGCTCATATCATCAGATCTATTTGAGCTAGAGTGATGATTTTTGGGTCAAAATGTTTGTATTCAGGGCAGGGATATTCAATACTTTTCCCTTACACTGCTAGTGGGCTATTATCCACTAATTAACATAAGCACGTTAATATGCTGGGGAAAATATTGGCAATTGAAATAGTCATTTGAGGATACATTCAGCGTTCCTGATGTACCAAAAGGAATTCAGAGCTTTTGAAATCAATGAAATGTGTGATACTCTGCTTGTATTAAGATAGCTTTGTTAGCCATATAGTATCATTGGTGTTATGTAACATGATTGGATGGTAAGAAGGACAGAAATGATTTTTGTTTTTAATAAACTGAGCCAATTATAATAACGAATTGGTGATAATTATGTAAATTGAAGTTCAACAATGTGCAACGAAGCTTCTTCATCAACTGCCTTTTTTTCCTGTGGCATATAATCATATGATAATACTGAGTGTCAGTGAAGTACCTGGTGTCTTTCTGACACTATTTTTGGAAGATTTTTCAACTCATACATATTTAAGTTAGTACAGATTATTAATTACAACCTGCTTTTTAAATGGTAGGTCAGATATATTAGGGACTCCTTACATAATATGGTGCAGCTATTGAACTTTTCTGAATATAAGTGGATAGATAGATAGATATATATAGATATATAGATAGATAGATAGATAGATAGATAGATAGATAGATAGATAGATAGATAGATAGATAGATAGATAGATAGATAGATAGATAGATAGATAGATAGATCGATATATATGGTAAGTGCAACCTTCTAAGCCAGTTCTTGGCACTCAGGCGTGTTGATTGATGAGATGGGAGAGAGCGGGAGTCCTCAAATGTTATGTACACATTTAGTTATCCAATGTGAGGAATCTTTTACTTACTAGACACTGACGCAAGGGTGGCCAATTTAACCTCTCATCCTGAAAACATCCAGTTCAGCTGGGATTTTGCTCATGAAGATCCACTGAAAATTTTCGGTTCCTCACCCGGGGTTCGAACCCATGCAGGCAAAGACCTTCAGTAGAGCACTCGGCCACTCGATCAACCGCCTGGCAGTGACAGACTGCTAAAACTTTCTTTTTATAGAGAGATCATCACACAATCTTCTATAAAGTCAATATGATAATGCGTTTTTGCTATAATTATGACTTAGTTTAAAACTAAGAGCGATTGAGTGACCCTGGCCAGTGCTATTCTCCATCGTCTATTCTTCATTAAAGTTTCTTTTCACTTCGGACTCGCGTTGCTGCCATGTTTTCTGACTTTCTTGTTTGTAGCTGTTTAGCATTCACACCTACCTCATGTAAATCCTCTCCCTATAAATACACAGTGCGCCAATCTAGTGCGTCACATTTATCTTCAAACCCAAATGTTTTATTTAAAAAGTCAAATATTCAGAATCACAAAAAAAACAAAAAAACAAAACAACAGAAAAACCCGAAATCATAATCGAACTGAACAGGTGTGACACCAACAGGTAACTTGACATGTTTTCAACTGTTATTATTGTACTTATGTTCATATTTTAAGTATGAGTAATATCTGATTTCATATAAAAAAAATTAATTGAACAGCAAATTTTTACATTTCTCATGGGTTGTACATTTACCAACATTTATGGGAATAAATGCATGTATATTAAGTGTTTGAAGTTGATCAGATTATTGATTAAAATAGTAATAAATGTACTCCATGTCCACATATTAAGTTGTAGTTCTTTATGAATAAATTTAGGAAAATTTGCCTTTGTTGTCTTTTTTCATAAACATATAAATACACAAAACTGTAAAGGAGCTGCGTGTAAGTTGAACAGGTGGCTGAATGGTAAAATTCCTCAACCACACCATGTTCTGGATGCATGAATTCTCATCTGATGAGATGTAAATATATTGAATTATAAAGGGCAATGTTTGAGGCATGTGGGATGGGATGCTAATAGCAGCCAATTTTTTTCATCAATGACGAGGGCAGTTCACTTATTTATTAAAGATTTTTTATTTTGACCCATCTGTAACTGTTGGTAGAGCAAAGAAAACAGGCAGCCATTTGTATCCACTTGCCTCAAATATGATCCTTTATGACCCCAAATATTTTCTCATTGGATGAGCACCCTTGTTTTTACAAGTAGTTTGGTTGAGCATTGTCCCAATGGCAAAGAATAACCCGTTCACTTGGGCTACTTACAGACAGCACTGTAACCTTTTTATGCTCTTATAGGTTTCTTAGGAAAAGACGGTCAAAGGCAAATAATCCAAATAAAGAGCTACAACTTTATATGTCCGCTCAAGGTGCATTGTTGGCAATCAACCCATATTTTTTGTGTTTTAAGAAACATGAATTGCTGATGAGAAATGTGAAAATTTGTTTTTCATTGGTTAAAAAAAAAGAAAGTTATAGAATCATGTTTTACTCATAATATGAACAGAATTATGAAAATGTTAATAAATAAAATACAGATTTCATTAAAACAAAAAAAGTAAGAAAATACGTAAAATACTTTTTGTTGTCATACATGTTCCTTTCGATATGATATTAGTTTTTCTGGTTTTATTTATTTGTGTACCTGAAAGTTTGATTTTTAATTAAAGTTCGAAATTTGGGTATTGAGGATAAATGAATAAAAGCATTAATTCTGTTGATATGCTACTAAGTTAAAAGGAGATAATGTGTTGATCAATACATAAACCATGTAGGTTTTAGCAATTTTATCATTGCCACTTATATTCAAAGTAGTTGAATAGCAAAGTATGAGTTGAAATATCTTCTAAAAATAGCGTGAGTCAGTATCCTAAAGGAAACAAGGCTTTGACACTCAGTATTACGCCACAGGAAAAAAAAAGGCAGTTGATGAAGCTTCATTGCACATTGTTAAAATTCAATTTACACATTATCATCAATTTGTTTTCATAATGGGCTCAGTTTCTTAAAACGTAAATCAATTCTGTCCTCCTTACCAACCATTCCTGTTACATAACACCAATAATACTATATGGCTAACTAGCTATCTTAATATAAGCAGAGCAGCACACATTACATTGATTTCAAAAGCTCTGAATTCCTTTTGCTACATCAGGAACACAGAATGTATCCTCAAACGACTATTTCATTTGACAATACTTTCCCCAGCATATTAAAGTGCTTATGTTAATATGTGGATAATAGCCCACTATAAGTGTAAGGGGAAAAGAACTGACAATCCCTATCCTGAATACAAACAATTTTGGCCCACAAATCATCACTCTAGCTCAAATAGATCTGATGAAATGTGCAAAAAAGTGTTTCGGATGGCCAGTTTGGGAAACTCCAAGATGGCCGCCATAGCCAATTAAATAATATATGGAAATACCAGTTTTAAGAATCTTTGGTGTATAAGCTTTCTCAAAATATATGGATCAACAGATACAATTTATATACATCAGGACCCGATCTATGTCATCGATTCATGATTTTTGTTGTACGTCAGAATTTGTAATTATCCATATGTTGACAGGAACTGTACCATGTATGCATAATATTTAAGGACAATTCCTATTTATACTTGATGATAATAACCTGTTCTATAGTTTAGCATCATATTATTGGCAATATTACATGATTCGGGTATTTTGGAGGGTGTTAGATGCCAAAAAACTGAAATTTTTTTATTTTTTGGTGTTTGACCTTGACATTTCGTGGTGACCTTGACCTTTGATGATCAAAATAACCCCATAAATCAGTTCCCCATGTCTGAAAACATAGGAATTGACACTTTATTTGTTGAAATAGGGGTGTTATTAGCTGAGATATGAAATATTTTGAATTTTGTGGTTCCGTCATTTTGCCTCAAAATTGTCCGTTTTTGCGTTTTTTATTGTGTCAATTACAAAAATATACGGAAAAGTTCCACCGGGCGGACATTGGTTTTTGGAGGTTCAATGCATACCTGAAGATGCTCCATTGTCACTTTTTCAAACGACGCGCCCGGATTTGAGAATTACATCGTCAAAGTTGGGCATTTTTACTATATATTTTAATTTAAATATATTTTAGGCAGTTTTGACATCTATTTTTGAATGGGCCCAATAGCATGGAAAAATTTGTCGGATGACAAAACGGACTTCACCTGTCCTCGTTAATCTATTTGAAGGTCATTTGGTGAAAATTTCATCAAAATCCGAGTCGGGCCATCCGGACACCCCGTCTGATTTTCTCAGAGACAGCTCATTAAGATATTCACACCAAATTTTGGTATGCGAGAGTGAGAGTGTTTAACTCAATGATCAGCTTAAGAGATATTCTAAATAATTATTGAAATTTGTGACACAAACACAAACTTCCAAAAAAGATGTTGATTCAACTAACCCGAACCCGGGGCTAGTTGAAACGCCATAAAAATTTAGAAGACAACTTCGTTTAACAGGGGTTCCTTTGCATTACTACTATTATATCCCTATGATGGCCATGCACTAGCTTCAGTACAATACTCATTTAATAATTGTATACCATAATTTACTAAATTTTTTGTCAAAAAGCTGGTTTTTCCAATATTTCCCTTTCAGGAAAGCCAAAATACATTGTAGTAGTTCTTAACTGCTATAACTCCAACTAACAATGAATTGCAAATTGAACACTTAAAATCGATATTATACGGCCTACTCCACCATGGATGATTTAACTAACCCCATCACACCTGGAACACAATATTGTCTTATTTTTCAGTCTTATCTATATGTCAAACAACAAAAACATTCGCGGTGTGAATTAGGCACGGGTTTGCTAATTAATAAATAAGGTTAGTTCATCTGGATGAATAGAATCACTACACCGCATCTGACGAAATTACGCAAGTAGGTTATTTTACATTGGTATGAAAACATTTGGGCCAAATGTTTTATCCTTTTCACATAAGCATTGGCTTGCTATGAGACATCTTCCATGTAACTTTCATCCAATTCCGTAGGAGCAAAGTTGAGTTATGCCACATATTCAAATGTTTTGGTGTCTTACGAAATTACGCAAAATTGACATATTAAGTGGACGGGCCTTGAAAATGTAAAATTTTCAAATTACTGCACTCTAGTCATTAGCATCTAATCATATAGCAACTTTTCATATTGAAAAAATTTTGCTTACATGCTGCCTCTGCCAAGCTGTATGCATTAATTGTCTCCATTGGAATAACATTGGATTTGCAGAAATTTTTTAATTTATGCTCCCATAATCTCAAAATGATTTCGATTCTATTGAAAACAACTTTAAAAATAACCCTTTTCTATCCATTTTGTTCAACGAAACTGAGTGATAAGTTATGCATTGGGAATTGACAAAATGTTGAATAAGGAACTGCACATTCTGATCGCAATGCTATTTCAATGGCAGGTCATGGATGTGATTTTTGATTGCTAGCCAGTTTAAAGGGAGACAAGTCACTTTAGTGACCTTTGAACTGAGCTCAATAGATAGAATAAGGTAACTGGTAGGAACATGTTTTTAAAGATGGGAACCTTTTGAGGTTTTCGGAAGCATTCATTCGAAAAATGCATGCAAAACCAATGTTATTCCAATGGAGACAATTGATGTGTACAGCTTGGCAGAGGCAGCAAATAAGCAAATTTTTTCGATATGAATAGTAGCTAATTGATAAGACGATAATGACTGGAGTGCAGAAATTGGAAAATTTAACATTATCAAGGCCCTCCACTTGATATGTTGATTTTGGGTACTTTCATAAGACACCAAAATATTTGAATATATGGCATAACTCAACTTTACCCCAACAGAATTGGATGAAAGTTACATGGAAGATGTCTCATAGCAAGCCAATGATTATGTGAAAAGGATAAGACATAAGGACCAAATGTTTTCATACCAATGTAAAATAACCTACTTGCGTAATTTCGTCAGATGCGGTGTACACAATAACTCCCCCCAAAGACTATAAGCAAATAAGTTACTTGAACACCCAAAAAAACAAACTTCCTTGCCTAAAGAATTAGCATTTTGAACATTTGAATGAACGTAAGTATGATAACATGTGCCAATAAGCTAGGTACCTACCAAAAGTACCAATTTGGCCAAAAATTTAAAATGAAGTTGATTTCAGGCCAAGTTTCAACTAAGCCTGCCCTTCAACTAGCCCCTCTCTTCCCTACTCTTGCTCATGTATTTACCCATTAATCACAGTTTTCTTAAGTCAACTTCTGCACATCTACAACAGACTGAGCCACTATGCATGCTGAATTTGGCTGTCTGCTAGTATGAAGGCCTCAAGAAAAAGCCATTTTGTGACAATTCAACAAGGTGTCACCGACTTCTTGCTTCACAAATTAATAGTATTACACTTACTTGACTTACCTTAAACAGTTGACAGAATAAAATGCTTTTAATAAGAGAGTAATAATCCTATTTTGCCTCCTGTTTACTGGAGCTAGCTATTCCAAACATGGTTTGCCTCCCTCTGGGCTAAATTTTCATGGGCTTCAATCATGACATAAAGCCTTTATATGTCATAGTGCAATCCACTATTAGTTCTCTAAATTAGTTGTGTTGAAGTCTGTGTGGCAAAACTATCAACAGACCGCCTGAGAAATAAATCTATAAAGAAGATGTATTCATTTCTGTGGAAGCATGTCTGCAAGATTGGTAGAACATTGAGGTCCAGCCTGCATGGGTTGCACATCACTATAGGTGTGATATCTATTCTATTCACTGATCCCTTAATTGTTGTTTAAGTAGCTTTAATACATCCTAACATTCACAAACACTCAGGAAATAGCACAACAACAGCTAAAACTATACTTTAAGGTGAAATAAACATAACTTTAATACCAATTGTATTTGCGATCCTTGTTAATGACTATGGGTTGTTATCTTTATAATCCCATGTAGTTTGCAAAACAATATCAGTCAACTTGGTTCATAGTTGTCTTGTGTTACATAATTGATTGTTTCAGTTTACCAGACCAAACAAGTTAAGCACTTCAAGTGACAAACCCCAATATTTCCTCCCAGTAGTTCGCGTCAAGCCTATGAATATCTATAGATCAGTCAACTTTGCAGATATGTTCTGGACTTTCCAGTTGGTAACCTATACATTACTGTTACTCAGTGGTGTTGCAGTGAACAAGCGAGATTAGTCCTCTTAAATCAAATTTACATTGAAAGTTTTGGATACGATTATGACAAATCGTCAGTATGATGATTCACAAAGTGCCATTTTCATAGTGCAACAGCCTGCTCTTTCTGCATAACAAATTTACTCACATGTAAAAAAAAAAGATTGATATGATCCCCGCTCTAACAACCGGGAAGCAACGGACAAAATCAACAACAACATTATATATATTTTAGTAATGCTTTAATACATATATTGGAGTGTAAGTTAAAGTATTCCGGTAGTTCCGACAATGATCCCTGTAATGCTCACCCCCCCCCCACAAAAATAAACCAGCATGCACTGCAATCTTCAACCTCCCCTTTAAAGTTCCGTCTGTTCTAAGTCATCAGCAGCATTAAAATTATGAAAATCTGGAATTATCTCAAGTTATTTTCCATGGCTCATATTCTAATTTTTCCTGTTCTTTCCTTAAGTTCTCAAGTCATTGGCCTCCACATTCAACATTCAGCAATCCATACGAGTTATCTATTTGACCATTTACTTATATGTACCTGTTTTACAGACAATTGCTTCAAAATCATATGATTCATTGAACTACAGATAAACTTGCCAGTTAATCAATTGAGAACAACTTCAATGTTTCAGTTGCAGACATTCTGTTTTCCGATGATGGTCCTTATTTCTTCTTCTTCTTCTTCTTCTTCTTCTTCTTCTTCTTCTTCTTCTTCTTCTTCTTCTTCTTCTTCTGGTTATATCCTGACTCTGTAAGGCAAAAATCCTCTTCGGATAGCTTTTAAAATCCAATATGTCAATAAAATAACTGTTACGTTACAAGTTACATCAGAGCAGTTACATCAAAGAATTACAATTTTTTTTTTATGCTTGACATGTCCAAAGCTTTTGACACCGTGAAAAGAAGGACATTACTAGAAGATCTCAAAAATGTGCTAAATGACGGAGAATTACATAAGCTTCATCTGATGATCAAAGAAGTCAAATACAGCTTTAGAGTCAAGACAGATACAAGTGAAAATTTCAAGGCCAACATCGGGGTGCCACAAGGCGATTGTATGTCCCCAGTACTTTTTATGTTGTACCTATCTCAAGCCCTTAGCTTCAACAGAAATCGAACATTCATGTGCTAAAACAGAAAACGAAAGACTGGAAAGAGAAAAAAAGAAAACACATCATTGAAAATAAAGAAGATCATGTACCATCAAAAGTGCTAGAAAGAAATTTAAATGTAAATAAGGGAAAGATGGAAAAGTATGTTATGGAAAGAAACGGTCACGAAAAATGGAAAAACTTTAGGGAAGAATAAATTAAATCATCTGTTCAACAGCAAAGCAAGTATGAAGATGAAGATAAGAGCATTGAATGCATTTGTAGAAAGTATATTGCTCTGCAACAGTGAAATCTGGACATGAACATCGAATTTAGAACACAAAATAGGCATTTTCCAAAGATTATTATTTAGACAAATATTGAGAATCCACTATCCAGACAGAATATCAAACGAAAATTCATACAAAAGAACAGGAATCAAATAAAAATGGAGTGTCACCATCAAAAAGAGAAGACTAAAATGGCTTGGCCATCTTTTAAGATTACCATCTGAAACACCTGCCCAAAAAGCCATTGATGAGTTTCTTCGACTAGTTAAAAGACCTCAGCTAATACATGGGTGGGAAACATCATGAAAGAACTGAAACAATTTAACATTACAGATACCAAAGAGGCGAGAGAATTGGCAAGGAACAGAGACACCTGGAGGGGCGTGACTAAATTGGAGAGTGCAGACTGCAGAGTCCTCATGGATGTGAGCACAACAAAGAAGAAGAAGAAGTTAAAAGTTTAATAAAGTTTATTAGAACGTGACTAAAATAAGGTGTCCACTGGACAAAAGACAAATACAACTATTGATACTAGTCTAAACTATAGCCTTCTTGCGATCCAATCTCCCAGACTCCCACAAAAACTCGAGAAGATGTGGTTTTCTTGAGTGGCCATCTCATTTGATTATTTCCCCCGTTGAGAAGGACCAAGCACCGCTGTTCAGAGCTAGCAGACTTGGAAGTCTGTCTTTTCGGTAGAGATATCGAATGTCTTTTGTAGCGGGCAGAGTGAAATCACGTGAAGCGTGTCTTCTTCCATATATCCGCACAGACCACATTTAGGTTTACTAACTTTTGAAAATATGGCCCTTAGAGCCTGAGTCTGATATCGGCCAATTAAATTATTGCTCGGAAAGCAGCGCTCTAAGGCAAAAGCATCAGAGCAACTGGTTCATATTAGATGTGTACTGGGGCTCCTGACTTTTGGGATGAGCATCCTCTTCAATGAAGACTTGGACATCACCTGGCATTTTTTACACTAGAGGGCAGAAAATATCAAACACTTCTCCAAATATCCACTAGAGGGATAGCCACACTGTCTTCTGCATGTATGTGTACCGTATTCATGATATTATATCATGCGATAGAATTCAGAGTGGACGATGAGTCTCCCAAGTGAGAAGTTGGCTTTTCCTTGCAAAATATTTTCTTCAAATCATTTCTGAATTTTCTGCCAGTCAGGGTGTAGATGTAGAAATTGACCCCATTGTTGCAGTACCTAAAAATGAAAATGTTGGAAAAAAAATCAAAAAATTTTACAGAATGTCTAGTTTTGTATACACTGCTCACACAAATTAAGGGAGCAAGGGGTTTTTTCATTATTGTTGCAAGTCATGGCTGTTTCAGCAAGATATCATGTATCAAACGTCAGAGAAAATTGACATTTTAGGAGATTGGCTGAAGAAATTTAATAAGAAAGCCAAGGGTCTTCAAAACTCAAACCCTAACCCTACCCATGAACCTAACCCTAATTTTAACCCTAATTCTAAACCTTACCCTGGGTCTGTTTTCACATCTAATGTGATGACCCTATGTTTTGTCATTAAATTTCTACCACAGACATCCTTACATGTTCATTATTTTTGACAGACCATTCATGTTTAGTTGAAACAACCATTACTGGAACTGACTATGATAGTAAGAACACAGAAAGCAGTGGCAGATCTAGACAAGGTGGATTTTTTTGGCATTCTCGGGCACACATCATTGCATTTTTTCTCTTAAATTGGTATTTTGTTTTTTGTCACGATTGAAGGACTTACTATACTGCCATATCTCTTGTTTATAATGACGGTCAGTATTCTGGTGACGATTGCTATGAATACAACTTTATTTGCTTGCATGAGTCTCTTTGTTTGATAATTACTCAAAAGCATTATCATATCTACCATAGTTTGTGACAGATATGATGTCCCATGTTATATATGGCCTGAAGGTACGGGTTGTTTGCGGTTGTCACGAAAGTGAAGTAGAGGCGAAAGATGAACAAGGGAGCAGTTAGGACCACAAACATGAAGGACACAGTCACCAACATCACTGTTATGCCCTGCAAAATATAGGGAAAGATCAATTAAACTTTTTTGTCTCTTTAATTGATAATTATAATGATAATATTTTTATGTAGAAAGAGGTGAATGTTGTAATTGTCTTTGATCGATTTGCTCACATTGTCTGCATCGCCATCTTGTTCTGAAATAAATAAAGAAATAAACGTCAGAAATTATCAATTTATCGCTAGAATGTTTTTAAAAGTTGCCATTTTACAATTGTACTAATGATAAAATGGAATATAAATCATATAGCTGTTCTAAGGTACGAAAACAGCTTGTGGCGCAATGGTATTTTCATTTCTTATAGGCCTAATGCACCTATGTTTAGAGCCATCATTCGAAAGAAGGACCATCTATAGCTACAGAGGGAATCTTCCACCCAAATAAATGTAGGGTTACCCACAATTTTACCTGACAGACATCATGAATAATTGAGCTTTTTTTATCCCACTGACGACCTTCTGAAGAAAAGAGTACCTCGGGAGGTCTGAGAATCTAAAGATCATAAATAATGTCCGGCTTTAACGATTACCTTTCTTTGTGAGCCTAGCCCGTTTTCGCGTCTGCCTCCGGATACTTGTTATGATGATGATATTACAAACCAGGATGACCACAAAAGGCAGGACAGAAGCTAAGATTGTATCAACTCCTTGCCAGATCCTTTGAAAAGCTCCTTTCCGGACCAATCCGAAAGCACACATGTTGGATCTCTTTTCCGGACGGTAGATGAAGTCCGTGGTGAAGCTGTAATGTATGTTCTTCGCAGCTGCCACGAATCCGATGATGAGAGATGAAACCCGAGCATTCCGGATTCGGCACCAGACTTTCGCCTTCAAGGGCATCGTCACAGCAACCATTCTCTCCAACGTCATCAAAACAACGATCCAAGCGGAATAGTTTGAGAAGAAATTGATGACGAAAAACATCGCATAACACTGGGCCTAATTGAAGAAAAGAATAAGATACATTCTTGTGATATTTACAAACGATACACAATGTATTAGTTTTTTGGCAACTTTTTAGGTTATTCGAAAACCAACAGAACACAAATGGATTTTTTGGCAGGTTGCATCATGGCTTTGTCAATAATAGGCCTTTGTGCTAAAATGATGCACACTGGACTCTGGCGGATCCTTTTCACAAAGAATTTCAGATAATTACAGCGAAACACTTTGATACAGAATAAGAGTGGACTGTGGCACTGTGAAAATGGCACTTCGTGTGTCATTGAAGGAGACTTATCCCACTTGTTGGTGACAGCCAAACGAAAGGATTATGCATCTGATTTTCACTCTAAAATCCATTATGAGAAGTCAAATGGCTTTCTCTTGATCATGACTAATCAAACAGCCTCTATGTTTCCCATGTTGAAAGTAGAGAAGATGACACTTCATCGGCTATCATGAGTCACGAAATGCCATTTTCTCAGTGCCACAGTCCACTCTAATTCTATATCAAAGTGTTTCGCTGTAATACAAACCACATTCATGATTTGATTTTTATTGTTTATTAGACTGATCAGACACAAAACAAATCATTTGCAAGTATACATAGATCTCTCAATATTAGGAGTGTCTCAGCTTGAATCTATAATTCAACACAGATGAAGGCTTGACCTGTCTTCGAAAATTTCCTACAATCTTTATGTAACAATGAATTAATAGATAGGAAATAAAAATTAATAATGATACTGATAAATTAAAAACACTGATAAGTACTAGCATATATATACAAAAGTGGTAATGACTATAATCTTAATAATAGTTATGTATTACAGAATTGCAAAGGATATTAGAAAATATTTTTCTGTCCCTCTATCTGTCTATCTATTTATCTATCTATTTATCTATCTATCTATCTATCTATCTATCTATCTATCTATCTATCTATCTATCTATCTATCTATCTATCTGAGCCATGAGCCACAGCCACATGAAAAACCTATTATGATTATGGATGTGTCACTCAGTTAAAATATTTTTAAAATGAAATAAAATAAATAAATCTCTCTATTCAATACAATGTATATCTACATATCCATCTATTTATCTATCTATCTATCTATCTATCTATTTTGCTATTTATCTACCCGTAAAAGCATCCATGATATCATTATCTCAGTGTTTCAGTTTATTTTCACTATGCAACAAGATTGTTACTATACCTGAAATGGTTGCGGCACTGAACTTATGTCATCCTTGAGGCAACAGATGTCAAATGTCACAGTTGCTAAAATCTGAGACATTCATTCTGCTTTTGAACAAATATGCATTTGTCGAGAAACAGGTGCAAATATCGCTTTGCTCTAATGCCATTAAGAAATTTAAAGTATATGGTTCATGTTGAGCTCAGGATTACGTAAGATCAGTGAAATATGGAAGAGTAAAGCCTGACACCAATGAGTTGAAAGGTTCTTGACATTTCAAAGTTGCACGTGACTGGCTCATTTATGCAGTATGCACATATTATCAGAGTCATGAGTGCTCATAAATATGGAATACATACAATGTGCACTTCAGCTATCTCAAGATTGAGCATATTATATGGCCAGTTCTAACGTCTCTACTTCAACTGTCCGCCATTGGGAAGAACATGTCACTGTTAAAAACTCATGAATGTTACATTGTTAATCCCTCTATACTAGGAGCCACAGCATTGTGATAAACTGCAATTAATTCAGAGTGTTATGAATTGGAAAGTGTTCAGTTATAAATTAAAATGTTCTTGCTAAAACTTCTGTTAAGGCTTTTGGATAATGATTACACTATACAGTTGACCTTGTTAGTAAATAAACTCCAAAATGTACTCTTTTTGCCACCTTTTCTCCAAAACATATTTCGTTTTTATTAGCAGGAGTGGAATGTTCTACCTACGGCAGTGAATGGAAACAGTTATCTTTCAATCGGACCATCATGTGCTCCAGCACAAATTGTCAAATTTATCAGTTTCTATGAAGATTGCTGAGATATTCCATATTTATGAGCAAGTATGTATTTACTTTGATATGCATGTTATAACATGTTTGTCATGCACGTTCACACATGACATCTTGCTGGAACACAAACAATAGGATCGAACTACACTTTGGTTAACACTGTATGTCATATTGTGAACAGGAGGGCTATAAGTTCCTGCTTTGGTGATCAATGAAGAGATGGCATACATTCAACTGACACCTAAATAGGCCTGTCTTGGTGCAAATTTCTTTATGTAAAAGAGGACATAATTATTTGCTCATGAAATTGATCTGGGCTGACAGATTCCTAGAAAGATATTTGACTAATAAAAACAAACCTTTGTAAAGACATCAGCAATGAAATTCAATGTGTCTTGTTTTATACAAAATTTTCTCAAAGACCCGGTTGCGGCCTGCCCATGGGTCATTGTTTGCTCTAGCATTAGTCAATTTCCATGAAAATTACTGATGTACACCGTTGCTCAAAAATATGGAGTACTTTAACATTCTCCATTGAAATCGACAACTTTAGCAACTTTAGCAAGTTCTGTTGGAGCACTTGATCGTCTGATTCAATGGTAACCACTTCCATTGACCACTAAAGGGAAAAACATGCTGTCATTTAAAACGCATGCTGCAGCGTTAACCCCAGGAAAAGTTGCAGAAGTACGAAATATGGAAATTCAGGGGTTTTTTAGGGTGAGGTGCAAAGAGTGATGAGAGAAGATGACTTGACCTTTTACAATGGACCTTCTCACTCTGAAATTTACTTTTATTTGACACTTTTTTTTTCGAAAAAGTATTCCATATTTATGAGCAGGAGTGTATTCCATATTAATGAGCAAGAGAGTACTTACCTTTTTGAATATCTCAGGCTTTACGTATGTGATGACCCAGTACTGAAAGAGACCAACGACCAGCATGACGGAATCCAAAACGGCCAGGACGCCCATGTAAAACGACGGGGTTGAACTGCGATTCGCTTTGAGTAGAGCAACGAGGAAACTGAGTATGTTCCCTACGAAGCCTATTCCAACAATTATAGGTGGAGATATAGCGTTAAACCCATTGCCAAAATGAAACTGCCAGTGATTTTCAGCGACGTCTGTATCTGGTATAGTGGAGGGGTCTTGCTCCGTTGTATCAATGTTGAAAAGCGTTGATGTTTCATCAGTCGAATATGTTGCTTTAGTATCCATTTTTGTGTCTTTGTCCTGTTTTTGTGTCTGTTTTGTCTGTTTGTGTCTGTGTTATGTCTTTTTGTGTCTGTCTTATGTCTTTTCGTGTCTATCAAGATTACGTATTTTCTTGTCTGTTCTATGTCTTTTGGTGTCTGTGTTATGTCTTGCTGTGTCTGTGTTATGTCTCTTGGTGTCTATGTTATGTCCTTTTGGGTTTTGATATGATTTTTTTGTGTCTGTGTCAGTCTTTTTGTGTCTGTTTTATGTATAATTACTCTTAGCGTTCAGTCTCTTCCTAGCTTCAATGACTTGCGAAGCATATCAGTCCAGTCAAGGTTGCCCAATTTCCTGTCAAAGTTGCCCAATTTCTTTCTTGAAATGTTAAGTGCTGTGTAATGCACAATTGTGGTATGTCCTTATTTATTTCTATGTATTGTTAACAGTTGTGGTGTTAACATGTGATGTCTATTCAATAGTTATGTTATGTCTGTGTAATGTCCTTGTAATGTAAAAACTTCATTCCTGTCTTTGTCTGAAAAGATGTTTGTCAAAACTGCAAATATTTGATTATGTATTTATTGTCTATGATTGTATATATCACTGATGCCTGTGTGATGTTAAAGTAGTCTGTATTAAATGACAATGTGTTGTCGTACAAAATCTGTAATCCCTGAAGTATATAATTTATGGTTTTTCCTTGTCACAGCAGTAAGCTTTTGTACTCCTACTGATGCCCACAGAGGAGCCAGCCAGCGCATCTAACTGCAACATTTTGGACAGTGGCGTAACTAGGGGGTCTCGAGCAGGGGGCAACGGGGGGCACACAATTCTCTGGGGGGGGCACCAACCATACTGACTGTACATTTTACCCAAAGTCAGGAAGTTCATATTGGGGGGGGGCACCTTGGGGGGCACAGGTCCAATATGGGGGGCACATGCCCCCCCGTGCCCCCCAATTAGGGACGCCACTGATTTTGGCTGCTGCAGCTGATTCTATGATGCATCTTGTTCAAAAGAGGTTTTGCATTATATCTTTATCAGAACCATCATCATCATCATCTGCAGTAAAGCTTTGCGGCCTTTGCAGAATTAACTAATGAGATGAAGAAAGAGAATATGCCGAAATGTTCATATTCAATTGATGTGCATATTGTATATTATGAGGATAAGTGCAAAGGCCAGCCTTGAAGACAACGAAGAAGTCAGAAGTCAGAATTATTTTATTCGTGGATGCCAGTGCTGCTTACAATGACCCTTCACCTCCACTATATATTTACACTGCTCACATTATTTAAGGGAGCAAGGCAGCAATCATAGTCAGTTATGGCTGTTTCAACTGAACATGAATGGTCTGTCAAAAATAATGAACTTGTAAGGATGTCTGTGGTAGAAATTTAATGACAACACACAGGGTCAACACATCAGATGTGAAAACAGACCCAGCGTAAGGTTCAAAATTAGGGTTACAATTAGGGTTAGGTTTATGGATAGCGTTTGGGTTAGTGTTTAGGAAGATCTTACACGGATGTTTTTTCATTAAATGTCTGCAACTGATCTCCTTGATGTTTGATGCACAATATCTCACTGAAATAGCCATGACTTGGCAACAATAATGAAAAACCCTTACTTCCGTAATTTGCATGAGCAGTATATTACTCTGTACTCCCAGATCATCATGTTTTTATATCATTATGACAAACAAAAAGGTTCCAATGTGTACATTTTTACATAACTCAATGAAGACAATTAACACAAAGCTAATGAACTTTCCATGCACTACTGCACAGATTTTGTCTGAGAGAGGCAGAGACAAGCACAGGGAAGAAAGAGGCACAGAAAGGCAGAATGAGGCAAAGAGAAGGAGGCACAGAAAAGATTTAAGATGCACAAAATGGCAGAGAAGGAAGAGGGGTGTACACTCTTAACACAAAAGGTTCTTGATGGTATATATAAAGAACCCATAGTAGGGTGTTTCTGGTGCCCCAAAGTTGTAAGATCCCACTGTACCTTTTTTGGTACTGTGTCTTGGTCCAGAAAACATTTCTGGAAAGTTTCATGGAAATCAGAAAATGCTTAACTTGAGCACAATCCAGTTGAAAATTCTTAATTAATCTTTAAAAGCTCAAACCGCGGTATTATATAACTTTGTCAATATGAGTCCTACATTAAAATAACCTGTATGGTTGAACTGCCCTTAATTAGAGCTTAATTTTGAATACCAACTTCAATGGTCTTGGAAAATTTTACGCGTTGAAAAAAATCTATAATTCAAGGTTTGTTTGAGAAATAATTTGCAAATTATATAAAGTTGAAGATTTCATGTTAATCCAGTTAATATTGCATGGCAGAAAGTGCCACAGGCACAATTTTGACATTTTGAAGAAATTTGATTATATTTGGATTGTTGTAAGAAGTTTTACTGTTATTTGTAAAATCTCAAACTATAAGGCAAGCAAATTGAGAGTGGCTAAAATCGGCCTATGCCTATCCAACCCAATATCTTTATTCATACACAGTGGCATTAGGCCAATGTGAACATAAAACAACAGATAAATAAAACCAATTTAAGCTGAAAAAAAAATCATTAAGTTGGCACCAGGTGGGTGAGACGGTCACACTGAGACTGTAGTAGTCCCTACGTAATGCGTCTTAGCAATTTGCAAGAATTATATTATCATAAGGTCAGGGAAAATCCTTTCTCAATCAACTCGTAATGATCTAGCACATTTTCAAGCATACAATGTCTAATAAAATCGAAATTTTTGACTATATGGGCATGAAAAGTGGCCTATATAGGCCTATAGCTAGCCACATTTTAAAAATTTGAGTTGAATAATGAATTAAATGACACATGCTGAATGTGATGCTTATAAATAACAAAGATTTCTGATTTTCTCTCTTGTCACATTTTTAGGATGCAATGATCATGACAATGTGTGACATCTGAAACACGTTTATCCTCCACAGAGCATTCTAAACTTCACAAATCAGGTTTCTGAAGTCTAAAGCTATGTTTTAAGGAACCGTGATAAATGGTAACAAGTGACAGTATTATCAATGGTATTTAAATAGATGATTAACACACAGCATACATTTGTGTCTTTACTTAGATGTGACCAAATAACTGAAAATTCTCAGTTGTATTAGCAAAAGTATTGCTTAATCATCCTTGTTTATCAATTTTACCTAGCTTACCTCAGTTAGTACTGACTTCACATCTCAACTAACATTTTAAAAAAGACAAAACTGGTGTCAATGTAAACTCTTTTGACATAATTAGACCAAGCTACGCTTACCTTTTACTTTTTGGACCAAATTACTCTTACAATTGATAAGATTGACCATTGGCTAATTCACATATTTAACAGTATGTCTGGAACTGAAATGTTTTGTAGTTTAGCACCACTCACAGCCACCAACCATAGCTTGTAGCATACACTGTCTCTATATGTATCAACCACAGGTGTGTTCCCATGTACATAAGTGTATGGAATTGTCAATATTAGACAGATACTAACTTTTTTTTAATTAAAGTCTATCAAGACATTGTCATTGCTTCATTAAATAGGATAATTTTGGGTGATAAAGGCCTGTTGACATTTAATGTGAAGGTAATCAGTACTAATCACACAAATTACGAAACTGCGGTCAAACTAGACATGTCATAATCGCATAGCGATGAATGATGCACTGCGCTATACTGAGTTTGCAACATGATGCATCCCTTCGTATATCAGAATGATATTCACTAATAAATGTTTATATAAGCTTCTACATATCTGTAAGACATATTCTATCAAAATATGCCTAGGATACTAAATATTAAACTTTATATATTTTTTACAGGATGCAATAGTCTTGAGACAAAATTGGGCTTTCAGGCACCAGGTCTCCTAAAAAGCACTCCCACAGTTGCCCAAAGGCACACTTTAACATGGAAGACTTAGACTTGGGTGTGTCATTTAGGTTACAGTGTATCTTTCCTGGTTTTTGTTGTGCAAAACCATAGGGCATTTTGGATTTTTTTCTTAAATTTGCCAGAAAATAAAACGGAAAAAGACATGTTGTAGTCTCCACATGATCTCCACTACCATTATTGCCAGTACACTAGCTTAAATGCATGGAAATCTAATAAGAAATGGAGCCATTTTCACCGGTCCTTGTTTGTGGGTAACCATGCTGAGCAGTATTACAAAATGTGATGAGATAATTCTATAATCAAAGTATTCCCTTCCTTCATTTCTAAGTTAGCCATGCACCTTTTTTCAAGTGCCCATTTTTGTCTGACCAGTGCATTTATTTAACCGAAGAACCTGGTTGACCTGGTGCATTCACTGTACCCCATGCAACCGATTAACCAGGTGCATTGTGCAGCAGACTGCAGGCCTAGCATATATAGAAGCATCCTCAATGTGCTGAGTAGTGAACAGTTGTGAAATGTCGGAGGCACAATAGTTGGAATATGACACAATTAACCCCTAACACAAGTCTAAACATGTGGGGGAAAAACTTCATGATAGATACAGAACATACATGTGAAGGAGAACGTTAAAAGTTATGTCAAAGAACCAGGAGCTCACACATAAAATTTGCAGCAAATGTTAGTTGACGAATCTGGAAGGCTATGAAAACAAGGGCACTGCTATAGCCACCTGGCGGTGGGCTAGCGCAGTGCAATTATGAATTGATACACTGCTTAAAATCATCTGATACCATTGAAGTTGGTATTCAAAATGAAGGTCTTATTGACCAACTGCACATATCATATTGTTGTTTAATGAATATTGACAAAGTTACAGGGAACCGCGACTTTGGGTTTTAATAAAACGAGACGAAACTTCAACTGCATTGTGCTCAAGTTAAACGTTTTTCAATTTTGTTGAAACTTCACAGAAATGTCTCTCAGGTCAAACCACAATACCAAAAAAAGTTACAGGGGGCTCCTCCAAAATTTTCCGATTTGATGGGCAACAGCCACACCCTAACCCATAGCCGAAAAAAGGTTCTAAATTTGTTAAGGGTTCAATTAAATTGAAAAGGTTCAATATTTGTTGGGAAGGCCCTATACTATGATAGGACTCAATGCTCCAAACTTGAGATTAAGGAGTTCCATTGTAGGAGTTCAGTGCAGCTGGATTACCTAAATGTTGTTTTTGTTTGCTGTTGGAACCTTTTTAAAAGTTGAATAAGAACATTTTAGGGTTCCTTATCTATACCAGCTTATAGAACCCTAAAAGGTTTCATATAAAACCTTTTGTTAAGAGTGTAGAGAGAGGTAGACAGAGGCAGACAGAGGCTGAGACAGGCAGCTTTTTAATTGTGACACCTTCCTATCCTATTGCGGCCATTGGAAAGAGTTACGGATGAATCGAGCCATCATGTGCTCCAGCAGAAGTTGCAAAAGTCATCAATTTCAATGGGCATTCTGAAGTATTCCTAACTTATGAGCAAGGGTGTAGTTTGTTCCCCGGCTGCAGGTAAGAAGAAACTTTTGGTTGTGCATCAAAACTCTTTTTTTCCAATTAACCAATGTCATGATTTTCTCTTCTGAAACCAAAACTGATGCATGTGGTCCGAAATAATGTGACCTGACATGCTTTCCGCTCTTTTTTCTTGTTGTTCTTTCGGGGAAGTTCCTCGTCCATTTTTTAATTTTTAATTCAGAACACGCAAATTCCAGAAGTTTCTTGGTGGCCACTTGCGGAATGATTATTATATTGTATTGTATCGTATTGTGTTGTATTGTATTGCATTGTATAGTATTGAAACTGATAACTTTGGCAACTTTGGCTGAGGAGCATGATAGACTGATTCGATTGTAACTACTTCCAATGACCATCATCATAGGGAAGAACATTGTCACCATTGAAAACTGTTACAGCGCTAACCCCAGAAAAGAGTTTTTTCCATTTCGCCAAAACATGGCAAAAAACCAGTAATTTACAAGAAAAATAATTTTTTAATTATAACCCGTCCTGGTATTGTATTGCATTGTATTGTATTATATTATAAATTAATTATATAGCCAGCCGGGGAGATGGTTGCGCCAGCAACATTAATTATAATATTTTATATGGTTCCTTTTAGCATTATAATTTCTAAATTTTAGCTCATATGACTGCCCTTTCCCCCAAATACCATTCGCTCTTCCCTCTTTAAATTACAATGCTACACCATTGAACCTTTGAATGCGCTTAGGGACCGTTCAGAATTTATGACTGGGGGGGATGGGAGTTTTGCCGGAACATCCCGTCGAAAATTGATACCCCCCTTGAGATTCATGCGGATTTTTAGTACCCCACCCCTAGGTTTCATGCATATTTTTAGTACCCCCCCCCTCGACATATAAACGAATACACACATATTTAGTGTTATACATGGTCACGCGTACAGATTCGCGCCATTTCGCGGACTTTTGCGCGTAAAAAAGCGCGGATAAAGTTAGTTTATGCGGGATTTATATGCGGGATTTATATAAAATTTTCTTCGTTAAAATTTATAACCCCCTTGGATGTGTTGTCAAAAATTAATACCCCCCTTGCAACACTCGTGAAAAGTTAGTACCCCTCGGGCAAAACTCCCACCCCCCCCACTTATAAATTCTGAACGGTCCCTTAGCTCCTCTGAGTCAGTGGTAAAAATATAAAATACAAAGTATATAAAGTTGTAAACCTAAACCAATCCCATTAGAAAGATATCAGCTTGTCAATTCAACTTAGCTATATATGATGGACATATGATATTTCCTAAGAAGTTTTCAGAAAGTTTGAAAACAGGTATATTCCATTATGTAGCATGTAATACTAGACACTCCTTACTTTAATTCACACCTTCCTGGATCAAAGGCACAACACCTCTGCAAGTGAATTATTGTATCACATACCAATGGAATATTGTGGGCCATTAGAGGGAAACGATCAGATGTCCAACAAGGTTTGGAGTTTTTTTTTTTTTTTTGTAAATTAACAGTTTTTTGCCTAGTTTTGGTGAAATGGATAAAACTCTTTCCTGAGGTTAGCGCTGTAACATGAGTGTTCAATGGTGACATGTTCTTCCCTATGACGGTCATTGGAAGTATTTAGTTATAACTGCTTGGACTATCATGCACCTCTGACGAAGTTGCTGTTCAAAGTTATCAATTTCAATGGAGATCGCTGAAGTATTCCATATTTATGAGCAAGCGTGTACACGCATGAAACATTTTGTCGCTTTTCTTTTTTTACTCAAGCTGTACTATCTCATATTGATCAGGCTGTTTATCTAAAGATAAAACTTCAATGTTTAAATAAACATGGTAAGTGCCAAGTTTGTGCCTTTTTAAATAGTGAGAATGTATGTTTACGTTGTTGTTTGCACAACCATTTTGAAAATCAAAACTTTAAAACTGTTTCAGACCTTTTTTAATTGTACAATTACACACTTATTCTGGAAAGCAAAACATGCTGATTTGAGATTTCTTTTTCAGATGTTTATTTTCAAAATACTAAGTCCATAGAACAAGTAACTTCTCTTTATCAAAACATGCATACAAAAATGAGTCACACAGACAAACGATATTTACAGACAATGTCGCACTTGAGCAGTGTTGAGATTGACTCAGTAGCACTGACTGGTACTCCACCGAATAGAATTTTTGTAACAAGCAAGCTTTATATCTAGGAATTATGTTTAACAAAACCCCCGATAACATTTGATATATACCGACGGTATGTAAACTGAGCATTCCTTTTAAAATCTTTAAAGTATACTTGCTGCAGCTCTTGCAACTTTCTTGCTATCGAGAAGTCCACAGAGATATGGAGTCATTTATACAAGCATTATCGATTTGAAATTTGTCGAAATTATATGTATACATACATGAATATTAACAGTAAAGGATTCGGCAAAAAATGAATAAGTTAGGTTTCAATTTGGTTTTGTGTATGATGAGAATTTGATGCATCACCGTCATTTTCACATTGAAGAATAGTTGAAGTTGAAAGTAAATTTTGTGTTAATTTTAAAAGGTTTATTGCTGTCTGGATGTGATCATGTACAATAATGATAATAATCCATCAATAACAATCACTAGTTTTGAAATGTTGTAGGAAAGCAGTCGAATGTACAGTTCTTCAGTTTCCTCATGCTTTCCACATATTTGTTCATGATTATCACACGTGTTTCTCACATTTTTCAAATGTGTTTCTCATGCTTTTCTCTTTTTTTCATGTTTTTCAGATTTCTTGTTTCTCATGTTTTTGTGATTTTACAAATTTTTAAAACCTGTTTCTTATGTTTTTTATGATTTTTCATGTTTTTACATGTGTTTCTCACGTTTTCTCATATTTTTCACATAGTTTTCTCATGATTTTCTCTTTTTACACGCGTTTTTCTCTTGTAATTTTTCTAAATTCAGGAGTTACTAGTAACAAGATGGTAGGGTCCAGTGCTTTTATGTTGTCAGATCACGGATATCCGGTAAATCCCGTTATATCCAGCTAGATATCAAATCCTATGCATGATAATTGTGCATACTACTTGTAATTTTTAAATTAGCTACTTTATTACCACTAGCTTTTTACAAGTTTTCACATGTTTTCCACATTTTGTCACTTTTTTCACCCATTTTTCTCATGTTTTTTAGCGTTTTCACATGTTTTTCTCATATTTTCATTATTTTCTTCAATGTTTTTTTATTTTATTTTATTGCCAGTAGTCATAACCAGCTGTGGTTACTAAATTGTCATGCTGGCAGTAACTATTAAGTTGACAAATCTTTAAATTAACATTGAAATTAAAAGAACCACAGGCTTCATCTTTGATACAGTGCTGAGCACATCTTTGGAGGCCGGTGTGTATTTCCGTTAACGGATTACTTGCTGCCTTTCCGCTTGTTTTCTTGAGCCCGTAAGTTTGAATGGATTGTTTTTGTTTCATCAGTGTGCATTCTGAAATCAAGAGTAACAGACACACTATATTTTATAATTATGTGAAGGAGTGCATGGACCCATAAAAAAGAACCAGAAGAGATACCCTTCATTCTGATTCTGGCACTCAAACAGTCAACATCTCCCACTTTCCTGCGTGGAAATTATCAATACCAAGTATACTGCATGAAACATCTCCATTTTTCATGCACATGATATTGCGTAACAAAGGAATATCTGCAGTTTTAAGCAGATCAGGGCATTTTAAGACCATAAAAATAAAATTTTAATAAAAATCCGAGCTAAAAATTGAATGTGAACTGCTGTGAGCTGATTGGTTATGAAACCTTCCAGCTGGAGGGTCATTAGGACTGTCCACTTCAGAGGATTTCCGAATTTCATTGAAATTAGAACCCTAATTACAGTTAAATTACCCTTCATTAGCAGCAACCATCAATTTTACCCCTTTCTTAAAAAAGCTGAAAACTTAGAATAAAGCAGTAATAATGTTTATTTTAAGGAAACTGTTATATGCCAATAAACATATTAACAACGTTATGGTATATTGACCACTTCACTAGAAACATAGCAGCAATCAAAGATGATTGGTCAATACCCAATTCCGGCTATCAAATCAGAGAAACGGTAATAAAGAATCTCATGTAATTGCTGTACCTGGGTATATTGGTGGGTATATTGGTACCCCTCAATGCCCTCCTGTAAGCATGTTAGTCCCAACCGGAAGCTTCAATATGGAACTTCAGAATTTGAGGGAGTTGGCGGCAGTTAACCGAGTTGTGAGTCTTCAGAGTTTAATATTGGGGTTTACAAATCGTTTCTTCTTAAAAAAAATTAATTCAACAAATAAGATATCGCCTGAAATTGATGGACACTGTAACTTCGACTTACGTGGGAAGCTAATCTGGCAAGCAGCAGGACTTGAATCTGAACTGCACTTCTTCTTCTTCCAGTCTCCACTTTCCCACACGTAGCAGTTGTCAGATGAACTTTTTTCCGTGATTTTTCCCATCCATGCCGGAAAATCAAAGACGGTGTCGTCGGTCCACAGGAAAGTGAACATGCTGGCGGCATCAGACAGACCGATCCAATGGCTGAAAAACAAGAATTTCACAACATTTACAGATGATTTCTTACAGATACAGATACAGAAAGTGAATTTCTTTCTAGGACATGTACACTGCTGCTCATAAATATGGAATACTTGTTTGGAAGAAAAGTGTCAAATAAAAGAAAATTTCAGAGTGCGAATGCAAGCAAGGTCCATTGTAAAGGTCAAGTCATCTTCTCCAATCACTCTTTGAAAGCCTTAGATATATTTTTTGCAAGAATTTTGAATTTTTGGTTGAATGCACCTCACCCTTAAAAACCCCCCTGAATTCCCATATTTTGTGCTGCCATAACTTTTCCTGGGGTTAAAGCTGCAGCAAGCGTTTTTAACACGAATGCATGTTCTTCCCTTTAGCGGTCTTTGGAAGTAAACTCAGCAACATTAAAAATGCACCATTCTAAAAAGGCTTTAAATAGTACTTCCTCTCAATATATCAAGATGAAAGTTTGCACACTATTAGTAGTTGCCATCAGGTATATTCACGAAAATTTTCAAATCTCTAAGTGCAGTACTTCTGTGTCAAATTATATCGTTGTGGCTGTTGTCAAAAATGCAAGTCACAAACTGCACTTCAACACAAAACGCACAATTGGAAATATTGGTTTTGTGGCATACTGGATGGCATAAATCTTATGAAATTTTCACATAACAGGCACAAGACTTCCAAAAGAGGTCCCACTGAAGTTTTTGATAAAAAAAAGTCGATGATAAAGCAGATTTTGAATTTAAAAACTCGAAGTTTGCGTGTTTACATCTTCAAATGAAGCATGTGAACCAGAACTCTTAAATAATGGGTGTTTTATGCATGCCCAGGGTAGAAACACACGCACAGACAATCATTCCATATCAATTATCTAAAAAAATCTGAATAAAACATCATTTTTAAGGTTTTGACAAAAGGCTCCAGTAGGGGGCGTGTCAGCATTGACACTTAATTTTTATTAAATTCATCCTGTTTAATTGTGGTTGGGTCAAATATCCCTTTTCCCTAACTCGTCAAGCAAAGAAAATTATAAACTTTCCTGGCCTATCAAAAAAGTTTGTGGAAAGAACAGCTAAGTTGTTGAAATTAATGATCGGAGGAAATTGAAATTTTGTGACTTCCATTTTCGACAGTGACCACGACGATTTAATTTGACACAAAAGTACTGCACTTAGAGATTTGAAATTTTCCGTGAATATACTTGATGGCAACTTCTAGAAGTGTGCAAATTTTTATCTTGATATCTTAAGAGGAAGTACTATTTGTAGCCTTTTTAAAAGTGTGCGTTTTTAATGTTGCTGAGTTTAGTTGCCATTCAATCAGACCATCATGTGCTCCAGCAGACGTTGTCAATTTCAATGGAGAATGTTGAAGTATTCAATATATATGAGCAACAATGTATTCTATAGGGAAAAATTATGTCTTAAGTTTTTTTTACGTCATGCATTTTTCCCTATAGAATACATATCCTAGAAAAAAAAATTCAGTTTCACCAACAACACACATTCACATTGTAGCAATGTTGGGACACTGTTGTGACAGTGTTGGTGTAAATTAGGCCAGACTTTTTTAATTTTTAGCTTCTCAGATCGACCGAGCCATCAAAATGTTTGTCTACGTAAAAAAAATTGACATAATAAAAAATTGAGATTTCACCTTTTTTTTTTTTGTTCTACCAACTGACCCCTAAAAAAGTGCCTTGAGAACATCCGAGAAGCTAAAGATCAATTATGCCTGGCCTTATGTAGAACTGTATGGTGGAAATGACGTTACTACAACTTACAATGTTGTGAGGCAAGGTCAGAATGTGGAAGTAGCATGCAACGTTAAGGCAACATTGTCATAACATTGTTATAACATCGTAAAAAATATCTCGATGTTATGTTTATGTTGAATGAACGTAATTTCAGTCATACATTGCTCACAAAAATTAAGGGAGCAAGGGGTTTTTTCATTATTCTTGCTTGTCATGGCTGTTTCGGTAAGATATCATGCGTCAAATGTCAGAGAAAATTGACACATGTATGAAGAGATCAGTTGCAGAAATTTCATGAAAAAACACAGGATCTTTCTTTCCTAAACTCAAACACTAACCCTATCCATAAACCTAAACTTAATTATAACCCTAGTTTTAAACCTAACCCTGGGCCTATTTTCAAATCTAAAGTGTTGACCCTGTGTTTTATCATTAAATTTCTTTTACAGACATCCTTACATGTTCATATGATTGCTGCCTTGCTCCCTCAAACGATGTGAGCAGTGTGACAGCATCTATGCCAATTTGTATCAAAAGTCACAGGTGGCTAAACAGGCTACTTATTTATGGATCATGGTTAGTGCATCTGCATTTCTCTCTATTGAGCTAAAATTACAATACAAAAGTATTTAGAATTGTGTGGAGAGAAGAATCATCGAGAATTTTACTGACAACGAATCCAACTGCCTATGAATCAATGGAGGAGAAGATTTGGGTCTTTAGAATTTAGAATCCCATCTATAGAGCAGAAGTTTGGATACTGACAAAGAAGGAACCTTTCAAATTAACGGAAACCCCTATTATCACCCAGCAACAAAACACTCATTCACCGTTTTTCAAAATGATGGTCTGTTGAGTCACAATAGATAATTTAAATGATTCTAATTATTGATTTTACACCGAGAAACAGCATCACCTTTCAACTGTTAGATTTCAGATATAGTTTCCCGATAAAATTATCTTATCCTCAAAGTACAAATCTGCACTATCGGGATGATATTAGTGCTGGCAATCTTATATGATGTTGTATAATAACTATGACGCAGGCTACGTATCTTTTTTCGCAAAATGTCAGATTTGATAATAGTAACAAAGAATTAAAGAAGGAAATGGTCATAGTTGAATGATTTTTGGTACTATATCATGCTCACTGGTCATAGAAGATGGATGGTTTATTGGGGATTTACATCCTGTATTTATGCACTGGGTAGGCTAATTAGGACAGCAGATGTATGGATGGATGATTGGGGCTTAACGTCCTGTATTGATACACTTGGTAGGCCATAGCAATTAGGACAGGAGAAGGACACGGTGATGAAAAAAAAATTTATTATGCTTTACGAGGTTCAATGCTCATTATGAACATACCAGATGTAGAAGATTATTTTAGGAAGGGAAATATAAATTACTGAAACATAATGACCTTTCTAGCTTTTCTATTAAAGATATAATCTATATTTGCATGGGGAAATTTTATGGAAATGTATTTCAGTGGATGCAAGCATACGTATATATCGTGTCTGGAAATTCCATATTGATACTTTCCGTTATTGGCAGGAAATTAATACAATAGATATAAGTTGACAGATTTTACTGTTGCAGAAAAACTTTTTTTGTTTACAACTGCCATTAGGCTATAGATGAGTAATTATGAGTGCTTCCTCATGTTTGTGCACTCTTGACGCAAAAGGTTCTTTATGATATATATATAGAAAACCCACAGTTGAAAAAAGATTCAAAATTTTGCTAAGGGTTCAACTGAATTGAAAAGGTCCAATACTTATGGGAAGGCCCTACACTGTAAATTCTGAAATTCTGAGTTAGCTCAAATGATTGAGTGAGACGGTTGCACAATTTGTTTGAGCCATGATAGCTTGCTGTTTTGAGTTATGATAATCTTTATGTTGTTATAACTTGCAAACAACAAGCTATCTTGGCTCAAAGGAATTGTGCAACCATCTCACTCAATTATATTAAGCTAACTCAAAATTCAAAATTTACAGTGTATGGAGGAACCCTATGCTCCCAACTTGAGAGAAATGGCAGTGCAGCTGGATTATCTAAGTGTTGTTTGCTGTTGGAAACTTTTTAAAAGTTGAATATTGAACCTTTTAGACTTTTATCTGTACCAGCTTATAAGTTATCTAAGAACAATAACAAACAAAAACTCACTCTTGGCTGCTCCACTTTTGTCTAATGAAATCAAAGATCGCTTTATTTTCGACTTTCGCCAAGTAGCCATCATGGGGAATTGATAGTGTCTTGCAGTGATTGTCAGCATTCTGGAAAGTCTTTTTGCCCGATTTTGATGAGAAACATAATTGAGTGCCCGGCATGTGCTGATAGCCTGTTATGCATGCTGCATCTGAAAAATGATAATTTAAACATTCGTATCATGTAAATATATTGCATTCACATTATTTACAGCCTGTAAACTTGATATGCAAAAACATGAGTGTTGATTCATACAGATTTTGGCACTCTGTGAGTCATAATAGCCAATGAAGTGTTATATATCCTCTCTACATTCAACATGGGAATTTGGAAGCACATAGGCCTTAGTATTTGATTAGTCATGATCAAAAGCAGGCCATTTGATTTGTCATAACCGTTTTCAGAGTCAAAATCAGATCCTTTCATTTGCCTGTTACCAACAAGCGGGATTAGTTTCCTTAACTCAACTTAACATTGAAAGTATTGGGTATGATTATGACAAATCATCAGCATGATGATTCACGAAGTGACATTTTTACAGTGCAACTGTCCGCTCTCTTTGCATATCAAGTTTATAGACTGTGAGGGACCAAGGGCCAAGGCGGTAATCATAGTCTTTTCAAGTTATGGCTGTTTCAACTAACTTGTAAATTGTTAAAATATTGAACGTATTAGGGCTGATGGTTACAAAAATGTAAAAACACAGGGTCAACAACATGTTAGATGTCAAAACAGACCCACGGCTAGGTTTTAAATTTTCACCAAAACTAAGAAATGAGCAAGAAATAATTTATTTTCATTTAAAAGAAACTCCAAGCACCCCCCCTCTCCCCACCTTTGAGATTAACTGGTGCCACCCAGACTGACACAGCCTCTCTTTGTTGAGCAGCTTTAGCTGGAAGGAGACTGATGGATTTCAATGACCCAATTCCATGAATAAGTAAATTCACTTATTTGCTATGTAAAATCAAACTCTGCTTTTGACACTTATATCACTGACAGCTTAAAGTCAGACAAGCAATGTTATACGGACAGCTTTGAGTAAATCAGCGACAGTGATTCAGCGTATACTTTTATATAATGTTGCCTACACCTTAAACCAAACACACAATGTTATATAAACAACCTTTAAGTATCTGTTTCAACTACTAGCTGAGAATGCTTGCTAATCCATTTGGGCAGTTGCTTTCTTATCCCGTTGCTTACTACATCTGAATTCTGACAGAGTCTTTGTGCCATACGGCACTCAGAAGTAGGTCAAGCAATTGGGTGGTATGCACACACAGGATGCCAGCTCACAGTGACCATAGATATTGACTTTATATGCAGACCATGCAGACATGCATGGATTAGACTCATAATCTAATAATGCAGAGTGGGTGTCCCCTTACCTGATGGTGGCATAGTGTACTGGCAGAAATAACTCAGGTCCTTGCCGCAATCTTCGGTTAACCATTCTCCGTCTTTGAACGTGACACATCTTTTCGATGTATCGTCTTTAGGTTCGTCCGATTTCCACGCTGCCCAACTGGTGTACGATTCTCCATCGGCCCAGTAGTATTTTCCTTCGTTGGCTTCATCATTGACCGTCAGCCAGAACCTAGGAGAAGAAAAAAGGTCTTATTTTACAGCTAGTCCATTAGTTATGAAGAAAGAGATGACAATCTCACTGTGAAAAATGCACTTTGTGACTCATAATTTAAGGTTTGGTATTTGTTTTATTTGAGTTAAGGGACCCAGCGTCGCAAACAGCAAAAATATTAAATTCTTGAAAATTTGACTTTAGTTGCTACATGCATGGCAACAGATTTTGGATCTGGTTTAATTTTTAAAGAATGGCATCCCCTCCAGCAAGATTGGAAACCATCTGCGGATTCCGAAAAGTATAACCATGACCAATATATATGACTTGTCCAGTAAATGACATTATACCGTATACTTCAGCATGGGAGGTTAAACTTGAACAGCATCACTTCATGTCAGTTAAAGAAAAATGTTGCTGCATGCCGTAATTGGTTGTTAAACCTCTGTTGTGATAATGGCACATAAAACGCCTACTCCGATAAAATCGTTTGCCTGTGTGGTCTGCTTCAGCAGACAACCTGGCTGTCCAGCTGCTCAAGTGGTTGTAATCAGTCCAACTTCAATTGGGAATATGAAATGGAACCAAGTCCATGAATATAATATTCAGATAATTCTACAGGTACATGGAGGTTTAATTCATATAAATCAGCATTGGGAAATGCAAAAAACAGGTAAAAGTGTGACTTTAATATGAAGTAGAAAATCTTCCAAAAAAATTACAAATGACAAGTAAAAACTTAACATTAGGCCTATTGCTTAGGCTCTTCTTCCCTCTGGAGGGCCGGGCATTTTCTGTATCCCACTTTTTTTTTCAAATTTTCTTACTTTTTTTCAAATCAAATTGCCTTACTTTTTTCAAATCAAAACGTCTTCCTTTTATCAAATCAAATTTTCTTACTTTTTTTCCAAATCAAATTGTTTTACTTTTTTTCCAAATCAAATTTTCTTACGTTTTTTCAAATCAAATTTTCTTACTTTATTTATTCCAATCAAAATTTATTACTTTTTTAAAATCAAATTGTCTTACTTTTTTCAAGATCAAATTTCTTACTTTTTACAAATCAAATTTTCTTACTTTTTAATAATCAAATTGTCAAACTTTTTTCAAATCAAATTTCTTTTTTTTTATAGAATTGTCTTACTTTTTAAAAATCAAATTGTCTTACTTTTAGAAATCAAATTGTCTTACTTTTTTCAAAACAAATTTTCTTACTTTTGTCCAGAGAACCTTGATTCCAGCCAAGTATGGAACGCGGGATCATGAGCATTTATCAAAGTCACTTTGCCACCCGATCCTGGCACCAAGCCTTGACAGTGCTGTAAGGCTTGCGACTTTGTCCGATCTTGCGAACCGGTATGAGCGACGCAAAATAATTCCTGGTACTTTTGGAAGGAGGAAGGACAGGTCAGTCCTGAAACTAGACAAAACATTAAAACAAAAATGATGTATCAATTTTTACTGTGGGTTCAACCAGGGTTATGTAATAGACAGAGAAAATGGCTCTTAATGTCCATTTTTCTGGCGGTCTGCAACCTTTCCTCTAATTTTCTCCAATTTGAATATTGCATTCTGATCCTATATAAATAGAAGGTAGTCTACTGTGTAAAAATATCAATGCTTGTATGAATTTGATACATCATAACAAACAGTTATGAATTGCTATCCTGATAAACACACTCACTGGTGCCTGAGAAATTAGCATTTTGGCGTAAAAGTCATATCGGGGCTCATTGGGACAGTGAACACGGGGCACATTGGGATGCACTTTATATGACAGAATGTAAGTGTCCAAGTCAACTGAATGACCTGGGACAGCACACAATAGGTATTCAGGCCACAGTGAATAGAGGCATAGTGGATTACCATGCTCTGTGAACAAATTTTGCGCAGAGCAATTGTGTTACTTATACCGCACCCAGGACAGTTTATGTTATATGTTTAAAACTGTTTAAAGTTATTTTAATAATATTGGCACTACAAGGTGTTAATGCGCCCACTACTTATACTACTTATATGTAATATCTATTGCATGTGGAGTGTCGGGGCACATTGGGACAGTCATGATCACGACTCTCATCTCACTGTCTGGCTGCAAAAGGGTAGGTGCAGTTTAATTTATTATGCCTTGGATTTAAGCTCAATAGTATTGGTGATACTCATGCACACGTCTGGTTGCTCAGTGCTTTCAGCGTCCCAATGTGCCCCGGTTCCCCCTACAGCTAAACATAACAGAGGAGGAAGTATCTGCTGAAAATAATGTAGGCATCAAAACCCATCTTCATTTATAATTCGGTCACTGCCCTGGCAGAAAAAGCAATAGTCAGCATATTAAAGGAAATTCGCAGCTCAAGGAATCGAAATGTATTTATATTTCATGACAAAAGAAAATTATTCAATACGAATTTACGGATTTCATCAACTTTATACTGATGCTCAAATTACACATATTGCAAATGTTTATTGTTCACGGCTGCAGTGCAGTGGTGCAACAGTTTTTCTTTTATTTTGCATCAGTTAGGTATGCATAACTAATGCAAAATAAAATAAAAATGGATAAATATTATTTATCCATATGTGGACTCACCCATAAAAATTAATATGCTTCTGTGATAACAGCTGCACTAGCAAGGTTTTTTTCCATTTGTGTACTCACAGCGCTAATCGACAAATTTATCAAAGAAACCCTAGTAAAGAGCCTTTTAGACTTCACTCTAAAAAATTCCAGACAAAATTGGTATTTTAGATTCAAAATGGTTTTTTGAAAAACCAAATTTCAATGCAAAAAACCAAAATGGATACTTTTTTTAATCCATTTTGGTTTTGCATTGAAATTTGGTTTTTCAAAAAACCATTTTGAATCTAAAATACCAATTTTGTCCCGACATTTTTTAGAGTGTTTATGACTTACAAGTGGGAGTTTTCTTAGAAGTTGCCGTTAAAAACTGATACCCCCTCAGGTTTCATACAGGTTTTTTTGTACCCCCTCAGAATCGATATGGATTTTCATCAAGTTAAAACTAATCTAAAACTGAAGGCGAACCAATTGAGACAGCCTTTGGTATCAACGTTGTGACGAGATCGCCATGTTGGCAAAAATAGCGAATAATTGTTTGGTAGAAATGATGTTGTCACAATATTGTGAAGGAATGTCAAATATGATACTAGATTCAAGAAGTGTAATTTGACATGAAATGAATGAGATATATACAATGTGGTCTTTACTATACAGTCAACAGGCATTTTATAAAAAAGCATTACATGTTTAGGAGGATACCCCTAAGGCAACTCCTTGCCGCTGAGGTGCCCACCTAGAATTGTTAAGGAGAGGCTCAGACAAGGAGGGGCAGTTCAATCAAACAATAGTAGTGGCATTAACTCAATGAACGTTTTTCCCGTTTCTTTTTTTGAAGGAAATATTACGGCAATTTTAATGGGTGCAAATAAGAATTGCAGGTAGGTAGGTAGGTAGGTAAAAATGGTACAAAGATATTATCTATTACATTAGCGTGCAATGTTGTGGCAACATGAAAAATATCTCAAAGTTGTGTTCACATTGTGGCAATATAATTTCTGCCATAAATTTCTAAGTGACCAAGAGACAAGCTCTCCACCAATTAGCAACATTGTGTTCACTCAGTAAAGATGAACACAATGTTAACACAATGTTGCAAATGAAACCCGCGATATGACCTCTTTCCATTATGGTATTATCTATTTCATAAATAGGCATTACCGAACCCAATGCCCGAAGGAAAAGTTAGAAAATTCATTTTCTTACCTGTGATAACAAGATAAAGTAATGTCCAAATTAATGTAAAGTATGCCATTCTCTCCTTTTTTCTAATTTTTCAATCAGTCAAATCCTAGGGACGTTCAAACAAGCCGATTCAGTTCATAATTAATGATATATGCCAGCGCTGCCTAGTTCTTTCATATTTTTCATATCTTGGATGTGTATAGATCGAGTACTCGTTGATCAGGCGAACGCCGATTGAGTGAAAGAGAGAACAGATTTCCTATCGATGCACTGTGGCTATAAGATTGGACGGCTGCTCAGTTAAAGTGGCGTTTTAGTCAATATTGGTTATCACAGTGATCAGTGATCGTGGTTATCTTTTTCAGTACTTTTATATGGCTGCAGACATAGCCATAGACATGGATTTATTGGTACACTGATGCACTACCATATGAATTGTTTCATCTGCACCATGCTCAGTAGTTTGCAGACATGAACCCAATTATCCGAACATTAAAAAAATTAGCAGCCTTAAAGTCATTGTCCTTTATGAAGTAATTAAATATTTGTAGGCCAGTTCAATATTTGTAAACACTTGTAAGCTTGCATGCAAATATTTCTGAAAAATGAAATAAAAAGGCACTGAAAATATTTTTGACTAATTATCTTAATCAAAATGGCTAAATAGGTATTAGGTATGTACTTCTACTGTGTGGGTCATTTGATTGTGCCATAGGCGTATCGGACAGGGGGGCAGGGGGGGTGATCGCCCCCCCAAAAGTTTGGAAAACAGTGGAAATTCGGGCAAGCAGGCTAAAATTTCGGGCATATGATCAGACCAACATTATTGAAAATCAATGGTTCCCAAGCATAGAAATACATAGAACGGACATGAGGCTCTGGCAGATGAAGCAACCAAATCCACCATCTTGGAACTGCCCTGAATACTGGCACAATGGACTGTGACGTCACCAATAACTGTGATGTCACTTGTAACAATGGCATGACGTCACATCATAATTAGTCTAATGTGACGTCATGTCTCAGGGCAGTTCCAATATGGCGGATTTGGTGACCTCATCTTGAGGTGGCTTCATACAGCCTCCTGTCCGTTCTATGTATTTCTATGCTCCCAAGGCATTTTATAATAAATTGCCACGGAATTTGGATTGTGAAATTCGGGCAAACGTTGCTCGCCCTCCCAAAAAATCCGCTTGCCGTACGCCTATGGATGGTGCCTTAAATTCTTAGTAAATCATACATATGACTATGACTTCATGTGAAATTACTGACAGTTAAGGTCCTGTTTAGACCGACTAAATTAATCAAATGACCATCTATGTTCATCTAGGAACAGACATCTTCTTCTTCTTATCTTCTTACCAATATTAAAATAACAGTGTCAGGCCTTTATCTCGCTTCCTACTTAATGCCTGGCCTTCTAAATTTGTCCATGTCTTCCTAGTACTCATGGGGTGCCACTGCCACGTTTTCATCCAAATTGGTTAACTGTAAATGTCCTAATTAATGATAATTAGTTTTAAGCTGTTTCGTATGCAACACACAAGAGGGCAGCACCTGCAAGATCTCTACCACCTTCCTTTGAGCACACTTCACTCTGACACAAACAATCCCATCTATATACGGGCCTAAAAGGTTACAACTCCTCTCTTAAACCTATATACATGGGCACTTATTGTTATTAATTTTTTTAATTGTTTGCTCTTGCCTTCCGTCATGACAGATTTTCTGCAAACGAAAGAAAGTGCTTGCCCGCAGTTTTATTTGATTGATTGACACAATAAAAATATGAGGTTACAGCCTTTTTTTTTGTCATACCGACCGACATCAGAAAAAATTGCTTCGACAAGATTCGAGAAGCTAAAAACCAGATATGTCTGGCCTTATTGCATTAGTCAAAAAATTATCAGTTTACATACTACAGATCCTACACTCTTAACGTAAAAGGTTCTTGATGGTATAATATAGTAATATATATAGTATGATTCTATATAGCGCCCATTCCAGATAAATCTGCTAACCAGTGCTCACCATACTGAAAGGCAATCGTACCAATAATTATAGTGATAACCTCTGGACATGACCGGGGCAGGGTTTGATCCCGCATCCATACGCACAAGGCAGATGTGCTAACCACTATGCTTGGAAGTCACATTATATATAAAGAAGCCACTGCCGAAAAAGGTTCTAAATTTTTTTGAGAGTTCAACTGAATTGAAAAGGTTCAATACTGGTGGGAAGGCCCTATGATAGGACCCTATGCTCCCATAGAAATACATAGAACGGACATGAGGCTGTATGACGCCACCTCGAGATGAGGTCACCAAATCCGCCATATTGGAACTGCCCTGAGACATGACGTCATTGTGACATCACAGCAGGAGCAACAAGATGTTGTGTTTGGCTGATTGTGACGTGACATGATGCCATTGTTCCTAGTGACGTCACTATTATTGGTGACGTCACGGTTACCAGATGCCAGGCTGCCAGGCAGTTCCAAGATGGTGGATTTCGTTGCTTCATCTGCTAGAGCCTCATGTCCGTTCTACGTATTTCTATGTATGCTCCCAACTTGAGAGAAAGGGGTTCCATTGTGGGACTTCAGTGCAGCTGAATTATCTAAGTGGTGTTTTTTTTTTGGAACCTCTCTAAAAGTTGAATAATGAAGCTTTTAGAGTTTCTTATAACAGCTTATAGAACCCTTAAAGGTTCCATACAAAACAATTTTGTTAAGAGTGTGTGGCACTGTGCTTGCTCTAGCACACTGCTCACACACATAAGGCAAGGAGCAATAGGGATTTTCATTGTTACAGTAGATGCCAAGGAGTAACCTATAAAACGGGAAGAATTATTTGTTGCATGTTGGCCTATACAAAATTTTATAATAATACGCAGTTCTTAAAAATGTCATAAATTATATGGCCTTGTTTGTGTACACCAAAAAGGTCAGCATGAGAAAACCTCTATCTCTGTAGTCACATATCAGTAACTGTTGGTTTGTCTCTATTTTCCACAAGTTCCAGATTCACCAATGAAAGCTATCTTTCCAAATTCCAAATGATGATATTTTATGCATGATTAGTTCTATTGGAATCAGTCTTATCTCACGGATGATTAGTTATTCAGTGAACCAATAAATTTGACGCATTCTTAAATTTCCATTTTAAACTAATGGTACTGTCAGACAAAGATGTCAACAAGTGACAATCACAATTTGTACATACGGCATAAAATGACATCTGCTTCTGGTGTTTTATTACGTTATCTGGCATTTTTACAGTTGGACTAATTGACGACACAGTGTTCTTAAGTGCATAAACTATTTTTGTTGAAGTTTGGGCTGTGTTCCAGACCTGTATCAAAACTTATAATTGAATTTTAACTTTTTGGACCTTACAAAATAAAGTATTATACAGAATTGGCTCTAAGGCAGGCCTTTGGAGTCGGGCAGAAAGTGAACCGACCCCAACTCCCGACTCTTTTGCCATCCTGAAAAAACTACTCCGACTCCAATTCTGATGCCTTAGATCTCCTGTATTTCGACTCCAACTCCCGCCTACTCTTTTTGGTATTATTTGCATGCAATTTTATGAGGTGAGCAAAGAAAAACAAATTTTATTCTTCCATGGTCTTTTAAAAAAGTAATACTGTTCACATTGTTTTATAATGATTATTTGTTAGTTATTTAAATAAATTATAAGAGTCAGGAGTCACCACATTAATTTTTGACCCCGACTCCGACTCCACCTGAAAACCTCCAACTCCAACTCTGACTCCAAAGCCCTGTTCTAAGGTCAACGAGTGCCTTAGTGATTAAAATCTTTCAAAAACTATTTGCTTCAAAATGTAACTCAGAGTAGGAGCATTGCTATTGGTACACTCTAAAAAATGACGGGACAAAATCGGTTTTTTAGATTCAAAATGGTTTTTTGAAAAACCAAATTTCAATGCAAAACCACATGGATTTTTAAAAAAATCCATGTTGGTTTTTTGCATTGAAATTTGGTTTTTCAAAAAAACCATTTTGAATCTAAAAAACCAATTTTGTCTGATTTTTTTTTTAGAGTGTAGTCTGCTGGTTCACCCTGATATGATGAAATAACATAACCTTGTTTGTGGACAACAATTAAGGTGGTGATTTGATCACTTATTGAAAAATCAACAACTTCTATCTTCTCTATTTATATATACATGAGATGGTCAAATGAATCAATACATAACCAGTTTCGGCTTACTTGTACTCATTGAATTGGCATTTCAAGTTTTTTTACAAATTACAATATTTATGTATGAATTGGTTTGGTCCACAAAAAGTTTGCCTTTTCATATGGCTGAGTGAGCAATATAGTAATTCACAGTATTGATAATTTTAATTCATGCATCCTAGAAAGACCACACAAATGGAGATTGACAGTTTGGAGAGTTGATTCTAGTAATCAATTAAAATGCCAGAATACAATGATACGAATATAAAAATAGTACGTTTGAATACACAAGGAGTAAAATACGGCAGTACAAAACCAATTTATCCAAAAAATCGATTAGGTGTAAGCCGTGCCGTTTGTTTGGGTGAGTTGTGCCAATGGTATGACATAGGATTTAATTTTTTAATCATCTTTTTTTTACTTCATTATATGCAATGCCTGAACATGTTGTGAAATAACTTACACCGACAGGAACATGTGTTAAAACTGTTATACCATCTTCTAAACAATAAATAATTCTAGTTTTTGCAGCATTTTTAATTTTTGCATAAAATGGGTCATAAATGTTTTATTAGTTTGATGTAACATGTCACCCATACGTTAAAAACATGATACAAATAATCTTGGAATAAATTAAGCGGAACAACTTACCCCATCATGCTGCACAACCTACCCTGGTACCGGGGCAAGTTGTGCCACTTGACCTACTTCTTTCAAATGCCTACCATGATCTTCCAAATGCATTGTCGACTTTCGTCGATTCTGGCCAACGTATTATAATTTGATATCTGATTTTCCGATTAGGGGAGACCGGGGCTGGTTGTCACAGGGGCAGGTTGTCACACTTTTTATTGTCAAGCTCAACCAATCATTGTTTATTGCTTTTATAACCCAATGGAGTCTTTTTGAAAAATCTTGACCCCTGAAAGGGAGTCTGGTAGGCACACGGGTCTGTTAAAAATTTCCTGTCACAAAAAGTAAATTTTTACCTTCAACTTGCATGCAATGCTAGTCTTTATCAAATAGTTGTTGAAAAAGGTACCGTTAATACACTTACCATATAAACATTTCTTTAAATCATCATTAGAACAAATAGTGAAAATTTTGATAACAACGGCCTTGACCACCCGTTTTTGGAATTTTCGTCAGTCGGGGCAGGTTGTCACAAAAAGGCGGGGCAGGTTGTCACACTTTTTGGAGCTGGTTGTTAACCTATTTGGAGTAGGCTTTTAAACCAAAAAACGAACAAAAATTTAAATTTGTTCTTTATACATGCTATTGATGACTGAAGATGTACGCAGATATTGCATTGTGTTTAAATAAATCAATTTCAAATTTATAAGTTAAATTTTCAAAAAAAATCGAAAAAATCCTCCTCCAGATCAGAATGCTTTCCTGCTGATTGGTAAGCCTTCATTTGTAGCACCCTTGTACACAGTAGCATCTTTGTTAAGGTCTTCACTAGGCAAGTAAAGGATTCCTCATATGTCCAAAATAATTTTTCTTGGTCCAGATCTGCCCTGCAGAGTTCCACTTCCAGTATTAGAGCTCATAACCAAAAGTGTGACAACCTGCCCCGAGAGTGTGACAACCTGCCCCGAAAGTGTGACAACCTGCCCCGAATTCTGAATTTTAATAAATGTCCAATAGGACATCAAGATTTCGAATGAAATAGGTATATATTTACCAGATAGGTTTAAGTTACTCCCCTTTTGCCATTCATACAGAATGGCAGTGCTCCTGCATGCTTTATATAGAAATAGTAGCATGTTTAAGTTTTACATACTGTGACAACCTGCCCCTGTGACAACCAGCCCCGGTCTCCCCTACATGATTAAGCTGCAGTTGTTTTGTTGTTTTTTTCGGAAATTCAGCCTGAAGCAAAAAATGGCACAAATTACCCTGGTCTCCCCTACTCCAAAAATAAAGATGGCATTTTTATGAATGTCAAAACAGACACTAAAAGCAGAGTTCTTGGTATACAGCAGCTCCATTTACAGGACAATTTGAAAATTTACATTTCTACAAAAGTTGGCAGAGACCTCTAACAACAACTTTGCACCTGATCTATACCCCAAGGCATCATCATCATCATCATTGGCTGCAGGAATAGTGCAAGGTTTACCAACCTGGACGGCGATAATAAGTGTGTGAAAATAGTAATAAAAAACATATTAAAAAAGGCGAAGAAAGGAAGAACAATCAGGCTAATTGTACCCAAGGGATGTCAAATACTGTGAAAATACATTCAACATTGATTGACTAGTTATGAAAAAGAGAAACAGCTTAGGTTGAAATTGGAAAAAAGTGGATGCGAAAACAAATTAAACTGTCAAGGAAGCGAAATGCTAACAAGAGAAAAGCTATTTATATAAACCGTCATTTTTAATTTTGTCCCAGCAGCAATAAACAAACCTTAAAGATTAATGAGACAGTACCACTGCAGCAAAACTGCAACACGTGTTGAAAAATTTAGTGTCTGTCACAAAAGCTACATGCGTTGAAAGTTATTTAGCATCATTTGATGTTTGAGGTTATTTACAAATAAAATATTTGGTCACGTTTGTGCATTGTGATTGTCTGCCTGACTCCAAAGCCCTGCCTCAGAACCATGCAATACTGTTGGCCTATATTACTTTATTTTGTAAAGTCCAAGAAGTTGAGCTTATAATTCGATTATAAGTTTTGATACAGGTCTGGAACACAGCCCAAACTTCAACAAAAATAGTTTATGCACTTAAAAATCACTGTATCGATGATTAGTTCAACTGTACAAATGCTGATAACCTAATAAAACATCAGAAGCAGATGTCATTTTATGCTTTGTGTACAAATTGTGATTGTCAATTGTTGACATCTTTGTCAGACAAGGCCATTAGCTTAAAACGGAAATTTCAGAATGAGTCAAATTTATCGCTAAATGACTTATCATCCGTGAGATAAGACTGACTCCAATGGAACGAATCAATGATTCCTCATACATAAAATATCACCATTTGGAAAGATAACTTCTACTGATTAATCTGGAAGATACAGCTGCAGTGTACAATGTGTCTTTTATACTCCATGGCAGGTATTGTGAAGGCATTGATTCATTTGAATATATCTTATACAGCGTACAGACTGTTTGTGATTGGCCGATAACTGGTTTTAATCTTGGCCTTGTTGGTGTCCATAAACTAGGCCTCCTAGTGGCCAAGAACAAGGTCATTCATGACAATGAGGTTGTCATGATTTTGAAAAGGTAATTATTGCAATAATCAAGAGGAGTGAGAATTTTTTTTCTTTATTGTCGCAAGTCATGGCTGTTTCGGCGAGATATCAAGCATCAAACATCAGAGAAAATTGACATTTACGGAGATTGGTTGCAGCAATTTAATGAAAACACAGGTTATGCCTAAACTCAAATCTTAACTCTATCCGTAAACCTAACCCTAATTGTAACCCTAATTTTGAACCTTACCCTGTGTCTGTTTTCACATACAATGTGTTGACCCTGTGTTTTGTCATTAAATTTCTACCACAGACATCCTTACATGTTCATTATTTTTGACAGACCAGTCATGTTTAGTTGAAACAGCCATAACAGGAACTGACTATGATTGCTGCCTTGCTACCTTAAATAATGTGAGCAATGTATATGCGTTATGCTGAACCGCTGTTTCTTACAATATGTATGCAAATCTTAATATAAAATGTGTATTTAATTCTTTAGTTGTCAGCAATATTAGTTTCAAAAACACCGCCCGAAGATTTTGTCATGCTGTCAAACCAGTGACGCTAAAATTTTAGATCTGCGATCTAGCAAACAGCATTTCACAAATTTTCTATGTATCAGTCGCAAGAAATTTAAAAACAACACTTCAATGGTCTTTGATGATAAGCCATTGCCGCTGCAATTAAGTATGTACTTTACTTAATTAGGCATATATCACAATATCAGAAGTCAATTCAGCGGAACGAAATGTTATCAATGTCCCATTAAAGTTAAAAGCTTTCGTCAAGGCCAGAGACAACAAACATCAGAACGACCGAAGAAAAGATAGCAGTTCATTGGAGGGGAGTCAATGTACTCAGTCACTGCAAAAGTGAATTAGGCCAGGCACAATTTATTTTTAGCTTCTGAGATCTTCTCAAGGCACTTTTTCTAGGGAAGCACGGATACCCGGCAAGGCATCCGGTATCTGGCCGGATAGTGGAATTTTCAGGATATCCGGTATCCGGCAGAATAAGGGTGTCAGACCCGGATATGTGAGACAGATATCTGTTGGGTCGGTCGATCCGAGAAGCTAAAAAATAAATATGTGCGGCCTTACATTCAATGTATTCAGAGGGTGATAAACAAACATCTCAATTAAGTTCATGAGTGAAAGCAATTATTTGAAATGTCAATGTGCAACTTTCTGATTGGCATGCTATATAAGAGAAATGTGCTGAGATGTCAATCAAAATCAGTGAATGCAATTTTAAAAGTGCTTAGACAGCAGAAATTGACAATATCAACAAAGCTGTATGCTGACTTATCTTTCAAACTTCTCTGAAAGATCAAATAGGGATGCCGTACCAAGTTTTGTCTCAAAAAGGCTTTGACTTGTTCAAGTAAACCATTTACTGACTGGTCTAAATGGAACTGTCAAGTAAATTAGTAAATGAACAGCGAAATTGAACAATACTCCCGAAACCTCTGAAATACACGGCTCACACAAATTGAGGGAGCAATTGTTTGGTGTTTTTTTGGCAGACCTCGTAGAGAAGCTGCCTATGAGATTGAAATTCTGCCATATCTTGTGGGTCAAGTTTCTGCCGCCTACTCTCTTCTATCATAATGCCATTTACCATGTATCATGTGATGGGCCTCAACATGAAATGATCAACTTTTGGTACATGTTAATCCCATAATAAACTCTCTGGCAAGGGAAATCCATTCAACCCAATGTAGCAATGAATGACATCATATGCCTCCCCCCCCCCCCTTATCTCCAAGGGGGTTCCCCAAACAAGGCATCGGTCTGAGCAAGTGTGCAGTCAACTGTGACCTGTGCATTGCTGCTGATTTTTTACCAATTAGGGACCAATAACTTCATATTTCTGTGTTGTGACTTTCTTATTTGTGAATTACAGTGACACGGATGAATGATCTGATTATAATAAAGCAAGCTTTGCTGGTATGAAAAATGTGCAGGAGACGTTCTCTATCACTATACATAACACTATATCATTGTTCTGCAAAGGTGTGACGTTTAATTGGCTGACACATTGTTATTTTAATTGAGCAATTCATTACAAAATAAAGAAAACGTTTTCAAATGCAATTGTACAGAAAAAAGGGTATCTCTAGCAAATAGCAATCAACAGATTACAACAACAAAAATCCCGTATGCATTTCCCATTTACATTTTGGGCCATGGGGGAACATATAACTAAGTTTCTCACTATTATCACTTATTAATGATTTAATGGCAAATTCTCACTGCATGCCACAAGGTCTGCTTTAAAGTGCCTTGTGCACATTATGTTTCTTCATTATTGTTGACAGCTAAGGTTGATCCAGTGAAAATATATCATGCAGAGAAAATTGACATGCGAGGAGATCAGCTGCAGAAAATTAATGAAAAACCACAGGGTCAACCTAAAGTCAAACCCTAACCCTATCCATAAACATAACCCTAAGAGTAACCCTAATTTTAAACCTTGCCCTGGCCTGCTTTTTACATCTGACACATAGGCCTACATGTGCAGACATCCTTACAAGACTTACGTGTTCATTATCTGTGACAGTTAATTCATATTTGGTTGAAACAGCCATAATTGGAATGGACTATGATTGCTGCCTTGTTCCCTTAAATAATGTCAGTAGTGTAGGCCTATTACAAAAATAAGCAGAGATGACTAAAACCAACTCCGACTCCGACTCCCGACTCCTTGGCTTTCTGAAGAGCGACTTAGACTCTCATTCGTTACGTTTTCTGAATTACGACTTTGACTCCCAACTCTACCTATCACAACACAAATACAATTATTCCATGGTTAACAGGCGGGAACTGCTTTTACAAAGTTTCCATAGGATTTTGTAAATGAATAGGGGAAACGGGGACACAGTGAATCGCTGGACACAGTAAATCAGTGGCTATTTCTGAATACTGAAACCATAAATTGCTATGATGTGCCATCTACAGGGTGGCTGTTTAGTCCAGCATACTTATTCAAGCATGAAATCCTAAATTGCTCATGTTGCACTTGGGTAAAATATGATTTTGAGCACTAATTCCTGATATTTTGGATTATGAACTTTTGTAATATAGTACAGGTTATCCAGGATTAACACAGCATACTTATGATATATGTGAAAGGAACATGTAATGAAAGTAATGCATTGGTATTTCAGAAGCACATAGTTGCAATTATCAAGATATAAAGATTTTAGTTGAATTAATTACACTTGTCACAGTGAATCGGGGCTGCTACGGGGCACAGTGAATCACTGCATTCAGTGATTAACTGCAACCCATGTATGAATAATGAATTGTTTATAGGTTAATTGTTTCTAAGCAACAATAAACAATTGTATGTAAATGCCTTACCGTCAAATATGCCAAAAATTAAACCTTACCCTTCTTTTAGTTGATTTATTTCAAGCGGTAAGAATCTTATGACAAGGCTGTTTTGTTTTGGAGTATTAAGTTGGTTAAGTGGCTGTTAAACCTCAGGAAATGCTACTGGCAAAATAAACTTTGATCAGAGACACTATCTACTTTGTTTTATTTATTGTCTTTGAACTAGATGGTTATATTCATAACACTGATTCACTGTGTCCCCGTATGTTGCCACAGTGAATCAAATTTTTTTTTTACAATTTTGGATTATAACAGAAAATGCTGAAGCTCTGCAAATACTTTGATACCATACAGGTGTAGGAGGAGCTGCATATCAGCGATGACAGAAAACCAGGCAAAGGTCTCTATCTGTTGTGCTGCTTTTGTGAAAGAGTTTTGTGAAATCTTGTTTGCTTTATTCTTCTTCAAAGTTTCCATATATATGTCATTCATTTTATTCGTTTATCTTTTCAAACTCCTACTCCAGCTATTATCCTTTAATACAAATGTTAAAAATCATCAAGAGATGATGAAGTGACCAGTTCAAACATGCTTGCATAATGATATGATATTTTACAAAAGATTTAAATTTCACCATAAGTGCGACCCATATGTATATCAGGTACACTACGCTTCAAAAGTTTGAATACACTTGAAAAGGTTACATTACTTTCAAAAATACCTCATCTCCAATACAATTTTTGTTTTATACTGACATCAAACAACATGGATATTCACATTCAGGCCATAAGGTGTCCATATTTCATGGTTTTAGGTCATTTTGGTATAAATTTATATAATTTTCTCGATATCCCATTTTATCATTTTCTATGAAAAGCTATAAAATCACAGCTATCTTCCGTATTTATGACATTTTATCATTTTTCACACATTTCCACTGGTTTGTGATGATTTTAACAGTAGTTTCAGACCAGATAATGGCCATTGAAAATTGCACAAAAATACTGATTTTGGCTAGTTTTGGGTCAAAACAATGCTGAAACAGCTCAAATAGAATAATTTTCACTTGAGAAGATACATTCTATGATTATACTTCATGGTGACCCGAAATTATCTAAATTTAGTATTTTTGAGTGGTCAATGTCCAATTTTTAAACTGTCTTTTTGGGGTTTAAAATAACTGTTACGATCATGTTACAACTCTGGAAACACTTAGATATGATTAAATTTCATAAACCTAGAAGATAACTCGGTTGTGACAATTTTTTCTTAAATACCAAAATTTGGGATATCGAGAAAGGCCATAAATTTCAACCAAAATGACCTAAAATGACAAAATAAAGACAACTTCTGACTTCAATGTTACTTCTTTTATTGTCTGATGTAAATATTAAGCAAAAATTCCATTCAAAATCAAGTATTTTTGAAAGAAACCTCACTTTTCCAGGTGTATTCAAACTTTTGGAGGGTAGTGTACATGATCGTGCTCATCGCTCAGTTCTTGCCCAATTGCGAAGTGGTAGGCCTATACTACCTTTGAAGGTGGAAACAGGGCGATTTACCCAAATACCTTTGGAGTTCAGATTATGCATCTTTTGTAACTTAAATGGAATTGAGGATGAGGTGCATTTTATATTTAAATGCAATAAGTGTCCGTGTAAATAGTTTTAAGAGGAGGAGTTGTAACGCATGTATGGGATTATCACAACCTTGGGTCAGTGGAAGATGGTAGAGATCTTGCAGCTGCTGCCCTCTTGTGTATTGTATACGAAACAGCTTGAAACTAATTATCATTAATTAGGAAATTTAGAAGAAAGTAATTTGGATGAAAATGCAGCAGTAGCTCCCTATGAGCATGAGGAAGAATGGGGAAAGTTAGAAGGCCAAGAATTAAGTAGAAACTGAGATAAATGCCGGACACTGTTATTTTAATATTAGTAAGAAGATAAGAAGATGTAATCTATATGATGACATTCGGCAGAGGTTCTTCGACAAATTAGGACAATTCCATCCTGACTCGCAAGATCTAAATGTTGATCAAAAGATGCTACTTCTGATGTCTAAGGAATTTGTAAAAGACACTGCAGAGTATGTTTACCAGTGTTTGCTATCACTAACTGGGCTCGTGAAAAGAGTAGACTTGCCCCAGTGTGTGGGTCTCATCCAAGCTACAGTTTATGATATTGAAATGTGCGCGCCTTAGTATGTGAATCTCATTAAAAAAGATATCTATGAAATCTACTCTGGCGCAGCTGTGATTTTCATCTAAGCGTTGAGTCTATAAAAGATGTTTGGTGTAGTGTGTTTATCTCATCAAATTAGTGTCGTCAAAGCATATTTCTTTTCCATATATATATGAAACGTCAAAGTTGTTGCTGTTAAATTGAGTGAGCGTGTCATCCATTGTAGGTAACGTAATTTATAAAATATACATAAACTGTGTCAATTAGTCAAAATTAATATGCTGTTCTTTTCTAAAAATGTAAAAGGGAATCGATTATGGTGTGTCGTCCAACATTTTCATTTTATGTTGACTTTTCTGTTTTTCCTTGGGTTTGCTCTTGTTTGATATTTGATGACTAAGATTCTGTGTTGTGTTCTTTAACTTTTATTTTCTACTGTTTATTTTTATTATGGTTGATGTATTGGATAATCTTCTTTTTTAGTTACATTCATAGTGACATATGAACCCAGGTTGGGTTTGGGTGTGGTGATTTGATTTTTATTTTGAATTTGTTGTAAATGTACACACATGTCACTTAAATAAAAATAATACCATACCATACCATATATAATGAATTACCAAAAGGGGGCAGCATCGACAGCGTTACATAAGTGACTTATTTACAATCTAATTATTATGCCATATATTATGAAATATTTGTCTGTAAAACTTGTTATAGTCAAAATAAATATCTCTCTCTCCCATTTTAAATCAAAATTAAAATTTAGCGTCACCATTTGACAGAAAGACAGAAACTTCTGGCGGTGTTTCCATGATGTAGTCTAGGATTTAACCTTACTTAATCTTTGCGTAAATAATAAAATATCTTGTGACTGATTGATTATGACGTTAAATAAAAATTTACCTACCTGCCAACCTAATAAGTGATACGTTCCAACCTACAGATGCACTGTTTTACAGTATTTGAGCTTGTCAGAATTTTCAAGTTTAAGCCCTGATTATAACTAATTTTGAAAATAATTGCAGTCAAAATCGTAATATTATTATTAATTAGCATATGTATATCATGTTTAATGACATTCATGCTAAAATTGATATCCTCATAATGCTTAATTTTACAGCCTGTAAACTTGATATGCAAAAAATGAATGTTGCTTCAGACAGATTTTGGCATGCTGTGAGTTATAATAGCCGATGGAGTGTCGTCTTCTCTACTGTATGTGAAACATAGAGGCAGTTTGATTAGTCATGATCAAGAGAAGGCCATTTGACTTCTCATAACAAATTTTAGAGTGAAAATCTGATGCATAATCCTTTCGTTTGGCTGTCACCAACAAGTGGGATAAGTCTCCTTCAACAAATTAACATTGAAAGTATCGGGGCTGATCATGACAAATCATCAGCATGATGACACACGAAGTGCCTTTTTCACAGTGCCACAGTCCACTTTAATTCTATATCAAAGTGTTTCGCTGTAACTGATTTTGGATTGAAAATCAGATGCATTATCCTTTCGTAAGGCTGTCACCAACAAGTGCGATAAGTCTCCTTAAATCAAATTAACATGGAAAGCATTGGTATGATCATGTCAAATCATCAGTATGATGATTCACAGCGTGATTTTACATTGCAACAGTCCACTCTGTTTTGCATATCAAACTTACAGGCTTTTTAAAAAGTGGAAGCATTTTCTCAACAAAAACCACATCTGGTTCCCAAAGTGATATATTTGCACTGATTTTAAGACATGTGGTCTACTATAACAAAATTAATCACTCAAAAAACATAATTCGTCATATGCATATATTGCTTTATTTAATACGTTCACAATCACTGCAGCATAATTTATTGCATTCTATGCAATATCAGGTTTAATGAATACAATGTAGTACAATGGATTCTATCTCGTATCTATGAATTGACAAAGGCGGCTATTTCATATCAATATGCCTGCATAGATCTCAATAATATTATTCATTAGATTACTTTACACAACCAAATTTGTGCTATTTATAATAGCTTATAATGCATCAGATAAACTACATTTGTCATTGTCATTTTGACAAGTATACAATAGTTATGATCAGAGATTATATTTTGAGAACCGACGTCCACCATCAATCATAATCACTTCCGCAGATCTTCTATTGAACAGATTATGCACAAAAGTACAGCGCTTTTTATTTTAGTCTTTCGCATAGACGGTGTCCTATCTCAATAGATGTTACAATGCAAAATATACCCTTTGGCATCCCCGTTCAAGCATGAACCTTTCTCTACTCCCGATTGAGGGAGTATACAACCAGGCAGCCATCTTGCTAAGTCACTTCGATGTCCACAGTTGTCCATAATATTAATTATCGAACGGGGCGTTTTGAAGCCGTTTCAACGTTTTGGTGACCTCTGAAGGTCAAACGGCTTCAAAGTGCCGGTCATAGGCCTAGTAATATTTGTAACGAGTTGAAAGAAAAATTCTGTTCATCACCATTGTACGCAGCAGAAATACCCGGTGCCTCTTTCGATGATTACTTTGTTTAACTCATTCATAATAATCAACCCCTTGACTGACTGTAAGGACATGGCCACATTTTTGCAACAATTGGCAAGTTCCTGTTTGAGAGTTGTAGTTGAAAGACCCACAGTCCTGCGCTTGAAGGCAAGCTTGTGTACAACGGTGGAAATGCGGAGTCGCGAAACTTTCTTGCGTTGCTCCCAGAGCCGCCTTGTTTGAGGATTTCTTCAAGTAGACGTTGTTGAAATCTCTGGTTTCCTGCTCAAGGCCACAAACTGAAAGAATATGGAAGTTTGGTAATTAAGCACTAATAAGTATACAACTAGAGACTCAGACTTCTGTCAAAAAGAAACTGCCTGCTGAACTACACTGCGCACATTATTTAAGGGAGCAAGGCAGCAATCATAGAAAGTTCCAGGTATGGCTGTTTCAATTAAATATAATACACTGTTGCTCATAAATATGGAATGCTTCAACACTCTCCATTGAAATTGACAACTTTAGCAACTTCTGTTGGAGCACATGATCATCTGATTCAATGGTATACTACTTCCAATGACCGCTAAAGGGAAGAACATGCTGCCCTTTAAAATGCATGCTGCAATGTTAACCCCATGAAAGTTACAGCAGCACGAAATATGGAAATTCAGGGGGGTTTTTAGGGCGAGGTGCATTCAACAAAAAATTTAAAATTCTTGCAAAAAATGTAGTTGAGGCTTTCAAAGAGTGATTAGAGAAGATGACTTGACCTTTACAATTGACCTTGCTTACATTCACACTCTGAAATTTACTTTTATTTGACACCTTTTTTCCAAATAAGTATTCCATATTTATGAGCAGGAGTGTAATACAGTCATTACAACACAACTTATAAAGAGTTATATATATATATTACTTACTGATTGGATCGGGGGTGGTAACATCATCAGGCGTAGTAGGCTGTTCTGTAGTGGTAGCTTGTTCCGTGGTAGTGGTAGTAACAGTCGCTGCGGAGGTAACAGCAGCAGGAGTGGTTGTTTCCAGCTGAAGAGGCTTGAATTGGCAAATTACGTAGGCCGAATTCCCACAACCTTTGTCTTTCCAGACGCCATTTTGATAAACGAAGCAATCTGCCGCATCGTGGTAATTTCCAACCATCATCTTCATCCACCAAGGATAAGGTACGTGGACACCGTTCGGCCAGACGAAGGAGAACTTCTCGGTGTCATCGTTTAGCCCGATCCAGCAACTGACATACAGAAAGTGATACCGAACAAGATATTATAAATTGATTTGTATTAACATAAAAAACATCACACAGATACATACGAGGGGTGTTCAGAAAGTTTTTTTTTTGTGGACACTTATTTCCAATGTGGGACTATACATTATTCACAGGATAAAATTCAGCATATTTGGAATGGAATTCCAAAATTTTGGACAATTTGGTCATTTTAAAGTCATTCTGTGGTGGCCATGGAAACTGAAAATTCATCTAGGTGCATGGGGCAGGTGATACTGAAACCAAGAAAGCCAACAAACTGTGACTGTGAGAGACTTCTCTCTATCACTTGTATATGTGAGATGGACAATATTTGATATTAGTTTCTAAATATACTTTCAAGCACACCAAATGAGTGTATTCTTACACTGAACTCAGGTAGTAAGTCATACACTTCTCACTCATTAAAGGAGCAAGGGTTTTTTTAAATTATTGTTGCCAGTTATGGCTGTTTCAGCAGGATATCATACATCGGATGTCAGGGGAAATTAACATGTGAGAAGATGAGTTGCAGGAATGTAATATAAAAACACAGGGCCGACCTACAGTCCCACACTCAAACCCTAACCCTATCAATAAACCTAACCCTAATTGTAACCCTAACTTTAGACCTATCCATGGGTCTATTTTCACAACTGATGCTCTTTTTCCGTAATATTTCTGTTGCAGGCATCCTTATATGTTCAGTATTTTTGTCAGTTCATTCTTATTTAGTTGAAACGGCCATGACTGGATTTATTCACTGGAACTGACTATAGTATAGATGATTGCCACTTAAATGATTTGAACTGAGTATATATAAGCCAGATTGTCCAGGACAACTAAAGATCAGCATAAATCCTAAAGAATCACCCATTTGCAGTCTGATATCATATCAAGTCCATTTTTGACCACAACCCAACATCAAGCCTGAGGAAAACTCCAACCCCCCCCCCCCAATTATTATTAAATGGTCAGCCCCTTTTGGCTGTTTAAACTAAATATGAATGAACTGTCAAAAAATAATGGACATGTAAGGATGTCTGCAGCAGAAATGTAATGACAAAACACAGGCTCAACACATTAGATGTGAACACAGACTGAGGGCTAGGTTTAAAATTAAGGTTACAGTTATTGTTAGGCTGATGCATAGGGTTAGGGTTTGAGTTCGGGTACACCCTGTTTTTGTTTTTGTTTTTTCATCAAATTTTGCAACCGATCTCCTCACAAAAACCTGTGCTCCTTTAATTTACGTTGGAAGTGTATCAGTTACAAGGCAGTTGCCCCATCATTGCTATTTGATGTTTCATAAAACCTGTTTTGTTCCAAAAAAAAAACACTTAAAAAAATATTACCTTGGAACAGTTGGGTTGAGAAGTGTCTTGATAGACTCCATCATAGTAACATTTGCAATAATCCCAAGGTGTCCAGAGGGTCCCCCCATGGTGGCACATCTTGGACTCGCCTGGGCAACCGTCAGCGCATATGTTCCGTGGTAGAAGCAGGAAGTTGTACCAGTGATAGGAGTCGCGGCAGCATGACAAGTCCCTTCAAAAAGAAACTAATACTAAATTTACAATAACTGCAAAGTTTATGTCAAAATACATTATGGCTGGGTAATGAAATTCCCTGTCAGATGGGGTTCAAGCCCAAGATGGTGAGTAAAAAATATTATTCCGATGGAATGATAAATCATCAGCTTTTTTTCCATTTACTACATTTCCATATTGAAGTTTCGTTAAAATTTTACTATCCTTCCAGAAAGTATATATATATAAATTTATGTTGAATTTAAAAGATCTGGCAAAATTGGAATGTGACCTCACACTGCGGGGCAAACCTTAAACCTACACGATCTTAGCTCTGTCAACAAAATCGGGCCCTGGTAAAAATAAACTCAAACCTGTAGCAGGGTCTTGTTCCATGTAGCATAAATATTCGTGTTTCTCTGAGCAGTTCCGCTGCTCCCAGTAGTCGCCATCCCATAATACACAATTTGTCCCAAGGTCGTTTTTCGGAAAGGTGACCTTCCAAGGGGGCCATCCGGAGTATGTTGTTCCATCGTCCCACACAAATTTTCCTTCTTGCACTTTGTCTTCAACCCCTAACCAAATCCTGAAAAAAACATTATGACTCTAATGAGTACGTATTTATAATGAAAGGTAGTAGGGGGAATGGTAGACCCAGACCTGTGACCCTTCATTGTGCCCTGTTGTAACCACAGGGGCTTCTGAACCAAGTTGTTTTGGACTATATATATATATGCTTCATAATCTTTGTTCAAGGGCCCCTGTGGTTGTAATATACGTTAACATTAAAACTTGATCAATCACAAGCGAGGCACTCCCATGGTAAAAATCAAAAAGGATTTTGTATTTGGACATTCTGGAACTTGGAGAATGTGAATCACAGCAATTATCAGTGAAAAAAATTTAAAAGCCTTTTTTTAGTAAGATTAATCAGTCAGCAACATTTTCATTTCTGAAAAGTGCCGGCCGAAGAGTCGATGCTTGTCAAAATATCGTCCTAGACCATTGATGTTGGTATTCAAAATGTAGGTCTTTTTGAGAGCTTTCCAACCATGCTGTATGACAAATACTGTCAAAGTTATAGAAAACCGCGGATTGGCGAAAATGGTCGAAAACCAAAAAAAACATTGAAACTTTGAACCAAAATTGAAGTAGGTAAGAATTGTCGTATCGCCATTTCGAGAACATATTTGGATTCACCAGGTCAAAACACACATTTTTGAATTTGCCTAAACATTAAAAATTGACACACCCATCATCCCCAAAGATCATCTGGTTGACGCTTTAAGCCACCTGAACATATTTTTAATCACAATAATTTGTCTGTGTGATATCCAGCATAATTTGTAAACTGGGTTTATTGTGGCAAAAATTATCACTTCTCAAATTACCCAAGCGGATCCATTGAAAATGCAAAGAAAGTTGAGTTGAACCAGTTGAAGAACGCTTGGTCATGGGGAGTAGGAAGTGATATGTTGCCATGGTAACCATTCAGGCTGGTTTGACAAAGTGTTCTCGCTGCTGATTGGCTCCTTGCAGATTTCAGCCATCCAAGACAGAGTCCTTCATTAGGGTAGAATAAGTAGTTGGGCGGGCAGTCTGAGGCATCTGCAAAGAATATGTTCAAATTCATCAGGCAATTTGGTAGTTCTGGCATGTGTGTCGTAGATCTTGAAAGTAAGTAGGGGAGACCGGGGCTGGTTGTCACAGGGGCAGGTTGTCACAGTGTGTAAAACTTAAACATGCTACTATTTCTATTTAAAGCATGCGGGAGCACTGCCATTCTATATGAATGGCTGAAGGGGAGTGACTTAAACCTATTTGGTGAATATATACCTATATCATTCAAAATCTTGATGTCCAATTGGACATTTTTAAAAATTCAGAATTCGGGGCAGGTTGTCACACTTTCGAGGCAGGTTGTCACACTCTCGGGGCAGGTTGTCACACTTTTGGTTAAGAGCTCGGATGCAGGAAGTGGAACTCTATATGGTAGATCTTGACCAAGAAAAGTTATTTTGGATATATGAGGAATCATTTGCTTGCCCAGTGAAGACCTTAACAAACATGCGACTGTGTACAAGGGTGCTACAAATGAAGGCTTACCAATCAGCAGGAAAGCATTCTGATTTGGAGGAGGATTTTTACGATTTATTTAGCAAATTTTACATAATCGATTTATTTAAACACAATGCAATATCTGCATACATCTTCAGTCATCAATAGCATGTATAAAGCACACATTTATATTTGTGTTAGTTTTTTGGTTTAAAAGCCTGGTCCTAATAGGTAACAGCCAGCTCCAAAAAGTGTGACAACCTGCCCCGCCTTTTTGTGACAACCTGCCCCGATTGATGAAAATTTCAAAAACGGGTGACCAAGGCCGTTGTTATCAAAATTTTCACTATTTGTTGTTATCATGATTTAAAGAAATGTCTACATGGTAAGTGTATTAACAGTACCTTTTTCAACAACTATTTGATAAAGACTAGTATAGTGCATGCAAGTTGAAGGTAAAAAATTACTTTTTGTGACAGGAAATTTTTAACAGACCGTGTGCCTACCAGACTCCCTTTCAGGGGTCAAGATTTTTCAGAAAGACTCCAGGGGGTTATAAAAGCAGTAAACAATGATTGGTTGAGCTGTGTGACTCCATAGTTTAGTGCAATAAAAAGTGTGACAACTTGCCCCTGTGACAACCAGCCCCGGTCTCCCCTACACCCATCAGCAATCTGCCAGAGATAGATAGACAGATAGATAGACAGATAGATAGATAGACAAATAAGTAGATAGATAGATAGTTTACTTTGATTACACTCGGTCATGCGTCATGAACTGGTTCATTTTGCGTCACAGGTCAAAAATGTCAATTTTTTCTATTTTCTGATATATCATCACAGAAGCATAGCAGTATACAGTGTTTCAAACAGAACTTAATTATCGTGTATAGGTTAGGTTTTTATTGCCATACATGGTTCAAATTTCATTCTGGTTATATGAAAACAAATTTGAAAATCAATAGGATTGTTCATTTGGAATTAAGAGTCATACATATCAATAACTGTTTTACAAAAAGCACAAATTTTGGTCACATCAGTAAATTCAAATAATTCAGACAGTTCTCTGTAATCCGGGATATCAAAGGCTTGTCTCTGCGGTCTTGACAATTCACACTCTAGCATGACATGCTTATCAGTTTGAATAAATCCACATGGGCAGGTACGGTTTTCTGGGGCAATACGAGCCCAGCGACCTGTTTCATAACGTAGGTAGTGAGAGCTCAATCAGAAGCGTGTAAAGGATATTCTTTCAAACTCCTTCACTGACACAGATCTCTAGACAGTGTGTAAGGCAAGGCTAGGATTCAGCACCCTGTAGGCTACCCTTCTTGTGCTGTCCGCTTGAAGGACAGACTGGCGACACTCCGATGAATTGGGGTACTTTCCTTCAATGATGTTTTGCAAAGCAATACCAGCTGGAGACCGTGTGTTTTCAGCCAAGTTCATGGCCTTTTCTAGATAGCTTCCATGGTAGGTATCTGTTCCCATAATTTGCCTCATGAAATTTATTTGGAGATCCCTCATGTGTCCTTTGGCTCCACATTGACCACTTTCAGCAATTGCAATATCATTGCATGTGGTGCTCCTCACTCCTAGGAGATTTTTCAGGGTTGAATTGTAAACACTTGCAGCACACTTCAAGTCAGCCCCCAACCACGTTTCACAACCATAGAAGATAGCTGTCTTCAGGCCACTGTCCCAAACTGCCCTCTTGACAACAAATGGGGCATCAAAGATTTTTGAAAGAAATGAGTGGAACTTCATGACTATATTGGCTTTTCCTGAGAAGCATTCAAAAACCCCAAGTAAGACATCTAAAGTGTAGCACATGAACTAAAATAAGTATCTGAAAAAATAAACCATGATTGGGACAGTGCAGAGGGGCTGATTTCTTCTCCTTCACAATATTGCTACACCGACTCCGCTACACCGACTCCGGATCCATGCACCCCTGATTCTAACTGACATGCTTCAACATTCTGGGCAATAGTGTTTTAATGGTTTAAGTGATTTTAAAAAGGATAACAGTTGTGTACACTAGAGAATTTTTACTTTCTTCTGATCTCAAATATGTTGAAATAACTCAGGTAGAGTGGTAAAAACGTTCTGTTGAATATTTGGTTTTAAAATTTCTTGCGACAAATCCACCATTTTAGCAGACCAGTTCATGACGCATGACCACTCACAAGGAAACCCAGGGCTTATGCAGGAGTGGGATGAACGCCGTATGTAGATAGATAGATAGATCGATAGATAGATAGAAAGATAGATAGTCAGATAGGGTTGATTGATGAAATGGGGGAGAGAGAGAGAGCTCAACATGTCACACATTTACCCAATGTGAGGGATCTTTTACTTGCCCAGAACAGCATGTATATATATTTCAACATTTGGCACATATATATACACGAATGTGTGGAGGTGCAAAAACGTTCATAAACGAATTTTTGGACATGTATGCAAAAACGAACATGTTACTCGTCTATATGTAAAAATTAACATTAGTGTATGCGCTGCATTTGTCATTTGTATTTATACAAATGACAAATGCAGCGCATACACTAATGTTAATTTTTACATATCGACGAGTAACATGTTCGTTTTTACTGTCATTGCTTACATTCGTGGAAGTGCCAGATAGTTAGGGTTTAGGGCTAGAATAAGGGTTAGAGTTAGTTTTAGGCAATGAATAATAAAGCAAATACACGAGTGCTAGTTATTACACATACACAAGCACCTATGCCCGTTTTTTCATGTCCACAAATTCGTACATACTCGTTTTTACACCTCTAAAAATTCGTGTACATGTCAAATAATGAAAAATATATACATGCACCACACTATGATCAAAACAACTTTATTGTTCATGTATAGGTCAAATGTTGCACATTCGCTTATCAATGTATGTGTCAAATGTTGCACATCCACTCATTTATGTATTTGTCAATTGTTCATTCACTCTTGTATATGTCAGATGTTGCACATTCACTCACTCTTATAAGTATTAAATGCCGCACATTCACTCATTTGTGTATGTGTCAAATATTGCACATCAGTGGAGCGGATTAGGGGTTTTTTAAATTGTGCATTTTTGGACAAAGCAATGAAACTTGGAACAATTGTAGATGATCAATAGACAAAATATTTGAGCTGAAGTGCCAAGCCATATTTTGAGGCAGACGCCTCTGGCGGGCAGTGGCGGCCATTTTGGAAATCACCCCTTTTTCGGGAAAAATCAAGTTTTTTTAGCAACTGAAAAATACATAAGCCTGCCTGTATGATATCTTAAACAAGTGAACTTACAAGATTTATATAGGCCTACCAATCTATTCCTCATAATGTTAGCAATCATAACTGGGCAAATTAAGTTGATTTCATCCATATTCAACTTCGTGACAATGGATTCCATGGCAACCGGTAGATGACATAAACTCCGGAAACTTCATCATTTCTATGGGTACTTGGAAGCTATAATGTATAAACAGAAATATCTGTTCTTATAATTTTTCCATATAGGCCTACACTGAGCGCCATTAAAAACGCAACATCGCAAAATGGCTCAAAAATGGTACTTTATCTGAATATATCAAGACTAAATACTGCACACAGCAGTTGCCATTGATCGGGTATATTCATGAAAATTTACATATTTCTGAGAACAAGACTTTTGTGTCAAAACAAATCTTCGTGACTACTGTCGAAAATGCAAGTCACAAAATTTCAAGATCCTGTGATCATTAATTTTAATAACTTTGCTGTTCTTTCCACAATATTTTTTGATTAGTCAGGATAGTTTACCATTTTACATGCTTGATGGGACGGAAAAGGGTAACATTTGACCGAACCAAAATTAAAGATGATGAAATTAATAAAATTTTAATGTCAATGCCGGCCTGCCCCCTACAGGAGCTTTTTGTTAAAATCTTTAAAAAAGAAGTTTAATTCAGATTTTTTAAAGTGTTGTTATGAGATGATTGTCTGTGTTTATGTTTCTATCCTGGGTATGCATAATAACCCCATTTTACAGCAGTTTGGGTTTGTATGCTTCATTTCCTGAGGCTGACCGCTACATCCTGACTTTTCATTCAAAATCTGCTTTACCCTCTATATTTTTTTTTCGATCTAAACGTTCACAGGACAGTTTCTTGAAGTCTTGTGCATGTTATGTAAACATTTCATAAGATTCTTTCAACAAGCCACAAAATCAATTTCCAATTCCCTCATTTTCCTGTGAAGCACAGTTTGTGAACTGATGTTTCAAACAGAGCTCACTAAAGTGAGTGGTGTAGAGCGAAAAGTCTACCCTTTTTCACGATATTTTCCACAACTGCTTGTAAGACCATACATGAGGTCTGTGCCAAATTTGATAGTTATTGGGCAACAAGAACTTAGAAAATTTTGTGGTTTAACGATGTTGCGTTTTTAATGGCGCTCAGTGTATGCATGTCACCCACTCATAAGCATACATTTTTCATTTCTGAAAACATGGTTACCATGGCAACACATCATTATTTCTCAATTTTGACAATTTTTTATCCAAACAAATATTCACTATCACCCGCTGATACAAAAATTACCTGTGCAGAGCTATGTTTTCAATAGGTATAGCAGCCTGGCAATTTTTCTGATATCTCACTGGGTTGCAAAAGTGAAAGGGTTGCCAAGGTAGCACGTCCCTTCTTTTTTTTAAATTCAGGACTTTTTATGAGGTTGATTGAACATTTTACTAGTTACAGTATGCATGGAGGCAGTATTTGCATAATATGTCATTTTTAGTTGGCAGTGTCTTTACAAAGATGCGCGATTTACCATTTATTGTGTTGGTTGCCATGGAAACCTGTCAAAACAATTATATTTCTCTCTAAAATCACTTTTTGAAACCCAGAGAAAATAAAAATTGTGAATCACTCTGGATTCGAAATTGTCCTTTTCATATTTGCAGTATCCAGACACCAAATCCAAAAAAGCGTTTAAGCTTAAAATTTTCATAAAGGAAATCGTTCCCATGGTAACCATGACAACTAAGCCCCCTGGATAACAAGAAAAGTACCCTTAAAAAAGGGTACTGTATCGATCTTACCATGAACCTGAGGGTATGTGGCATGTTATAAAAGGTTTTAATATCTTAAAGTAGGCATTTCTATGAAATAAATACCCTTAGAAAAAATTCAGAGCCCCTCCCCTTGTTTCATGAAAATATACACAAAACCAAGGATTTGTAAAAAAAAAAAAAAAAAAAAAAAAATTCTGATATATATATATATAAACCACCTGTTTGGATATTAGTTGTAAACTGTTCACACATGCACAGTGTACATGTTTTTCAATACTATTTAATAGTGTGTGATGTCAGGCCTGAAAAATACCCCCCCCCCCACAAAAAATATCATGAATCTGCCACTGGTTTGCTGTGGTCAATGGAACTTTGCACCACTGAAGCGCAATGCGCCGAAAAGGTTTTTGCGAGATTAATATTGCAAACAGAGCAAAATTAATAAGTGCATTGAATTCGGGGGAGTTTACTTGATATATGCAGGTTTTTAAATTTTTAAAATCGGATGTTTATTAAAAATATTGCCAGAAATATTCCTAATCTTGATGAATCGATGTACTGTAAAGAATACTTACATGTAAGTTTTTTATGCAGGCTTCTTGAACTTGCATGACATGATTCCCTATAGTAAAGGATGTGCCCTAAAGCCTGCTTACTTAGTCGAGCGGATGGTGTGAATTTGGTTTCGTCGACACAATAACTTGTCAATGTGACATGTTGCCCAGAACATAGACACAATTCTCATCTGTGCAAATTATTACTTTATTACTCTGATATCAAAGTATATCTAACAAGTCAGAAAATGGGGATTGGTTGCATATTATGTTTGCAGTGCAGTGATACTCAATGTCGGCAAATAGTACAAATGTCACTGCTCAACCCACCGCTGTCAGTAGGCCTGTGGCCATTGGAGAGTGTTTACATGCAATGCACTTCTGGGCTGTTACTGACATCACAGCCCTATCCCTGCAATGTTAAGTGACCATAACTTTGATACCTCATAAACGTGTGACTGACTCATAGCCCATACATACCATGTTGTGTGATAGGTGTCATAGCATTCACCAGTGACCTCACTCCTGCCTCTCTGAGTAATAGGCCTGCAATCAACAGAGCTTGACCACTGTCAATGCTACTGATCCCCAGCTGATCTTGGGGTCTGCTGCTCCTGGCCATCCTGACCACAAGTGCTTCATTTTAGCGAAGTTATAACAAACAGATTAATCTTCCTCTTTTGTGACAAACAAAATTCACAGTTCGAGATATTCAAAGCAATTGTATCTATGTTTGAATGTTTAATTGTTGTCTGTTTGTTGTTCCAAATATTTCTTTGAGGAAAAACACAAACAATTATCTAAATTATAGATATTTCAGTCCAGAAAAAGCTGTGAAGGATTAGAATACTTCAGAATTTTATTGAACTTGTTGGCAGGGCAAGTGTAAACGAGCTATGCAATGGAGGGATGGCCCTGGCTTTCTTGTGTAACTCCCTTGTTCATCAAACAGGTTGCTACATTTGATATGCACAAAAACCCTGCTTAGACACAAGCATGCATATAATTCTGTCGCACTTCTGCCATGATTTATAACTCACTATCGCAATTCAGATGGATAAGCTTTCATGTTGACTGACTGTGTCAACACCACATCTTTCATGAAGAGAGCAATGATTATTGTCAAATGGGTCAGATTTATGACTCAGTGACGGCACTTCATATGACAACTGTTCTACTGCCCATTCACTTAGCATTGCTCTGATACATGTCACTGAGCCAGATGTTGGTCACTGCTGCATCTATACATGTCATTAGAAGTCCTATGAGTCAGTGAAAGAGCCACCAGTTTCAATGGTAAAGATTGAAGCAACAGCTTTAGTGACCTCATTGATACTCTGAAACCAGTCACTTGTAAGCACTCGAAGTTTGTCTACTGTAACATGTGTATTGAAAGTTTCTCCTGTAAATTATTGCTTTTCTGTTAAATATAAATGTGTATGCTAAATACAGACATGTCTTCATGACAGAGCAAGATATGAATACATATTTTATTGTCTGAAAAGTCTGACTGACACCACAGCAAGGTCTGGAAACGATGAGGGAGTTCTACATATATACATACATCGCATGAGCACACTATCTTCAATATTGCACAGTTATGCTACGTTCTCACGGTGATGATTTTAAAATTTAGTAACTCACACAATCTATTAATAATATAATACCTAGATATCACTAATCTCTGTCTGTAGAAATAATGTAACATTTTTACCTGAATCTGATGATTCAAAACCTGTATCTTATCACAAATTTGGTTAAGAGATTTTGTAATATAGAATTACGTCATTTGGTGGATTAAAGGACAACAGGCATCTCATCTACTTCATTATCACAGTTTAGGTTCCTAAGGTGACATTATAAATAATTTGAGTGGAGTTTGAGCAGCTTTTTGGGAATTTTTTTTTTGGAAAAGTCAACACTTCAAATTTTGAAAAGAGGGTATATGCCCTCAGGGTCTGCTGGCTTAGACAAAAATGAAGCTATCAAGCTACAATTTCACAGGCATAATATCAATGCAGGCCTACAAAAATGATAAATCTAATAAAAATCGGAAAAGAGGTCTTTTAGATATTCAAATTTTCATAAAGGGGGACTTATTTTTGTAGAACTGTTTATGTTATTGCTGCAGCCTGCATATCTTTTTTTTTAAAAGATTTTCTTGTTTATAGGTTAAGACATCGATACAAAAAACTTACAGCAAAGCAAGACAATTTGCATATTGTAACTTTACAGTTAATATTGAGTAGAAATACATTTCATAGTCAACATTTGTACTTGTTGTACAATATAGATGTTAGTGTGTCTTAAGATAGTATCTTAACATTGTAGCATTGTAGCAACATGCCGGTTGCCATAGAAACCAATTAAAATAGTTGCCAATGTGGCATATATTGGGGTCTGAGAGCTTTTTAATTCAAATATAATATTTAAGACAGTAACTCTATATTGTCATGCAAGTTATTTGAAACGAAAAGTAGACATTTTAAATAGGTTTGAATAAAATCAGTTTCCAAGGCAGCTATTCAGCTATTTTAAAGTGCAGCTTGTGTTCACTGGAAGTGCTTACTACATTGCAGATAATACATTTTTTTACTTAAAAAAAAAATATATATATATAATTGTTTGACAAGTATTTTCATGTTAGTAATGCTTTTTGCTAATGACTTTATTAACACAGAAATAATTTGTTTCCTTTAGTTTTTCAATTTCAATTAGCTGGTAACTATATTTATAATGCTCGATTCTTTGAAGGAATTGGCTTTTATCGAAAGAATCATTCTGCCTGTAAGATTACTGTTCAGTGTTTCTCAGCATTTTCGTTTACTTTGTGCATTTAGTTATTACTCTCAAGCTCTGTTTGTTAACTACTGTTGCAATTCTTGTAAATGAACTGATCTATAGTAGAATGGAGCTACAAACAATACCATCTGACAACTGCAAATTAATGTAAAATTCACGTCGCAATTTTTCTGAAATTTGTAGTGACTGATAGACCTTTCATCCTCTGGTGCTGTGCGCCCAGTGCATGGATGCTTTGCTTTTTGAGGTCTTGTTTCTAAAAATAAAAAAAGCCAGTTTGTGCTAAATATTTGCTCTTGACTACAACTTTGAAAGTCTTTTTCAGCAAAGCAGTTAACCAAGATAGATCAATCATGTCGGATGACTGAGGATTTTCTTTGACAGACTGGACAAAGCAGGAGACATGGCACACCTTCACATAGGCCCGGCAGGCCAACTGTCTTTCAAATGAGAGCATCAATAATATAGCAACAAAATGAATCTTAAACTAGTTTAACCAAGAACCTATAATTGTAGTGATTCTTTGTTCAATTACACTCTTGCTCATAAATATGGAATATAGGTAGATGTCGAAAAATGAGTTGACATTTGGTAACACCATTTCATGATGGGAGCCGCCACGGACTTCTAACAATTTCTTTTGATAGATTTTGGTCCACTTAGCATCACAAAGTGAAAATTTTATTTACAATGTAAATATTACAAATATTCCAAATTTTGAAGGGTTGAAATCAAATGAAATATTGTTGATACATGAAATTAATTGTTACCGAATGAATAATTGAGGTTAAAATTAGTTAGTAACAATGCTTGTATAGGAGAGAATACCCTATACGAAGGGCAAATCTGAATTATCTAACTTCACCTCATCAGGTGAGTGGGTAGATCGTAATTGTAATCATATATTTATATCAATTAGCAACAAAATGTATACAAAGACACAAAATGTTGAATTAAGGAGTATGTCTATTTATATATATAATCTTTTTGACAGAAGGGAGAGGCAGGCGGGTGTTAAGGCTTCATAGCCAGAATTTTTGCACCACCAATGCTTGACTTTATGTCCATTGTCTTTGCATCATCAATGCTTGACCAGACCACCAAGTGAAACATCTAAGGCAGATTTCACGAAAAGTGCTCTTAAAAGGTACCTTAAACTTTCCAACCCTTTTGTTATCTCCCTGTTGCTTCCTGAAGCAAGTAAACCTATACTCAGTACATCTGTGAGGTAATGAATAAATATCAATAAAATATTCGTCAAATATGTAACTTTTTCCTCTTAAAAAGATATTTTTTTATGCCTCATGAGGACAATTTTGGACGACCAAACTTACTGGTGACCAGACATGCTTACTTTGGCACTCTGTGGAATCTGCTAAAACCAATTCAGGAAAATGTAATGGTATGTGATTGATAAAAAACATCTTGAAAATTATTTTGGAACCATTTTTAATTGTCTTGGTCATTATAAAACTTGAAAAAAATGAAAAATAAAAAAAGACTGCTATTGTAACTCGATTCCGTCCCAGGACAATGAGGTTACATTAGCAACTTTTACATGGAAATTTTTCTGTGTTCTCACTACTTATGCCAATTTCAAACATGAAATTATAATATTTTATTGAAAAACGTGTCTTATTTGCCTATATACATCACCAAAAACATAAACGAATGGGTGTGGTACCTGTTTCTTTATTGCTAATGTAACTGCAATTTTGCATCCGTCCATTTCATAGTGTTACATTAGCAAAATGTGTACATAAAAATTACGTTAAAAAACACATGATTAGATCTCAAATTTTTCCTGAACTGAAAGCCAGGTCTCCCAAGAGCAGGCCATGGGTGGTAGCCTGCAGGTGACTTCATTTATATTGCAGTAGGATCAGCATAAAAAATTCCGTCCTCCATCATTCATCATTGTTACATTAGCACAAGGCCATATTTTTAGCTACTCTGACCTACCAATCCAACAGAAAAGACTGTTTACCCATGATTTTATTTAATGGATTGACACAATAAAAGATTTAGATTTCAGTTTTTTTTTGTCCTGCCAGCTATCTTCAGAAGAAGCTCCCTGAGAAAATCTGAGAATCTACGAATCGATTATGTCTGGCCTTATCAGTATAGTGCTAATGTAACTTGTCGACAAGTTGTGGTAAGTCATTTTGCAGCTTTTTCGTGAAATCTGCCCTAACATGAGTTGACCAGACTGGAAATTTAACCCAGGTCCCTGATATTAGCAGTGCTCAAAGCATGCGCCCAATGAGCTGGCCCAGGTGTTAGGAGACTCAGGGTCACACCTCATCAGATGCAATATCATTATTTTGATTGACAACAAATTTGTGTTGTCATGGTTTCAGTAACAATCAGAACAAATCGGTGACTCTGTGGTGATCAGTTTGGCAAAATAAGTAAGAAAAACTAGACGGCAATTACAAATTGCAACTCCGGCCTACAACAGTCATGGCAATCATTCTAGCATGATCTAGAGCCACTGCACAGAATTAGTTAATTAGGCCCAAAATTGTATTCATATTTTGATATACAAGCATAAGGTTTTCACCTCAATGACCAGGGTGCCAGTTTCGAGCTAGGCAACAAAGGTTTGAGGCAACCAGATGAAACAAGAAACTGTCGTGACAACATATTATCCCCCCGCCTCCCCCGCCTTTCTCCCACCCCAATGCATTTGTAAATCACTGGAGAATCGTATGATGCCAAACCTGCAAAGGCAAATAGTACAAAGTATAAAGCAGAGCAGGGTAGTGGATACAGAGTGAGAATGTGGCAAAGCAAAAGAGTGCGCCTCTCAGCTGTGCTGTAGTAGCAGAAAAATACAAACTATACATGAAACTGACAGTGTTGAGAGAAAATATTCAGGATTCAAACAATCATGAAATGAAAGCAAAGGCTATCCTAAATGGAGTAGTGGAGACTGGAAAGTCTAGCTTGCACAGAGGAATGGGTAGCTGAGCTTGGATGGACGATGGGGGCTTTACCTCCTGTTTTTATCCACTTGGTCTAGGTAGGCTAATTAGGACAGGAGGATGACACAGCAATGAGGTTAAGAATGAATGAAACAGCTGTCCAACATAGGCCCAGGGACATGACAAGAGCTGGATTCGAACCCTGGACCCAGCGATTGGCAGCCTAGCATGCTACCACTTGACCAAACCTCCCCCCACCCCCCAGTAGCTGAGCTCGGCAAGAAATGTAGCTCCAACCTGCATAGGCTAAGGGAAAATACATCTGAAAAGGTGGTGTTGAGGCCAGGTGCACATGTATAATATAGGACATTTGCATTCGCCCATGTTGCCAGCTCATCTAGTGGGCATAACAATGAAGCAACATCCAGCATCAGCCATTTTCAACAAACAGAAAAACATCATGACTTTTAACTCTCACCACGGGAGCAATCTGGGCTCCACAACATTTCATGACCTTAGGTAGCTGGTACTGTCTTGGGGCTATGGGTTTATGGTTTAAAAAAAATGTCTTTCCCACTTGACACTGGAAGAAAAGTTTGTTTAGAACATGGAAGGAAAAAAATGTGTTTCCCCCTCTAGCTGGGGTACTGCAATATTAGAATTGCGAAAATAGTTTGTCCCAACCATCGTCTGGTTGGCCCCTTAAAACATTTCTTGAAAATGTGTGTCTTAATTTCGGGATTTGAAAATTGTTATAATATCATGTGGCACCAAAATCAACTGAAACACATATTTAATATGATGCAGTGAAAATACAATAGTGGCAGTGGTGACCACCTTCATCATGTCCAGTCCACACTCAAGACATAGAGCTGTGATGGACTTGATAAGATATTGCTAATAGGGCAATTTACGTTGGTCGTGACTTTGGTTTTTGACTAAGTGGCAACAAGAGTGACATGGGTCAGAGCCACTTTTACAATTTTTCTTTATGAAAGTTTCTGTATACTCAGAAAGGATATTAAGTGACACTTGTGCAAAGTTCTATGGCGATATCAACAATATAAGTTGGTTGTAAAAAGCTCTCTAAAGATATATGCCTTTTTTATGTTGTTGAGTTACATTTTTCTGGCGTTTTTTAGCCATTTGATAAAATGTATCAGAGGATACTCCAATTATAAAGCTTAATCAGTGCCAAGCATTCGGTTTTATAAGACTAATGAATGAAAAATCAATCCATAACAGCCATGAGTTAGTAGCATTCTTTTCTTAAGTTCATAATTGGCTAATCATCTTGCAGTTGTGACTACTTTATTTACACATATATCATTCCAAGTGAAGTTTTTTTAAGGCCTCACTGAATTCGATAGAAATTTTCTGGAGATGAAATATCACCGAGTTCAATAATTGCCTATTATATTATAGTTTTTGGCAGACCAAATTGATTTTGGAAGTTTCTGAAAGAAACATAATAAATGTCAAAGTTACATTGTAAATTGCAACTAAGAACTGCATATGCTTAGCTGAAGGCTTTGTGACTCCTTGGGACAATCACTAAAATGTATTATGTAGGGGAAAGTCAGGTATATTGGACCAGGCAGGTATATTGGACCATTGCCTAAAAAATGCATTTGTCAGGTTCTGGCAATAAATAGACTAGTGATAGACTAATCAGTTATGCCATATTCAATACCATACTCAGGTGCTATATCATCATCGTACCTGAGTAAACAGAAAAATTATAGTACTCATATTTGTATCTTTGGACTATTCGGAGCTCTTCTGATGTTATTTCTGACCTGTGATGATTGCATAATCCTGTGACTGTACTGGGGTTGTAATTGGTGCAATTCATTAACCAAACAATCATATAAAATGGTATTATTATCGTTTTCATAAATATGTGTTTTTCCAGTTTGTACTTCGCTTCATCTCAAAACTATGATGTCACAGATTAAGTTACATAACTTTATAGAATGTAACTGAATCAAACAAACCACTCATTCTCGGAGAAGAGCTACACTGCTGACCAAAACTTTGGAAATGATAAGCTGCTCACCACCGCCTTGAACTTAGTGTTGCACAAAATGGTATCTGGTTGTTTGGATTCTTACTTTATCGAATCGAAACAGACCTAGATAAATTTTAAGTGGATTATTAAAGGTAAATTTGTAAAAATACCGTTAAATCTCAAAGGTTGCTCTCAAAGATGGGGATGTGTCAAAGTCAGTAAGCATTGGCCATTGCCATTGATATGCCTGGCCACTTGTTTGGGTCCATCAGTATTTTTGAAAGCAACAAAGGAAACTGAATGCCATTCAGATACACTGTGGAAACTACCTGTACAATCCCTCTTCCTATTATGACAGTTTTTTGGATCAGATAAGAATCCATGAACCCACAAGTGAATTTCTGTAACACTGATCCAATGGGAAGCAAAGTTCTGTTTCCAAACTTTTGGCCTGCTGTGTACAATGACTAACAACAAATGTAACAAAGTGATTTGAAATTGTGATGACAAGTGTCTTGTGAAACACAATAAAATAGGCTTTGTTTGGGAAACATTGAAACAGCGACTCTTCTGGCAAGGTGTAACAATCAGCTTAGACAGAAGTTGTTTCTTGTGGTTGTACACAAACGATAACATTGCCTGGCAGTTTTAATTTCCTTTGTCATAAACCGTGATGTCAAACTCTGAACTGATATGTCACAGATTGTAGATCAGACCAATCACATTCACAGATACCCTGACGATGTCACGGTTTAACTGCAAAACGAAGTTTTCAAAAAATATGTAGCTATGAAAGCAATTAAATACAAAAGTTCAGCTTGCAAAGAAACAGAAAAGTTAATAGTGGTAATGCAAGTTGCAATAAAAGTGGCGTGATCCAGCCACATTTACAATTTTTACCCTCAGCGATGTATACATTGCTGATGGGTATTGTAGTTACTTCTGGAAAATTTGTCCATCCGGCGGGCGGGCGTCCGGATAACGGGCGTCCCACTTGTGTATTGGCAGTAATGCAAAAACTATGGCATGTACATATTTTATTTTTTGGACATTATTGTATATATCATCCTAGTTTTGCCTTTTAGGGGTCTAATCCACATGACATTAATACTTTTCTCACAGTTATTGAAGAATGTGAAAAAGATTTTTTTTGTGTATTGGGCGTCATGCCGAAACTATGGCAAGCTTATTTTTTATTTTTGAGGCATTCTTGTATCTCTCATCCTAGTAGTGTCTTTCAGGGTTCTCATCCTTCAAACATTATACTTTTCTCACAATTATTGAAAAATGTGAAAGGACAATTTTTTTTCATTTTTCCAGATTGACTCAAATACTGTTGTACTTATGTCACTGAAATTTGCATATGGTGTGTATTAAATACCCAAGATGTGTCTCTTAGGGGTCTAAATACTCAAAGAAAAACTGACTGATGTAAATTCATAAAAAATGTGATAAATTACCAATTTTTTAAACCTGCATGATTCAGTCAATTTTGCAGCTACATCTATGAAATATTCCAGTTAGGTGTCTAAATTATAGCTCTTTAAACATCTCAACTCAGTTGGAATGTTAATCATATGAATGTTTTATGAAAAACAAAAACCAGAAAAATCAGGATTTTTGCCAATTTTCCAACATTTCTGTCTGAAACACTAGGATAATAATGATATAATTTATAACTTATTATAGTTAAACATCCTATAAAAGAATACTCACAGCCACTGAATGACTTATCGAAAAATTTTACATGGAAATTTAAGATTTAAAATGCAAAAAAATTGCTCAAATGTCCATTTCCTCCCCAATTTCATTTCTGATGTCATGCTATGCTTTGGAATATTTAGCAAAAATAAACAGGACAGTGTACCATCATGATGCTAATTTTGAGCCATACGAATCTTTATAATTCATACCAGTTTGCAAAATTTAATAAATATTGGACCAATGGCACAAGTTGGTAAAATTTGGAATTTCTGGTGAAATTGGCCAAAAAATCAATAATCATTGATTTGATTCCTATGTGTTATCAAATTCCAAATCCAAAAATTTGAGGTTTTATATGCGATTTTGTGACATCTATGCCACATGATGCTAGTAAATTTAAACATGAATGTAAAGAAAATACTAACTCAAAATGCAGTTTATTCAAAACGAAACTTTGTTTCTTCAAATACCTCTGCAGCAATGACTTTTTAAGATATCACTATGAAACCTGCACATATTTTGTTGAATAATATTCTTAAAACGAACAGAAAACATATTTTTCATTACTTGCCTTCTCATACCTTCCATGGTGTAATTAGCAGGTAATAACGAAAGCAAGTTTTGCACTTTTTGTCAGCCGTAAACACAGGGCCATTATACCATGATAGGTTTGACTAAAAACCATACCAAAGGAAAGCTAAGCTCAAGTGTAACAACACAATATCAAACAAGTAAAAATTCCAGCAAAGGGTCTTTATCATGAAGCATTTGAACAAGACATGTCTGAACATACATTTTTACAAAGTGTAAGAGTGCCAATTTTTTGTCAGTGACAAAGACAGGCCACTTATACCATGATAGGTTACATTTACAACCGCGTGTTATAGACCAATAGAAACCTTGGCTCATGAGCAACAAAATCATATCAGAAAAGGTAATTTTCCTTCGACTAGCCTTCATCAAGAAGCGTGTAAAGAAGAAAGGTCCTCATAAATATTAAAAATTGTGAGAGCGTAGCATTTTTTGTCCTTCTCAAGATAGGGCTCTAATGCCATTATCGGTTGGACTTTCTACCCTATTCTATACACTAATGCATAGCCAGGCTCATGAGCATGACAATAATACCAAGAATGCAAGAATTCCAGCAACAAGCCTTCATCGGGAAGTACCCGAACAAGAGAAGTCCCACAGAATGTTTGCAGAAAATAAGAGCGTCGCGCTGTTGTCAGTCTTACTCAAGCCATCACAGCTCCTGGAACAACAGCCTCAGCCACTTTAAGTGATATATTCCTGACAGACAAGGTCATGAGAAATTCATTTGTATATCAAATTTTCCGAAAATATTTCGATCAGTGGTTTATTTGTGACATCAAAAAACACATTGCACTTTTAAGCTTCACCCGGGACACACCAACTGCGGATTACAAAAGGTGTATCAAAAAAGTATAGAAACATCCAATTGCCAACATTTTTTCTGGATTCATGAGATACCCAACTAATCAGGGAGCAGTAATGTATTGCAAGTAAATCCACCTCTTCTCCTTTATTTGAAAGTTGTTTGCAAAAATTTTACATGCCATGTCCAGGCGGGACACCAAAAATTTCCCTAACTGTGATCATGTATATCACTCATGACCTGTAGACCAGTGACATATGGATTCAATAACTGCTGTTTTCATCAAAGAAGATGTTTTTGCCTATCATTCGATTCATAATACTGGCATAAATTCCTTTATGGGGTTGAGATATGACCTAAAATGTAAGTGCATATTGGCCAAAAAAACTGAAATTTTACCAACTCATAGCACTGGACCTATTACAGATTTTCAGATTATCACATATCAATTTATGCGTGGTAAGTCAAAATTTCTACAAACATGTCTAAATTTCACTTTTTACTATTCTTTATCAAATACTGTCAATTGGAAATATATAAGTAGAGTTTAAAGCATCAAGCAAACAAAGAAACATGCATTTGCTTGTTACTTTTTAAGGATTTTGACAATAAATCTTGAACTCTCAATTTCAACCTTCTGTAACATGCCAAAAATCAAAATACAGTAGGCTGAAATTTCTTTATTTTTTTAATGTAATATCACCAAGGTTAGATTTTAATCCATACTCTATTTCTGCAAATTTCAATATGTAATTTTTCATCTTGAGATATTATTTAGATAAATTTGTCTTTTAATTACTAATTTCAAGACTCATCCCAATTTATTTTAGCATTTTGAAGAGAACATTATCTTCAATGGTCTGGGAGGGGTAGAGTATTTGTTGAATGGAGCCCCGTGACATGGAGTCTGCATTACATAACATGATGTCAGAGGCTATTGTCTGCCGAGCTGATCCTCTCCCAAGACCAAAACCAAGAGGGTGGCTACAATCAGTTACATAAATCCTCAACTTTCTCACAAAATTTCCTTTTTTTTTTAAATGAGTCCAAACTGCATTGATTTCACCTTAGTTTTTTTGTTTTGAACAGAAATTAAATTTGAAATTAGAATCACAAAACTGGGCCAAGTAGATGCTGAGATATATAGCCTACGACTTTTAACAATAAAGCCAATGTGAGGCTTATGGGCTATGTAACATGTGCAACCATGCTGGGCTGTATATTAAAGGGTGGTTACAGAATTGTATAAGAAGAAAAAAGTAATAATTTAACAATTTACTTAAAACACATCTTTATGTTATCTATGTGTCAGCAGTGCCATTAGTGTTATTTTGTACAGACAGTTCAGGTATGATTCTTTTCTTTTTTCTTTTCAGCTATTGTTATGTCCCTATTGTTTTATCCCCATGTTTGAACAACATTTAAACCCTTTCCATGCTAATATATACAAATTTATCAGTTACTGATACAAATTAAGTTTAAATTTAAAATAGTAATGTTTTCTTTTTCTTAAAAAGTATACATTATTGGCATATACATCTTTTTGGTGTTAATACTTAAACAGATAGAATAGGTAGACAGCCTCTAGAGCCACTATTTCTGTTAGTCATAATCTTATATGTAATTATGATAGAAATAGGTTGATAGATAGAAAGATAGATTGTAGATAGATAAGATTATTGTTTGACTGATTGAATGATTGCTTAATTGATTGTTTGACTGGCTGATCCAATACGAATTTCCTTGTGCAAAAATATTTTTTTAGTGCATTAATAAGCTGCAGTAGGGCAAGTTGACCTAACTTCAGCCTACTTTGGTTTTTGATGGCTTGTCAGTGGCTGGCTATTCATGGGAATAACCTGTAGCTGTGGACTTAACCCCAGCCTCCACTCCTCTTCATGACCATATTTTGAAAAAAACAGCCATATGCCTTATGAGGCAGTGCAAATGTGCTCCAAAGACAAAAGTTAGACATGTACCTAACTTCAGCCGCATAGTACCTAACTTCAGCCTAGGGTGTACCTAACTTCAGCCCCATACCTAACTTCAACCAATTGACCCTATTCTGTCATAAAAACAACAGACTGTTTAAATTTGGCTTTGATAACTTACCTGTATATAAAACATGATGGTCTGAAAAAAATCGATCCCCAAAAAATGTATTTAAAAAAAAACTTGGAAAGAAGACACTTTTTTCTCGGAAAGAGGATAAATATTTATTTTAAACTCCAATTCAGGCAACTGGTCTATTCCAGTATGCCAGACGCGCAAAATTCTTTAAAAATTAGATTTTTGGATAGATGTTCAGGGATGAATAAACTAACTTCTCAAGTGAGATTAATTGGCTGGAGTTTGAGAAACCTGGGGGCTGAAGTTAGGTCATATGGGGGCTGAAGTTAGGACCACGGGGGCTGAAGTTAGGTAAGATTGACATGTCTTATAAATCACGTAATTCATTGATTGACCAAGTAGAAAATATAGAGAAAAACCTTAATTTATGGAAGATTACCAATTTTCCCTTGTGATGAAACTTTTTTTGGTTGCTCCTGCTTGGGTGAATTGGTTACAGCCAACTGACAGATTTAACGTTTTATCAAACTTTTTTTCATTTCGCTTTGTATTCGCGTTGCAAAACAAGCAAAATGCGGTCCACCAAAAAACATGTAAAATTCCTGATTCATATGTCATGATGGTCATAACTTCTTGATAATTTATTCTAAACACATTGACAATAACTTTAAACCCAAAAACTGACACCTTGGTCAAATGGAAATTTAATTAAAAGGAGTTTTCTGTAGGGGGGCTGAAGTTGGGTGAGAGGCTGAAGTTAGGTCAACTTGCCCTATTTGTATTTTACCACTGCATGTAGATCTGAAGAGTCATACCAAACCATCCATAGAATCTGCCACAGATGAATTTCTCCATTGCTGCATATTTGTTGTCAGAGTATCCAGGCAATCAGTGTGCAGTGCTTTTCTCAGAGACATAGCAACTATCATTTTAAAGCTCTCAAAGAGATCTCTCTATTGCTGTGAGAGTCATAGCTGTACAAGTTATGTGCTCGAATCAGCAAATTCTGCCACATTTGCATAACATGTATGAAGGTCTGTTCATTGGCTATCTTTGGGGGTGTGTCTGACTTATTCACTGAAGGCTTTGCTGAAGTGTACCCAGAATGTTTTAATTTTTTTTTAAAGTACTTCTGTATGCAATAAAAGGGCAGTATTTCTAAAGAAAAATAACATGAAAAACATTTTCTGGACGATCCTTAATTAAATTGCCTATTTACCAATATATACCATAATAAATCCTATATAATCTGAAGCTTAACTATTACAAGCAGCCAAAAAACGCTTTTATCCAACCATGACTAAAACAAGCACTTCGGAGTTTACATAAAATGAGATAAAAAAACAACATTTTCCCTATTTTTGGGGGTCATGAAAAACATACAATATCTTATATAGGCCTACACCAATTCTGTTGCATTGGACAATTTCGGTCATGGAAAAGCAAAATCAACTCATAGAAAATTCACAGAAATTCGATCATAAACTTTTGTGCTACCCTGCCCCCCCCCCCAAAAGCCCCCCCATCCTCTTGGGGCCACTTCATTCCACTGCCTGCATAATAGCCGCTGATTAGCCGAGGGTATGCTGCAGCGCAGCCTATGTTTATTTGTAAAGTTTCTTGACATTCAGAATGGACATTAAGTAACACCAGTGCAAAGTTCATGGCGATATCCAGGGGTAACAAGTGAACCGACTCCGACTCCCGACTCCTTTGGCTTTCTGAAAACCAACTCCGACTCTGACTCCTTAGGTCTCCTGAATTACGACTCCGACTCCGACTCCCAACTCCGCTTATCGGCATTATTGCACACAAATATTATGTTATTCATAGTAAAGAAAAATGTATACATACAAATTTTTCAAAGGATTTTGTACATGAACTCTTGTGTAGGAAGTTGTGTGTAAAATTTGGGATACATTTCACATTTTTGTAACTGTGCTTTTGGAAATTATATTAACCATTTTTAGGAGTCTGGAATCACCTATCTAATTTTCGACTCCGACTCTGACTCCACCTGAAAATCAAAGTTCGACTCCGACTCCACCCAAAAACCTCCAACTCCACGACTCCGAATCCTGACTCCTACTCCGACTCCAAAGCCTTGGCGATATCTATTAGTAAGTTGTGAAGCATTTTAATGCTGCTGAGTTATATTGTCATGTGTTTTTTATTAGTAAGTTAGTAAAATTTCGACAGTCGATACTTCCCTGATACTCCTAAATTAGTGTTAAACAACACCAGTTTTATAAGACCAATCAGTGACAAATCAATCTATGTCTGCAGAATAATCTAATCATAATAATAGCCATAGCAGGAATCTCATCTCACTCACAAGGCTTTTTTCTCTCAACCCATAACATCTTAAATTACACTCCTAAACCTCTCAATTCATCTGAAGTTCCCGATAGGGCAACTTTGACCTATCAACATTAATTATTTCCATAGCTACAAAAATATATCTTGGGAATTTGGAAAAAAATAACATGTTTTTTCACAGAAATATATCCCACCTGTATAATTATCTGCCATAACAAGGCCTGTCATGAATTTAATATTAAAGGCCATTGAATTCCGCATCTTTTGATATGCACACTGACTTTCTATGGCCACCCAGTTACCACATATTCCTATTGGGAGTTTCACAAAAAACACTTTTCCATATAGGAGCTGCCTTCACATTACTCTAACCTGGGAAGAACCTGGAACTCGGTGCATTTTTGAAAAGCAAGAAACCCTAACGGGTGAACAGCTAGTTTATATATATTTCTATCAACTATCCATGTGTTTGGGTGGACTGAAACCGATAATTTGTGAGCTATTAGCAAAAATAGCCATTTTCGTAAAAAATATCAATGTTAAACCCCCATCTATCTTTGGTACTATTGAGCAACATCTAAAACACCTTCGAATGAGCTGAAATTTTGCATGGGAGTCAGATAGGGGCTATAGAACACATTTAGAGGTTGGCCCCAATGAATTTCAGACTTTCACTTTTTTGGGACACCCTACTATGTGCACACATAATAAAAAGATGAACTGCAAAATTAACAACACATAGTGCACAACATACGATGTACATGTACATTGTCTTTTCACGGCCTCTTGTTATTCATTCACTAGTATCATACAAGGAACTTCTTTTTTTTTTTCACAAGATTTTGGGGGGGGGGGGGGCTGAAAGGTCCATTTGGGTGGGGCTCAGCCCCCCCCCCCTTAGTGATGCCACAGAGCGCAAAATACACTGCACAAGAGGGCAGCATCAGTCAAAAATCAACGACTGGAAATCACAATTTTTGGCAAATTTAAGTTATTAAAACATTGATTTACAGTTGATGTACCTAGATATACAGTACCGTAATATGGGGTGAATCGGGACAGTTTTGGCCGTTTTTCTGTTATAGAATGGCCACAAATCAACCCAGAAATCAAAATATGGTGTGAAATTGTGTCCGAGCAAAAGGTCTAACTATCCCTTGGAGCTTTAAGTGATATCTTAAATTTCCAATGATCAGGGGCCAGAAAACCACTGTCCCAATTCACCCCTCACTTTGGGGTGAATCGGGACACTCCATTATTTCCACAATCTAAAGTCCCAACCTTCTTTGAGTGATTGAAACTTATGAATAATCATTAGAAAATGCATTCAATATGCAAAAAATAATTTTTGGAAGAAAACCTGAAATCGATTTCATTGATTATATATGCAGATTTATAAAAATATGATAAATGACAGAAAACGATTGAAAACTGTTATTTTCTTCAAATGTTGCTCCTGATTTATTATTCTAGACTAAATCCACTATAGATGATGCCAAGTTCAATAATATTCATCAAAAAGCCTGGCGTGTACACTCAAATGAAATTAAGTAGGGTTCTTTTGTTCAATACCGAAACTTTGCCCAGACCTGGATCTGAACCCAGGACCAAACATGCACAATCCCATATCCAGTCTTTATTCATGGTCTCCTAAAAACACATTAGACAGATTTTAAAGTTTGCTGCTAGTCTAGTAGCTCTACTATTTCTAATTGGTTCAAGCAAAGTTTTGACCAGCTTGTAAAAAGACATTCCTGCAGCGCCAAGTTTAAGGTGCTGCAGCTCCTCACTGCCTACAGTTAGAAATACACAATTCTATCACATTATGCACTTGTATGTTAACTAAAAGTGTTCCAAAAATCAAATTCCTAAGGCAAGTAGAAATTGGTGATTTTGAGCAAATAAAATGTTTCCCAGTTCTGTCCCGATTCACCCCAGTGTCCCAATTCACCCCGTATTACGATATATCTGTCCATTAAAGCAGGATTAATCCCCTGGCAAAGTATAGTTACGAAATGCAAGGGAACATCATAATATCTCTGCATAATTCATTGTATTTTGTTCTGACATCACACAAAAAGAAAGCGGACAGTAGCCTATCTCCATGGGAACAAACACAAGACTCTGCCCCGGCACAATAATTCTACCGAGATCAATGCCAGAGTATCTAGTAGTTACTAACCTCGACAGAATCATGACATGAGCTTAATTTTAAAAAGAGATTATGCAATATGCATAGTTTCCCTGGTAATCATCTTTTAAAAATTATCTCTTAAATAACGGACATTTTTGTCAGAAATTTGGTTCAAACAAGATCTGAACGGACTGAACTGTCTATTGATTTAGCCTGCATTACGCATTCAAGTCATGAATGGTTTCCAATAACCAGTCCAATAAACTTTGTTAAAAGGTATCCAAATTTCTTCACATAATTGTGTGTTACCATGATGACAATAGTATAGTTCGTTAGAGATGTCAATTTTGCAAAGCATGTGCATTTGAATTGATGTTAATACCTTTGATAACAAAAAATGGATCTGGTAAAGGATGGCAAATTACATCTTTAATATTGTCAAATTTGTGGTTCGTTTGAATATAACTAATTGGTTGCCAAGGAAACCTATCTTGAATTTTTCCTCATTTATGTTTTTATTGGGTCTAGTTGCTGCAAAACACCTTAAATCACTTCCTGAAATTGACAAAAGTGCATTTTGCATCAAGAACAATCTGAAATGAATGTTTGACTTATTGCCATGACAACTGTTGCTATGGCCTTTTATCAAAGCTTTTATGCAGTCCATGGGAGAGATGAATAAAGGCAGCCTTATATCATCATGATAGACATTTTGAACTTGTCATACAACCAATTTTGATACAATCTACAAAGGAAAGTTTTTCCCGATAAAGAAAGTTACAGTCGCCATGGTGACCCTTGTATAAGTGGTGCGTGGTACTATACTAATATTATCCACTAGAATTTACCCGTGTTAAAGGATATGTAAGGGGAAATGGCAGTCACAAAGTTTTGTTGGAGTCTCCAGAATGAAAGTGTTGTGTGACAAAACTGTGTGAGACTGGAAGAAGAAATGGACATGTATGATGTTAGGGGCCACCATTTAATGTTAAGGGGGGGCTTGGATTTTGTTTTTAATAAATAATTTCTTGCTCAGTTTTGGTGAAATAAATGAATTATTTATGGGCAGTCTTAAATAAATAATTTCTGGAGGGGGTATTTCTTCATAAGATGTTGCTTGGTTTGGGAAGGAATATTTAGCAATTGCACATGCTTGAAATAAAGAATTATGGCCATTGTTACTGTGAAATGAATAATTTGCCGCTGAGGAACACTGGAAGGCGCCCCCCCCCCCCGATTATTAAATGGCCACCGGCTTTAGGGCAATTTCATTACATATATAGTATGGCCTTCCATAGTTAGTAGGGCAATGAGAATGGACACGACTGGTAGATATACTTTTTCTAAAATCTATCTACCTATAGATCTATCTATCTATCTATATATGTACCTGTGTATCTGTCCATGTATGTATAAATACATTGATTTGTTAGTTTGGAATGCAGGCAGTGTATCAGATCTGGAGATATCCTCAGAGTCACAGAATATTATAAAGATGCCACCAGAATGTCCGTTTTCTTGACATTATAAGAGTTGACATTGTAGATGCCAGGCTTCTTTAAATTGCGTCATTATTGTGCCTACTGTTTTTATTATACATCTATGTATTCATTGACATAAGTATGAACAGATTCATAATCATGTGAAGTGCAATATTTAGTGTATGAAAAGATAGTGAAGGTGATAGGGATGATTGAATTGGTAATTCTGTGATTGAGGTGTGTGTTTAATTGTGTATTGTTAGGTGTGAGCGTAAATTGCACTTGACAAAGTGACACATGATTAGGCCAAGATCACTGCATGTAGGTACATGAAACGGCGTGAAAATGCTGGATCCTCATGGATCACAACAAAGCAGACGAAACGGAAGTGAGCTGACGAAGGAATGGAGTCTGCAGAAAAGGAAATAATGCAAATAAAAGTGAATCGAGTAGTGAAGGGGGTCAGGAATTAATTGGGAAGTAGATTCATCAGAAAGGTATGTTTGGAAAAAGAGGAAATCTGTATAATATATGGGGTGAGGTTTGTCAGGGGTGTTGAAGGTGTTGGACAACGAAGGTGAGCTGTGCCACTGGCCCTACATCTTTATTTAAGTAGATGGTGACTTTGAAGATTCTTGTCTTTTTGGACAAAAAGATTTCAATTTAATAATTCCTCTCAATTTTTCTGCTGTGAGTGTTTCAAAACAAATGGTTGCCGGGGCAAAGTAGGCCTACTTCAATAGAGCAAGAGAGTCCGGCAAGCAAGAAGATTGGTCAAAATTTAAAGATCTGAAGAAAGCTCTACAAAAAGAAAGCAGAACAGCACATTCAAAATATATCCATGACATCATCGGCACATCGGAAGAAGTAGACAGAAAGCCAACCACGAAGAAATTCTGGAAGTATGTAAAATCATTAAGAAGAGACAACACAGGCACATCCCCGCTGAAGAAAGATGGATTAATCTACTCGGACGCATCATCAAAAGCAAATATATTAGACGAGCAATTCTCATCAGTATTTACCCGTGAAAATCTCAACATCACCCCAGGAATCATGGGCCCCAGCCAGTATTCCCAACATAACTGATCTAAAAGTCCACCCCAAAGTCGGGAGCAAACTGCTGAAGGACCTGAATCCTCACAAAGCAGGTGGCCCAGATAACAGCGCTCCAACAATACTGAAGGAATGTGCAAACGAGCTAGCCCCAGCACTGAGCCTATTTTTTCAAGCGAGCCTCAACCAAGGCACCGTACCACCAGACTGGAAAGCTGCCATGATAACAACATTGTTTAAGAAGAGAGACCGCTCGAAGGCTTCGAATTATCGCCCGGTGTCATTGACCTCCATCTGCAGCCAAATCATGGAACACATCATCCACAGCCACATCATGAACCATTTCGACCGACACCACATCCTTCATGATGCACAACATGGCTTCCGGAAGAAGCGCTCCTGCGAGTCACAGCTAATCCTCACAATCCAAGATCTAGCAAAAGGCATCGACGACAAGTCCCAGATTGACGCAGTGCTACTAGACTTCAGCAAGGCATTTGATAAAGTGCCTAAGTCTCAAGCTTGATAACTATGGTGTGAGAGGCAACATTCTGAAGTGGATCAATGACTTCCTGTCGGGAAGATCTCAAACAGTGGTATGCGAAGGTAACGAGTCACCTCCAGCCGACGTAGTAAGCGGCGTCCCACAAGGCACAGTTCTGGGGCCGCTCTTATTCCTCGCATACATAAATGACATGCCAGACTCCACAAGCAGCACAATCAGGCTCTTTGCTGAAGATGCCTTAATGTATAGAACCATCAATAACTCCGATGACGCATCCAAGTTGCAAGAAGACCTCGACAAACTCCAAAGATGGGAAGATACGTGGCAAATGGCCTTTAACCCAGACAAGTGTGAGGTACTCAGATTGACTCAGAAGAAGAACTACATCATAAGGCACAATTATACCATCCACGGCCACACACTGCAGACAGTAGACCAAGCCAAATACCTGGGCATCACTCTCGACTCAAAACTCTCCTTCAACCCACATATCGACAATATCTGCAAGAAAGCCAATAGGACCAGAGCATTTGTGCATCGAAACACCAAAAATTGCCCCCGTCATGTCAAGATAGCTGCCTACCACACACTCATCCGCCCCCAACTGGAATACTGATCCTCAGTTTGGTCACTGTACGCAGTCAATAACATCGACAAGATTCAAGTCGTCCAGAGAAGATCTGCAAGATCAATCATGAATGACTGGACATCAAGCAGGACAGCAAAAGTTTTTAACCAGGGTATCACAACAGGGAGCCCAACTGAGATGCAGAAAGCCTTGAAATGGTCTCCTCTTGAAGAGCGCCGAGCAAAAGCTAAAGTCCTGATGTTTTACAAGATCATTAACAACCTCATTGACATCTCAACACCGCTCCTAATTCCAAACACCAGGGACACTCCCCAGCATAACAAGAAATACCAAGTCATCACAGTCAATTCTTCAGTCTACCAACACAGCTTTTTCCCTTCATCGATTCGCATTTGGAACCATCTTCCCATAAATATCGTTCAAGCTCCGTCTCTGGAGGCACTCAGGCACAGACTAGCCAACTGTGTACTACTTGCTGAGGCTAAATTTTAACAAGTTACTCCACATGTTTTTAAAATGCACCGGATTTTATATTACAAATATTTTTAACTTGTGGATTAATTATATGGACTTTTTAATCTGTATATATCTGTCTTATCTCGCACGCGCACCACAGCTTGTGATACTCGGGCATACCGATGACTAAGCTCATACTAGAAGAAGAAGAACTGCCGCAAAGTCAGAGATTGCACTATAGCAAATTTTGTCCCCCAGGACCTCCTCTACACCTGTGCCAAATTTCATTGCTTTATCCAAAAGTGCACTATTCTACCCATTTTGGCCCCTAATCCACTCCACTACACCCACTCATTTGTGTATAAATGTCAAATGTTGCATATTAACTCACTCTTATATATGTCAGATGTTGCACATTCACTCACTCTTATAAGTGTTAAATGCTGCACATTCACAGTCACACCAGTCAAATGTTGCATATTCACCCATTCCTGTATATGTCTAATGTTGCACATTCACTCACTCTTGTATATATATATCTCAAATGTTGCACATTCACTCACTCTTGTATGTGCGAAATGTTGCATATTCACTCATTCTCATTCATTTGCTCCCGCTAGTGTATTTCACAGGAGGGGACAGTCAAATCAAATAATAATCTATTAATCCCCAAAATGGGTAATTGAGAGCTCAAAATTTGGATGGCATATAATACAAAATGATGAAAGTGAAAATTTATCTTTTATGATTGGGCATTATCATGGATTGTGGCACAAAGATGACCTGTACCTATTTGTAGAGATTGGTGGCAGTAAAGGCCACTCTCATGAGTACAAAATAAATTGAAATGTTCCAAAGAATAACGGAGACATGACTAATAAATATTGCTGCCTGATAACGTGGGCGGCATACTTGGCAGTTGGAGTAGATATAATTATCATGATGTCTGAGGAGACTTCTCTTGTAAAAGACTAACTTTAGAGCCAGTGGTCGAAATAAGGGGGGTCAGAGGGGTTTGACCCCACAAATGCTCGTGTGACCCCCTCAAATACAGTTTTCAAAAGGACCCAGAGGGGGTCCTCAAACAAGAACCCAGGGGTTGCAAAACTGAATTATGCCGATATGTGGTATCACAAGCCAACCCAATCAAAGTGTAATCAGGTTTTTACAGCCATTTTCAGTGGTGGTGCCATATTCAGAAAACCAAAATTTCCAACATATTCCCAACATATCTGTGCAAACTTGTGTTGGAAAGTGAAAAAGGCACACAGGGGTTAACAGATTTATTTTTGCTAGGAAAAGGAATCTGGACATCTTTGCTCTGAACATGATTTTGTCCCTTTATGATCAAAGAATCACCTTTATCAGTCTGGGAAATTACCGTCATAAGAGGACAATTGCAATTCCAGGCTGGCTAACTCCTGGCCCTGACAGGATGATTGAGTGTGTGGAGTTGATCAGTTGGGTATCAAAAACAGTCTGATCTTTCTGCAGACATCCTCATTACGCAGCAGCAAAGTAGCCAGACTTATTCTATCCAATTTCACGAAATAGTGCGAAGTCATCAGCAGTTGATGACAGTTCCCTACTTTCACTGGAGCCTTTCAGGTTCTTTCCCTCATTATGTAATGGATAGGTCTGCCAAATTTGCAGAGTTAGTTGATACTGTCTGTGACACAACTTTACGCCAAGTTTGGAAGTGATAGTAGGAGCAGTTATTTGTAAATAGCCGTCAAAGGTAATTTTGAGCACAGCCTAAGTCATGGCTGGGCCACGACCCTTTGAGAGGTTCATGAGAGGGTCATGACAGTGCTAGGGGTCATGTGGGGCTGGAGACATTTCTCGTCTTGACCAGATGGTAATTTCCTTGACTGGTTATGGTTTTCTTAATTTTTCTTCAGATAGCATGATGGCCAGTAATTAGTAATTTAAACAAGATCTAATGCAGCATTTTTTTTTTTGTTCAACGTGGTAACGTTTATTCCCAACTTCTTTAAAGTTTCACATAATCCGATACAAACAGATTCACACTTTCTGCAAAAGATGGAAATATTTGAATTTCTCAACTGAAAATACGAAGACCTAGAAACTTTGAAACACAGTAACTCACTAACTCTATTTACCATACATGTCAAGTTCATGCAACTAGTGGCTCCATCTATAATCCAAGGTTAGTACCACCAGTGATCCAATTGAATAGTGAAGTACCTGGCAACTGTAATGATCAGAAGCAGCTAAAGGTTTGATTTTACTGCCTCTAAATTTAAGAAATTTTAATTGCAATTCTTTAAATGGTTTAAGCAAATTCAGGACACTGAAATGCTGAGTCAAACATACGGACTGAACAGTTTTTAACTAGTGATGAAATTAATTCTACTTTATTTTATCTATGCTGTGATTCACCTTTTATATTTTTAAACACTGACATACAAACACATACATTTACAAATCATGCTTTTCATAAATGCCTTCAAAAATCATAAACATAACTCCACTCATAAGTACTAGTAGATATATATATGCAAATATTATATTTTTGCTAATAAAAATATCAGATGGATGTTGCCCATCACACTCCTAAAAACATCTTCTCAAAATATCCATGATGAAAGAAATTGATATAAATTGTATAGGCCTACAGGAAATGTATGGTCAAAGTGATGGTGACCAATGCAGACTTGATTGCACTTTATTTATTTCAAACCTGTGTCAGCTTTGACAGATTGGCAATGAAAGACATTTGCTATTAGTTAAATTATTGGCAATTCCCTCAACAGAGAAGTCAGATATCAATTGGATTGCCTCACAGCATGAGTAAGTTTGCTTCTCTGCCTACTGGTGGCTAGTTTGCATCTCTGCCAACAGGTGGCTGGTCACTGAAGCATGAAATTGGTTGCATTCCTGGCAAAGTCCCAATATTTACCTATTGAGGGTTGCCAGAACTTGACTGGCCAGTGAAGAGGGAAGTCTGGGCTGGTATGCATCAGGATAAATATCATCAAAAACACCATCTAATTCACTCCAATCTCATTTTTGCTTCCAAATTTTTGTTCCCAATTCACTATATGCATCAAAATAGCAACTAAGAAGGCCAAACTCCTTGCCTATCTTGAGATTTTGCGTATAATTTGCCACTGGTGAGAACCAGCCAAGAGTAACCAGAAGAACTGAATGAGGAAAGGCCTCATTCAGTTAAAAACCCCCCCAAATACTGAAAGAGCTTGAAAGTGTGCTGAGAAGTGAGCATGAAGCAGCAAGTAAAGCCTAATCAGCAAACAAAAACCTCTTGTAATTTATATGCATTACCAATAGGGTTTTCGCAACTCATTTTCTGAGATAAAGCATACCTTTAAAAAGCCCAGAGTTAATTTTTATAGCATCTGAAAAAAAAACGGCTACAGGGCACCTCTGGCGATCCGCTGGTAGCCCGAGGACTGCCAGCTACAAGCGCTTCAACCCTTTGGGTCTTCCAACTGAGAGACCTCCCCAAATAACATGGCATATTTCGACCACTGTTTAGAGCCTCTTAATTCTTAAAAAAAACTTTTAAAATGTTTCAAAAAACCACACATACCTATAGAAGAAGTCCATTTTCTGAGCAGTATGAATGTCATGAAAATATAAACCACCAAAAGTTGCATGTCGACGTTCGCGAATGTGACTCTTTAAGATTTTTACAATAACAACCATGAATATATCGATCGACGAGATATTTAAAATGCGCCATTAATCAAGCATATGCAATGACGTGCAAAGCAGTTCTATCATTGCTTCTGCGTGTCAAGATTAAGCCATGATTTATATGTTTAGATCAATATGTCTCTCTGTATTTCGCATTAAGTGAAACTTGTTTGTGACCGTCAAGTTTGTTTTTCATCAGGTTCTGATCAAGTTCTGATCTGTTTTTCGTGTGGTTTCGATCTGTTTTTCTGCTGTGATTGACACTTTTGGCTTACTTTTTAGCCACTTCTGCAGTTCTTTCAGTTTTCTGCTATGTTGCTTCTGCATCATTTCGTACATTCAGTCAACTCAGATTTTAATCTTTCTGTTCAGCTTTTAGAGCTTTTAGTACACTGCTCACATTATTTAAGGGAGCAAGGCAGCAATCAAAATCAGTTCCAGTTATGGCTGTTTCAACTAAATATGAATGAGCTGTCAAAAATAATGAAGATGTGAACATGTAAGGATGCTGAACAAACTTCTTTTTTTTTCAAAGTCCAAGATCATCAAACTTCTTTTTTTTTCAAAGTCCAAGATCATCTGGAGGGCGGGGCATGATGGGCCCCCGGGGCATAATGGGTTTGGGCTTTAACTCCAAAGTTTAACATTGGAAGAAGCTGATGTTTGTTGTTTAGAATACCTTTTGCGAGCCATTATTGGAGAAAAAATTACATGGTTCAGATCCAATGCTTTAGCAGATATTGCCCTTTCTAGGATTTTGACCCCTAACATTTTTTTACCCTCGGCAATTTATACATTGCCGACGGGTATTGTAGTTACTTTGGGAAAATTTGTCCATCCGGCAGGCGGACGGGCGGGCGGGCGGACGGGAGGGCATCCGGATAACGAGCGTCCCGGATGTGTATTGGGAGTAATGCGAAAACTATGGTATGTACATATTTTATTTTTTGGACATTATTGTATCTGTCATCCTAGTTTTACCTTTTAAGGGTCTTATTCACATGACATTAATACTTTTCTCACAGTAATTGAAAAATGTGGAAAAATATTTTTTTGTGTATTGGGCATCATGCCAAAACTATGACACGTATATTTTTGATACATTATTGTATCTCTCTTCCTTGTAGTGTCTTTTAGGGGTCTAATCTCTCAAACATTAATACTTTTCTCACAATTATTGAAAAATGTGAAAAAAAAAATTTTTTTCATTTTCCGGATTGACTCAAATACTGTTGTACTTATGTCACCGAAATTTGTATATGGTATGTATTAAATATCCAAGATTTGTCGCTCAGGGGTCTAAATACTCTAAGAAAAACTGACTGACGTAAATTCATTAAAAATGTGATAAATTACAAATTTTTTAAACCTGCATTATTCAGTCAATTTTGCAGCTACGTCTATGAAATATTCCAGTTAGGTGTCTAAATTATAGCTCTTTAAACATCTCAACTCAGTTGGAATGTTTATCAAATGATTGTTTTATGAAAAACAAAAACCAGAAAAAATCAGGATTTTTGCCAATTTGCCAACTTTTCTGTCTGAAACGCCAAGATAGGCCTAATCATGATTGAATTTAAAGCATATTATAGTTAAACATACAATAAAAGAATACTCACAGCCACTGAAAGAATTTTGAAAATTTAAGATTTAAAAAGCAAAAAAATTGCTCAAATGTCCACTTCCTCCACAATCTCATTTCTGATGTCATGCTATGCTTTTGAATATTTAGCAAAATAAACATGACAGTGTATCACATCATCATGATGCTAATTTTGAGCTATATGAATCTTTTTAATTCATACCAGAGGTCAATATTTGCAAAATTTAATAAATATTACAGATTTTCAGATTATCACATATCAGTCAATTTTTGCATGGTAAGTCAAAATTTCTACAAACATGTCTAAATTTTAATTTTTACTATTCTTTATCAAATATTATCAATTGGAAATATATAAGTGGACTTTAAAACATTAAGAAAACAATGAAACATGCATTAGCCTGTTACTATATAAAGATTTTGACACCTGAAATCCCAATTTTAACCTTCTGTAACATGCCAAATAATTTTCTTTAATTACCCTGTATTGAGTGGTCTAATTCCTAAGCCTCTCTGTCTGATTTGTTCATATTTAATTTTCATGAAAAAAAGAATCAAAATAAAAGTAGGCTTACATTTCTTTATTTTTTAAATTCAATATCACCAAGGTTAGATTTTAATCCATACTCTATTTCTGCAAATTTCAATATATATATAATTTTACATCTTAAGATATTATTTTGATAAATCTGTCTTTTAGTTATTAATTCCAAGACTCATCCCAATTTATTTTAACATTTTGAAGAGAACAAATATCTTCATTGGTCAGGTAGGGGGTAGAGTATTTGTTGAATGGAGTCCTGGTGCCAGGGAGTCTGCATTACATAACATGATGTCAGAGGTTATTGTCTGCCCTGCTGATCCTCTCCCATGACCACAAACCAAGAGGGTGCCTACAATCAGTTACATAACATCCTCAACTTTCTAACAAAATTTCCCTTTTTTAAAGAAATGAGTCCAAACTGCAATGATTTCATCTTAGTTTTTTAAATTTTGAACATGAAATTAAATTTGAAATTTGAATCTCAACACTGCATGGGCCAAGTAGATGCTGAGATATGACTTTTGATTATCAAGCCCATGTGAGGCTTATGGGCTATGTAACATGTGCAACCAAAGGGTTGGTTACAGAATTGCACAAGAAGAAAAAAGTAATTATTTAACAATTTTACTTAAAACACATCTTTATGTTATCTGTGTGTCAGCGGTGCCATAAGTGTTATTTTGTATAGACAGTTCAGGTATGGTTCTTTTGTTTTTTCTTTTCAGCTATTGTTATGCCCCCATTGTGTTACCCCCATGACCATGTTTAAACAACATTTAACCCATTTTAGTGCATGCTAATATTTTCAAATTTATCAGTTATTGATACAAATTAAGTTTACATTTAAAATAGTCATGTTTTGTTTTTCTTAAAGAGTATGTATTATGGGCTTCTACATCTTTTTAGTGTTAATACTAAAATAGATTGAATAGGTAGATAGCCTAGTCATAATTTCTTTTAGTCATAATCTTGTTCGTAATTTATGCCTTGTGCAAAAATATTTTTTTAATTTCATTAATAAGCTGCAGTATTTGTGTGTTACCATTACATGTAGATCTGAAGATAGGAAGAATAGTCAATTTTTAAATATTTATTGGATTAATAATTTTACTGTCAGAGAGGCTTCTTACACATCCCTGTATACAAAATAAAATACGTTATTCCCCAATTAATACCCCTACTGTGCTCCAGGGATACTTTTAGTGACCCCTTTGAAGTCTGTCGGAGGAGAGAAAAAAAGTCAAAATTGCGAAAAAGGCGTCCCAAGCTATTAATTCAATGCATGGGAAATGATAGTGTTTTCCTGGTTTTTTTCATGAAGTCTCTGAAGATGCTTGTTGTGGAATTCAACTAAAGAAATAAGTCCTGGAGATACGAGCAATGCCGGAAAAGCATCACAATGCACATGTGTTGGCTGAAATTTTTAGCAGATTTGTCAATTGACTCTCAAATATTTCAGTCAGTTTTTGGTCTAAATTCACTAATAATCGATCGATTTTGAAAATTAAAAGTTCTCAGAGCATGTAAACAAATTTTCTAGTTGAATTAGACTATCAGTTTGGGTGCGGAAACGGTTATAAGTCTAAGACCGCTACGTTAAGCGTAAAGTAGATAGGGTGAGCAGGGCATCACCAATCTTGTCTTTTGAAAAAAAAAGAAGGTCTATAGGCCGAAATAACACAAAAATCAATTATCACAGTCACTCGAACGATATTTTCATCAATGGGTGTCTGTTTTTTTTATATTCTAGAGCTATATTCCCAGACTCAGCTTAGCTTTGCCATGATGCAGGCATTTTCAGGAATATGAAGCTCTTATCCCCCAAACAAATACAAGATAACCAATAATCTTGAACACAATGACTGGCTGAAATATGGCAAGGCGCTTGCAATCAGGTTTTGATTATTCAGTTTTTTTTCCATGTGCAGTACACCCCTGTTTTGAACTGTCACAAAATTGGCAGTAAACTATAATTAAAAGTTGTTAACATGATTAAGAACATGTTTTTATGCTAAAACTAATTTGAGGTATTGTCAGTATCATTAGATTTTATTAATCCATCAGTTTGAGGGAATTGGGAGCAAATAAAAGCAAAAATTAACCAGAAAACTGCATGTCCCCCAGTTCAAAAGGTGTGTTTCCGCAACATAAAAAAAATCCTACTGGCATAACATGTACGAAGGCCTGTTCAGCTGCTGATTAGCCGAGGGTATGCTGCCGCGCAGCCTATGTTTTTCCTGTGATGTGATTACGCGTATTTGATATTTTCACAGCTGTCTTGTTTTACTTTCACCAAGAGATATCTCAACATTTTGCATTAAAACTCTTTGATTTTGATTATTCTTGGAAACTGGTGTCTGAGGGCATTTATGAAAAATGAAGTTTGGGGCATGATGGGTCTCTTGATTGGGGAATGACGGGCCCAGGCCCATCATGCCCCATGTAAACTAATCATAAGTATTTCTTGCAATACAATAGTTGGAGATTGGCGAGAATGGACAATACTGCCCATTTCAATATCTATTGGTATTATCTTATTTACTACATCAGGTACAGAATTTTAAAGGAACATAATTGGTGTGCCAAATCACCTTTTATGAAGTTAAAATTTACGTTTTATGATTGTTACCTGCATTTTTAGATGAAAAGGTGATTATGGTTTGCTGAGTTGGTTCAATAACTACCATTTATCATGTAATGCAAGTTTTTTTATTTAGAATATTGGAATTATTTCAGTTTTACAACTATAATGCCATAAGTATAGATCAACATTTGAAACTGCCCATCATGCCCCAACAAGGTGCCCATCTTGCGAGGCATGATGGGCACCTGTCGAAAAATTAGAAGTGTTTGTAACTCAAACACTATTTCATTGAGCGAAACAAGATTTTCTATGCTTAAAGTAGAACCTAATGCAAAACCATTCAGCATCAAATAGTAATTTTTGTTGGCATAGTAATGACATGGTGGACCTTCAAAGTTAAGGTGCCCATCATGCCCCGCTCTCTGTTTTTGGGGGGTTTTTTTTAAATAGGTCAGCGCATTGGCCACTTTCTTTGCTTGTTGCGACAGTTATAGTTACGAGCACTTAGAATCATTTATGATGACGCCACTATATTACTATTTTAAGTTTACATAAAATCATGATAAATGTAAGATCCAAGTGCTCGTGGTTATAGTGGAGTTACAGTACAAAGTTTCTGGTTTTGACCACTTATTTATCAAAAGTGAATTTGTGACATCTAAAAGTTTCATGGACCTATCAATTTCCAACGTGGTAGGACCCCCTTTTGATTTCATTATATTGTTCATTGCTATTTCAGGAAATAAACCACAACGAAATTTAAAAAATCTATCTCGACAATTTTTTTCACTACATAAAAAAGTTAAAATTTTCAAATCGAAACTTTCTTGCATTTGTAATCAGGTTTTCCATGAAATTTTCAACTTCAATTCCATGCTTCATTGAGTAACATTGGATTCATATAACCAAATCAAAAATATATATGTGAATGGCAAGATATATATGTGAATGGCAAGACAGACCTCACACTAAAAAAAATTAAGAACAAAAAAAAAATCACTTTTTCAGGTTTTGCATACAATATATATTTGGGATAACTTTGAACTATTTTGCAGAAATTCTTTCTCGGAAAGTTTACAAGTATAGAGCCACCTGAAGTAAAAAAAAAAAAGACTTCTAGCGTCCAATGGCAAAACCTAGTAAGTCACATTTTGGGTCAAATTTAGCTGAGGTAAAAAAAAAGAAGAGGCTTTTAAGAGCCTCAAAAGCCATTTTTTGAACCTCATCTCAATTTGGCCCAAAATGTTACTTTTTAAAAGTAGGTTTTGCCATTGGCGACAGATTTGTCCATGATGAGATTAGAAATCTTAAAAAAAAAGAACTTTTAACTTTTGGAAGAAAAGAAAAATTTTCAAAGACCTCACCTGTCCGGATGGTCACAGCAAACGCAAGAACACATTTGATAAACTGGAAAACCAACATTTCAGAACAGGCTATAGATTGAACTGTTTCTGAGTCTTTAGCTGCTATGAAAAGTCCCAGATTCATATGTCAATTCTTAAAGAAATAAAATTATGTTGATTTTGAGTGCATACCAACAACATCATTATCGTGTGTTATTGATTTTATGAGTATTCTTATGCTGCCAAAATTAGAAAGTCAACAACAGCACTGCGGGTGATTGTCAGTGAATCATTATACACGTAGTACAATAATTTGCTTCTGAACTTTTCAAAAATACATTCTGCCCATTCACTTACACTGTAGGCAACAATTAGCATTTCTATTTTCTATAACCAGTCAAGGAAATTACCATCTCTTCAAGACGAGCAATGTCTTCAGACCCACATGACCCTCACCCTAGCACTGTCATCACCATCCCATGACCCTCTCAAAGTGTTATGGCCCAGCATAGCCCTGGCAAATGACCCTTTGTTGCGCCAGCAGGCCATCAGGATCATTTCTAGAGCTAGGCCCAGTGGCCCCAGCCATGACTTTGGTAGTGCGCAATAAAGTCATGTTTGACAGGATATTTAAAAATAACTGTTGTTTCTATCACTTTCAAATAAAACTTGGCATGGAGATGTATCACAGTTTCAAATAACTCTATAACTTTTGGCAGGCCTAAACATCACATGAGGAAAATAACCCGAAGGCTTCAGATAAATTAGGGATTTGCCATGGATTAAATAGGTCCCGCTTCAGATAAATTAGGGACTTGCCATGGATTAAATAGGTCCCGCTGTTGTCATGCTGCTGTGTGGTGAGGATGGCTGCATTGACATCAGACTTTCTTCTGATACCCAACCGATCATCCCCACACACTCAATCATCCAGTCAGGGTCAGGACTTATACCCCTTTCACACCAAGTTCGTACAAGATCGTATGAGCCAATTATTCAACCAGCCAGCCTCCGAGAAGGCATACGAAATGATACCTAATGAATCAGCAATCATTAGCAACTGTACATTAGATTTTTTGGAAAAATTAAACATGTTGAATTTTTTCTTGTGGATGCTGGCGGTTAACTTATACGGGTAATAGGAAATTACTGCTAAATTAACACGAAATGCACACAATTGCACGGGATTACAGGAGCTAAGCACGACACAAAACGAGTCTCTACGAATTTGTACGAGCCTGTACGCAATTCAGAACATGGCCAGTACACCAGTACTTAAATCACCACCAGTCACCAGAAGTCCAATTCCAGTTCATTTGCATACCAAGTTGCGCATTTAAAAGTGCACAAATCTGCAGTTCGTTGCGTGCTGTTACGTCAGTGTTAAAGGGCTATTAGATGGACTTGCAATTGTCCTCATGTGATGGTAATTTCCTGGACTGATAACAATTTTTAGTGATGTTTACAAAATGAACGTGCACTCTTTATTAAAACATATTTTTTACAGCTGATCTTCTGTGCTCAACTATTGGGAGCTGGAGCCAATCACAGACAGCCAGCCTGTCTTTGTATGGCATACAATAATTGTTGTTTGTGAAAGCTAGAACTCCGACACGGAAAGGTGATTAAAATATTTATTAAATTTAATTAACTGTAATAAATAAAACATATGAGCAACACAGGAACATAAATTCTTCCCCCCATGACCAGACCTGCGTCATTCCGCCGTCAGATCAGTCATGGGAAACTAATCACCTTTGAATTAATAATAAATGTAAACAGCCCTGAGTATAGAGTACTTGAACACTGGCTGATATGTGTTTTGGCACAGTCAATCGAGCGTGATCTCTCCCGTCTTGGTGGGAACAACGAGACCCGCCAAACACTGCAACATTCCGCTGACAGAGATGGGGCTTCCTGAACCCTAATCGCTGGAGGTAGATGGGGAGGATGGAGGGAACGACTTGAAAAGAAGGACGAGTGAGTGCGCATGCGCATCAATGATGCGAGTGTCGTATGACGCCGCTCGCAAAAGCTAGCTCCGTTCATGGCCTTCACAAATGCGTTGCGCTGTGCTGAAACGCTGTTTTGTGAAAGCTAGAACTCCGACACGGAAAGGTGATTAAAATATTTATTAAATTTAATTAACTGTAATAAATAAAACATATGAGCAACACAGGAACATAAATTCTTCCCCCCATGACCAGACCTGCGTCATTCCGCCGTTAGATCAGTCATGGGAAACTAATCACCTTTGAATTAATAATAAATGTAAACAGCCCTGAGTATAGAGTACTTGAACACTGGCTGATATGTGTTTTGGCACAGTCAATCGAGCGTGATCTCTCCCGTCTTGGTGGGAACAACGAGACCCGCCAAACAACCCATCGCATGGGTTGCGCCAAGAAAGGGAGAGAGCAGGAGGGGAGAGGAGAAACATCCGAAAACATTGTCTCGCAGGAGAGGGTGCCCTCGGAGTTGCCTGCCAAGCTGATCCTGGCGTTGCCTGCCACGATGAGGGCGACGAAGCCTTAGATGGAATGACTCTTGCCATTTGGCAGCTCCAGCGGTGAAGAACGCCTTCTGGTATGTTTCAGCATCTGCAAACACTTTTAGAACCCTTTTCAGAATATTGCAGTGACCAGGTACTGACGGTAGCATATGCACTGGAATGGTGATCACAAAATCGTGATGATCGGAATTGAAATAAAGGAGGTCACAAAACAGTGGCGACCGGAAAAGATGCAAATTTGTTCACATCCCCCGCCGCATTCCGCAGTCGGTACAAAAGTGTTTATTAAACATGTAATGGTCACAAAACAGTGGTGACCGGAAAAGATGCGAATTTGTTCACATCCCCCGCCGCATTCCGCAGTCGGTTTAAAAGTGTTTATCAAACATGTAATGGTCACAAAACAGTGGTGACCGGAAAAGATGCGAATTTGTTCACATCCCCCGCCGCATTCCGCAGTCGGTTTAAAAGTGTTTATTAAACATGTAATGGTCACAAAACAGTGGTGACCGGAAAAGATGCGAATTTGTTCACATCCCCCGCCGCATTCCGCAGTCGGTACAAAAGTGTTTATTAAACATGTAATGGTCACAAAACAGTGGTGACCGGAAAAGATGCGAATTTGTTCACATCCCCCGCCGCATTCCGCAGTCGGTTTAAAAGTGTTTATCAAACATGTAATGGTCACAAAAGTGGTAACCGGAAAAGATGCGAATTTGTTCACATCCCCCGCCGCATTCCGCAGTCGGTTTAAAAGTGTTTATTAAACATGTAATGGTCACAAAACAGTGGTGACCGGAAAAGATGCGAATTTGTTCACATCCCCCGCCGCATTCCGCAGTCGGTACAAAAGTGTTTATTAAACATGTAATGGTCACAAAACAGTGGTGACCGGAAAAGATGCGAATTTGTTCACATCCCCCGCCGCATTCCGCAGTCGGTACAAAAGTGTTTATTAAACATGTAATGGTCACAAAACAGTGGTGACCGGAAAAGATGCGAATTTGTTCACATCCCCCGCCGCAATCCGCAGGCGGGTTTAAAGCGTTTATTAAATATGTAATGGTCACAAAATAGTGGTGACCAGAATTGAATAAGTAATGGTCACAAAATAGTGGTGACTGGAATTGAATAAGTAATGGTGTCAAAATAGTGATGACTGGAATTGAATATGTTATGGTCACAAAATAGAGGTGACCAGAATTAAATAAGTAATGGTCACAAAATCGTGGTTACCGAAATTGAATATGTAATGGTCACCCAATAGTGGTGACCGGAATTGAATAAGTAATTAATGGTCGCAAAATAGTGTATATATATATATAGCTCTCAGCACTCTGCAGTAGAACACAATATCAAGTCGGAATTCATGAAATAATGGAAACCGGAATTTATGCTGTGCTGGTCATGAGGTAGTGGTGACCGGCATTGAATTTGTGCTGGTCACAAAGTCGGTGTGACCGGAATTGAGTACATGCTCGTCACAAGACAGAGGCTACAAAATAGTGTTGACCGGAATTGAATATGTGCTGATTTCCAAGTAGTGGATACTCGGGTTGACTGGGCCTATGTGGCGTCAGACTGCTGCAGATAGATTAGTTTTCCCCCCACAGCACTCCGCTGACGGGTAACAGGAATTTGTTTAAAAATAAGATGTTCATTGCCATGGCCCAACCAGAAACTAGGCACTAGCCTATTCTCAAAGTATTTCCCAATAGGAACTGATATCTCATGATCTAACCAGCAGGTCAGTATGCTTGCAGCATTCCGCAATCAAGCTAGTCCGCTTCCTCAAATCTATAAAATGAAATACAAACTGTCTCTTGATCCCATCTCTGAATTACTTCTTGTAAAACGTATCAGCATTCCGCAGTAGCGCAACATGTTGAAAGTCAAAATTCATTTATTAGGCCTATAGTAGGATGTAATCCGCTTGTGTCTTTATTCCAAAAAGATTCTGTTAGTAATATTAGGCAATGTGGGTTGATTGAAAAATATAATCATCCCCTAAAGATATTATGGATCCGTTTTAGGTTGATGAGTAAGTAGGCCAATAATTATGACCTTCAAGCTATTTGATTAATTTTTAAATCTGTTAAAATTATGTAATAGAGTTAATGTTGTGATTGTATGTTATTAAGAAAGTTAAAGTTGTGATTGTATACATGTTATTAAGATTATGAGGTGTAAATAGGCAGACAGAAAAATAAATATATCTAATTGTGATGGTTTAGGTTGGTGATCAAGTAATTTGACCTTTAATCCTTTAAGGCCCTATGTAAAATTAATTGTTGGCCCTAAGTAAAATTAATTGATAGTTACTAAGTAGGCCTATAACTTTTTGTTAGGCCCTGCATAACATTAAATTTATATAGGCCCTATGTAAAACGAATTGTTAGGCCCAGCATAACATTAAATTTATATAGGCCGTATGTAAAACGAATTGTTAGGGCCTAAGTTAAATAAATTGATAAGTTAAGAGTAATTGATAGGCCCTAGGTGAAAGAAATTGTTAGGCTAAGTAAATTAATCAACAGAGCTAAAGTTTTGTTTGCCTATATATATGAGATCAAATTTAATGTGGTTGATTGTATGTTATTAAGAGAAGTAGGTGTAAATAGGCAAAAAGGAAATAAACATACTTAATCGTGATGGTTTAGGTTACTGATCAAGTAATTTGACATTAAGTCAATTAAGTAAAATTAACTGAGAAGTACAAAGTAAACTTTTGTTAGGCCCTGCGTAAAATTAAATTGATATGCCCTATGTAAAACTAATTGTTAGGCCCTAAGTAAAAGAAATATATATGGCAAAAGTAATTGATAGGCCCTAAGCTGAATAAATTGTTAGGCCCTAAGTAAAATGATTTTGACAGACACTAAGTAAAATTAAATGACAGGCCCTACCTAAAATAATTGTTGGGCGACAAATAAAAATATTTTATAAACCCTAAGTAAATTAATTGAAAGGAAAAAAGGTTGTGAATGAGCGCAATACTAAGGAGTTGACATGAAGTCTAAATTTAAAATGAGATATGATCTAATTAATTAACAGGCCCTAAGTATAATTGATTGTTGGCTATACGTAAAATTAATTAATAGGTATTAAGTTAAATTTGTTGTTAGGCCCAGAGTAAAATAAAATTGATAGGCCCTACGTAAAATTAATCATTAGGCCCTAAGTAACATTAATTGATAAATAAATAAGAAATTGACAGACCCTAAGTAAAATAAATTGTTAGACTATAAGTAAAATTAAATCCTAGGCCCTAAGTAAAACTAAATCATAGGCCTTAAGTAAAATTAATTGTAAAGTAAACTTTGAAGCCCTACGTAAAATTAATTGTTAGGGCCTACGTAAAATTAATTGTTTGGCATAAAGTAAAATTAATTGTTAAGCCCTAGGTAAAATGAATTGATAGGCCCTCCGTAAAATTAATTGGTTCGCCCTAAACTTAAATGACCGGAAAGAGTTGTGAATGTGTGTAAATACTAAGACATTGACAATGAAGTTTAAAACTAAATTTAAACGTAATGTGATTTTCAGATGTCTGATGATTGAAAATTTTTGAATAATGTTTAGTAGTAAAACATTTGGCAGTTAGATGGTTATCAACATGTGTAGAGATTTTGAGAAATATATTTTAAAATTAAAGTGCTTGATCACTAAATAGTGGTGATCGAGTGTGGAAATAAATAATTGATAAATGAGGTTTAATTTAATTTAGACTAGACCTTTTGATGTTGAATGTTAAATTGATTAGTTTGATGTGTAAATACTTGAAAAATTCAATTCTTAATTTATAACCTGTAGTATTCCACTATCAGGTTATCTTTTCCTTCCCCAATTTTTTATGCCATGCTTCAAGACATTTTTTAATTAGACAACTTATACGCTGCATGACAAAGCCGGACAGCTGCTGATGAACCTAGCTCTGAATCATTGGAAAAGTAGTGCCATGCTTCGAACACTAGGTGTAGCACTGGATAATCATGGGCATGAGTCAGCAAGAAAAAATTCCACGTGGTCTAGCAAGCAATCCTGCTGAAAACCAGAGTGTGGAAAAATTATAGGAGCTGTCCGTTCTGACATTCCGAAGGGTGCCAAATCAATCCTGACACATCCATGAACAGTTTGAAATTAATTAGCTCCAATTAAAAATTGCCTCTCCGGTGTGATTAGCCAAGACGTCACTCTCCTTTCACGAAGTTAGACTTGGTGAAGCAAGTCCGTTGGATTTGTTTACAATTCACGGGAACATTTACACTGCAATTTCGGCCGTTTTAGCGTTGGTAGACTGTTCCTGATGACATGCATGGGTTCCTATATAAGTTGACAACAAGCCTATGGTAGGTGCGACAATCCAAATCCTTTGATTTGGCAATTTTGACAGATCTGAGCACATGGCCTCTACGGAATATTTTCGGCAGTGGAGGCAGCGATGGAAGGAGGCACGATGGGAGGCGCTGCAAGCAGCTTGCACTCGAGGCTGTCCAGATTTGATTGCCCTCTCTGCCATGACCAAAACATGTTTCTCTGTCAAACATCTCGTTCGTCAGTCGTACAGATACGATCCATAGTGCAATCGATAGATCTCAGTGAGATCTTGAAAATGATGGGTGATAAGTCCCTGAGAGTCCAATACTTTTTACACAAATTGGCAAAAGGCCGACGATTATCCAAACACGTGCTTCTTCATGAAACGACTTGAAAAGAAGGACGAGTGAGTGCGCATGCGCATCAATGATGCGAGTGTCGTATGACGCCGCTCGCAAAAGCTAGCTCCGTTCATGGCCTTCACAAATGCGTTGCGCTGTGCTGAAACGCTGTTTTGTTTCGACTGCAGTTTTTCCTTTTCACAGGGAAAATTCAGCTGCTCACACAAAACCTTTTTCTTTTCTTTTTCTTACATAGATTTCCCTTTTGTCAGACACGTAGCATCTGTAGGCCTTAATCTGAAGTTCTTTGATGTATAAATTTGTATCTGAGACTTTTTTTATTCAACATTAAGAATATTCTTCTCCGTCTAGACTAGTATCCAATATTTACATTTCTGCTTATTAGCGCTGCCAGGAGGGTGCCCCCCTTGGGCAAGCTCTTGGTTTCGTAAGGAAGATTTTTTGCACACACTGAAATGTTCACATTCTAGGCCTAATTTTCTGTAAAAGCTACTGGGCACAAGCCACCACTTCCAATGCCCTTATTCACATGTATGTTCATTCATGTCATAAAGTGTGTCCTAATTTCTTTATTTTTGCATTTAGTGTCCTTATAGCTCCTTATTGTGTCATTTTTGAACAATTTCTCCTCCACCACTCTGACCAATGTCTTCACACACGCTCTCCCAGCCTGGATATGGCTGCAGCTGCATGCTGACTTATAAGTGTCAGCTTTGAGGGGGGGCACTCTCTTTCAATTCAGTGAGAAATGTTTTCCAGCCTTTTGGATGGCAATTGTTCACTATTCAGCAGTTCCAAATGTTTTGTCCATTTTAATTCAGTGTATTACCAAAAAGTTAATTATGGCTGCAAGATAGCCTGCATACATGACATAAAGTGTCAGCTTTGAGGGGGGCACTCTCTGTCAATTCAGTGAGAAATGTTTTCAGCCTTTTTGGGGGCAATTTTCCACTATTCAGCAGTTCAAAATGATCAATTTGTGTCCATTTTAATTCAGTGTATTACCAATAAATTAATTTCACAATGCATATACCCATATAATTACAATATTAAATGCATACACTGTAGGCCTACGCGACGAGGGGGTTACTCTTGCTAATTTTAGAGAATGAAGTAACAATACAGCTAAGCTGTTTTACAATTGGCCCCAGGAGTATATAAAGGGTCTAAATATATTATGGGATCCCCAAAAAAATCAACTGAATGTGCTTTGTGTGTAATACAGTGAGGAAAATAAGTATTTGACCCCCTACCATATTTCTGGTTTGGGCACTAAGGCTTGCTGAAAAAAACTGAAATTTCTCAGGTACATCTGGTCCAACATTAGAAAACAGGTGATGCACAAAAATTAAGAGAAAAAAGCATTATGTAAAATATTTGCATAATAATTCCAATAGTCTTCGGAAATAAGTATTTGACTCCTTCGTTTGCGAAAGGTTTATTACGGACTCTTGCAAAATAAATACTTTGAATATATCATAACTGAAATTTATAGCAATCAAAACCTATTTCAATTGTTTTTCCCTATTTCATTTAGTTTTGAAGGCCCTCAATCACACCTCCTATGATCTTTTGGTAGTTTCGTTCATTTTGAAGATTCACAATTGTAAAAAAAATTACCAAAATGCTAGAGACATGAATTTTGACTAACACACCTCTGGTCTTGGTACTCAGACCCCATGTAATGATCTAGGGAGGAAAATTTCAATAATTGATGAGATTGTGTGTAGGTAAACAAAGGAAGAAATCACTACTGGATTATGCCGGTCTGCAGTGCCACTATAATCTCACCTACACAGGCGTCTGGGAGTGTGAAAATCCTTTTAGAAAGTCATAGACTAACCAACAACGATTGAGGGAAAGCTCTGAAAGCAGTTTGGAACTCTGCCAGGACAAGGTAATGACCAGTACAATATGTTGCGGTAGGCCAAGGTGATGCAGTGCCGTCATAGTGTCTCTGTTGCAAAAGAATCATGCCAAAGCTTGCTTAGAATTTCCCTCAATCATCAGCAAAATAGATCCAGATAGTCAATTGTAAATTTTAAGCAAGCTTTGGCATGAATTGTTTGCAACAGTGGCATTTTGACTGCACTGCATAATCTCGGCCTACTGCGACATATTGTACTGGTCATTACCTCTTATTTGTAGAGTTGCAAACTGCTTTCAGAGCATTCGCTAAATCATTTTTGGTTAGTCAAGGACTTTCTGAAATGATTTTCACACTCGCAGACACCCGTGTAGTTTAGATCATAGTGGCACTGCAGATCGGCTTGGGCAGTGGTGATCTTGTCCTTTGTTTACTTGAACACAGAGGCATCAATTATTAAAATTTTCCTCCCTAGATCATTACATGGAGTCTGAGTGCCAAGACCAGATGTGTCTTAGTCAAAATCATGTCTCTAGTGTCTTGAGATTTTTTTTTCATTTGCAAATCTTCAAAATGAACAAAATTACCAAAAAATTATAGGAGGTTTTATTGAGGGCCTTAAAAAGTAAATAAAATAGGGAAAAACAATTGAAATAGGCTTTGATTGCAATAAATTTCAGTTATGGTATATTTCCAAGTGTTTGTTTTGCAAAAATCCGGTAATAAACACTTTGCAAATGAAGGGGTCAAATACTTATTTCCGAAGACTATTGGTATTATTATGCAAATATATTACATAATGCTTCTTTCACTTAATTTTTGTGCATCACCTGTCTTCTAATGTCGGACCAGATATACCTGAGAAATTTCAGAGCTTTGCAGTAAGCGTAAGTGCCCAAATCAGAAAATACGATACTGGGTCAAATACTTATTTTCCTCACTGTATACATTAGGCCTATGGTGCAAATTGAATTTTACAAAGTTTCGACATAAACCTAGGCCAATCTGGATTTTTCTAACAAACAAATTAAAATTGATTACTCCACATATCCCCCTTTCTACAGTCTTGCTACCGGAACAAGCTGACTTTGCTGCAGCCCCCAAGACATTGCCAGTTGATGTCGGGGGGGGGGATAATTATGCAGTCTACTGGAGGTGGGGGAGGGGTGCTGACATCCATTCGAGGAGGAAGTGATAGCTTTGAACATTTTAATCCTGAAAGATACAGTACATTAATCAATATACTAATTAATGAAACAACACGAGTGCATTTGATGTTATACTGCAAAATTTATGTTTCATTTGCTAAGTTAGGGCAGCGCAACACTCATCGCCTAGCGATTAGTACATGTCTAGTTTCATCTGATTTTCAATTTATTTTCATTAACTAAAAATTTGTCAAACTATTTTTTTGTGGAAGTTGTCCTAACACCTAAACGAGCAAATTGGAGCAATCAGGTTCAAACTTCTTTTTTTGGTGGCATATCTGGAGATAGGCCTACACAATCGTAAATATGTCTAGATCTCCGGCTGATCTATATATGTCGCACATCACGGCGCTACGAATAAGGTTGTTCCGTCGATATCCCAGTCAGAAATCCGACAAAAAATGCTCTGATTATTGGACAAAACACATAATTTGGCAAACCCATTTGGTTTTTGGAACATTGACGGCTTTTCTAATTTGTTTGTTTACAGCTCAATTATATATTAAGAGCCATACTAAAAGTTACAAAGTTTAAAAGATTTTCTGTGTAATTTTATTGATTGTTGAAGGATGCAGGCCTAATTAGCCAGTAAAGTTTTTTCTATGACTATTAACTACCCGTCTATAGAAACGAAATATACAGTAGACAGAGCTAGACAGTAAAGTAAGTGAATTTCTTTGTGTGTGAAAATTTCATTTTGGTAGCCTATGGGCCCTTATGTTGATCTTTTTCACAAATTCTGCATATTAGGCACTCCATAGACTGGAGCCAGGCAATCTAGAACATAATCTCATCATTTCTTCTTTTACAAGCCAAGTGCATTTCAGCACCTAATTTTAGATGTCGTACAAACTCTTATGATATGCCCACATCATTTACAACAGGGGCATGTTGTTCAGGCATGCACTGGTACTAACGCCTGGATTGTCAGCCGCATCCAGGGATTTTGGCAGTTCAGCTATTTTCCACATAATGGAGCTACCTCCTGGTTGAATTCATATTTTGACAAAGTAGGCCTACATCTCTTGGTGGTGGTAATATCCTTAACTAAATCAACAATATGTACTACTCTAAGTAGGCTATAGCCTGCAGACCGATATTGTTGTCCAGACCCCATGGAAACTTCAATGGAAAGTTGGGAGTGATTATATAATTTCAAAGCCATTCAAATACAGTGTCAATTTTATTTTAGCTGAACAAAATGTGTGACTCTGGTTTCAATTAGGCCTACTGATATCAGTGTCTTAGAAAATTGTGATAGCCTCATATCAGTGCATGCGAAAGTATATATTGGTCAGACATTTTGTCTGACAGAGAGAGAGTTCTGGTCAGACAAATTAATGTTTCGTCAGACAAAATAATAAATTTAATCTAAATTTTCTTCAAATGGTTGGAATATGTTTTAATGGAAAATTGTTCTTTGATTTTTAAAGGTGGTTTTGCGGCATTGCAATTAAGTTTCTTGAGATCCTACAATACAATTCAACATCAGAGAGGACTATAGCACTTAATATATTTCCTGTAGAGATGTTTTGCCAGTAAATTTGTCTGACCTGAATTTGAGAATGGTCAGACATTGGCAAAAAGTGCCAGTAATGTCTGACGTGGCTGACCATTATCTCGCGAACTGCCTCATATATACATTAGGCCTATACAAACAAGCACATATAATGGCACAGCATCGCCCATGCCCCACATGTTTTATCCTATGTTTATCCTATCCGTTAGCCAGTTTATCCCGTTCGTTTATCCTATCCATTTATCATATCTGTTTATCCTATCCGTTTATCTTGTCCGTGTATCCTACACGTTATCCTGTTTATCCCGTTGATCCTATCCGTTTATCCTATCCATTACCCTATCCCTTGACCCTATCCGTTTAACATATCCATTTATCCTATCCGTTATCCCGTTTATCCCGTTTATCCCATTTATCCCGTTTATCCAACCGTTTATCCTATCCGTTTATCCTGTCTGTTTATCCTATCCATTCATCCTATCCGTTTATCCTATCCCTTTATGCCATCCGTTTATCCTATCCATTTATCCCATCCGTTTATCCTATCGGTTTATCCTACCCGTTATCCTGTTTATCCCGTTTATCCTATCCATTAATCCTATCCGTTATTCTATCCGTGTATCCTATCCGTTTATCCTATCCGTTTATCCTATCCGTTTATCCTATCCGTTTATCCTATCCGTTTATCCAGTACCCCATAATCATTGGTTCATCCATTTTATCCTGTTTATCCTATCTGTTTATCTTATCTGTTTATCCTATCTGTTTATCCTATCCGTTTATCCTATCTGTTATCCTATCCGTTTATCCTATCTGTTTATCCTATCCGTTTATCCTATCCGTTTATCCTATCCGTTTATCCTATCTGTTATCCTATCCGTTTATCCTATCTGTTTATCCTATCCGTTTATCCTATCCGTTTATCCTATCCGTTTATCCTATCTGTTATCCTATCCATTTATCTTATCCGTTTATCCTATCCGTTTATCCTACCCGTTTATCCTACCCGTTTATCCTACCCGTTATCCTATCTGTTTATCCTATCCGTTTATCCTATCCATTTATCCTATCTGTTTATCCCAGCCGTTTATCCCATCCGTTTATCCCATCCGTTTATCCCATCCGTTTATCTTACCTGTTTATCCTATCTGTTTATCCTATCTTATCCTATCCGTCTATCCTATCCGTCTGTCAACCCATCTATCCATTAAGCCATCCGTCAATCCATTCCTCCATCTATCTATCTATCTATCCTGTCTGTTTATACTATCCATCTATCCTATCTGTTTATCCCAGCCATCTATCCTATCCATCTATCCTATCTGTCTGTCAATCTGTCTATCCATCCGTCTATCTATCATTCAATCCATCCGTCAATCCATTCATTCATCTATCTATCTACTTTTCTATTTATCCCATCCGTTTATCTTATCCGTTTATCCCGTTCGTTTATCCCATCTGTTTATCCTATCCGTTTATCCCATCCGTATATCCTATCCGTTTATCCCATTTATCCTACCTGTTTATCCCATCTGTTTATCCTATCCGTTTATCCTATCTGTTTATCCCATCCGTCTATCCTGTCCGTCTGTCAACCGTATATCCATCAATCCATCTGTCAATCCATTCCTCCATCTATCTATCTATCTATCCTGTCTGTTTATCCTATCGGTTTATACTATCCATCTATCCTATCCTACTGTATATCCCATCCATCTATCCTATCTATCTATCCTATCTGTCTGCCAATCCGTCTATCCATGCATCTATCTATCTATCCATCTATCTATCTATCCATCTATCTATCTATCTATCTATCTATCTATCTATCTATCTATATGTCTATATATCTATCTTTTGTTTACATGAGTGTATATTATAACCAGTATTTTATTTACATAAATATAAAACAGATTTATGTAATATATAGTAAGTTGCCCGTAGATTGGAGGGAAGAGAATAGAATAATATGAAATAGATACAATATAAGCCCGTGCTACCTGTATAATTAGTTGGAAAGATGCATGAACTATACTGAGATGCAGGAATTGCTGAGTTTCCCAGAAATAGAATGTGGTGCAAAGGGAGGACTGGCAAAGGACTTGCAGGTGCTGCCCTCTTGTGTAATGTATCTGCTTGCAGTGGCCATTCTGTGTACTAAAACTCACCATGTGGAAGGGAAAATGGCCACCACAATGCAGGCTTTCTGGACCTTGATAGCCTCTAAAACTGATAATAGTAAATTTTCTAATATTGAATTAAACTGAAAATACGAACCGTTGTGCACATCTACAATGGTATCAATGTGTTATGCATATGATAAGAACTTCCAGAGTGGGCTGGTTGAGGCCACAGCATTGGTTGTTTCACCCCTTCAGTAGATTTCAGCACTAAAGCATAATCGCCCTATGCATAGCATAGCATGGGCGATAACTAGAAATTACCCATTAGAGCAGGAAATGTAGGAAAGAGGTTGGAAGAAATCACTGATGAAACAACTTTAAAAAAAAAGTAATCTTGCTACTAACATGAAGACTAATCAAATTACACGTTTTTCGTGACATTTAACATCCAAAATGTTAGATGGGTTAATCACGAAGACTAAGTTTCTCAGATATTTTCAAAAGCCTTCGACATTGGGGTTAGACGTCTGAGAAAAGTTAGACCGAAAGATCATACACTTCAACCTCACCTTACGACCACCTCACTAAAACGGGCACCTCACAATTACGGGCATGTTGGCCTGGAACCAAATATTAATAAAGCCTCTATAATGCGGGCACCTCCTTAATACGGCCAGCTCGCAAATACGGGCTATTTCTGGGGCATAAAGAGGCCATTCTGACCTCACCTATTATGGACAGTGGGGTAAAAAGCAGCTGGTACTGTTGTATCAAGCAGAAATGCGTATCGGCGACGCTCTGTCTGGCCGTGTGTTTGCTTAATAATTAGTCTTTCAATGAATGGCAACCAACATGAAGTGACCAATTGTTAAGCGCACTTGAGAATGCAACTATTGAATCAACATCAATCAGTAATTGCATAGATTGAGGCTAAGTAACTCAAGTTTGGTCCCTGATTGGCATTGAGGGGCAAGTTCTGACTCACAAGTTTTCCGAAATTCAATTATAACAACCACCAATTGAAATTTGTCAGTATTTGTTAATTACCCCATCTACTCTCAATAGTCATTATCATCTTTGAACACTACACCAGGATTGTAAGTCATGGTCATGACAAAAATGAGATTGTTTTTGTCAATGTATCAACTTCAAGTTTCAACTAGAAAACGTCATGATTACGCATTTTCAAATTGATTTGATTATAGGGCTAGATACTCTAAATAACCTCTTCATTACGGCCACCTCGCTAATGCGGCCACTTTGGCTTGGAACCACTGGTGGTCGTAATAGAGAGGTTGAAGTGTATTTTCTTCAGTGCATCTATGCCACAGGCATCTCAATACAAGATCTTCCCTACTCCATGAAAAGTCTCAGCCAACTGACAGTGGGTGTCTCAGAACAGCACCAGCTTTGATGACGTGCCTTCACACGTTTCCCAATTTCCATTATTGAGAACTAGAAATTGCCCATGGTGAAAAATTTATGAAAGAAAGGTTTTTATGTTTATTTCTCTGCATCAATGTCTGTGAATGTAACATATATGAAACATATATATGTGAACAGATAGAAATGAATGAGATGTGCAGGAATTTTGTTATTTTTGGTATGCATGATGTATGCAATGTGTATACAATGTCATAGAGGAATTTCATGACAAAGAAAGTGGTAAGTAGCAGTGGTGGAATAATGTGAGATTTAGGTTTGAAGTTGTTGTCTATGTATCTGTGTATGTATTTATTGATAATAATATTATATTAATTAATCGATTCATGAGTCATGTGAGGTGCAATAATGTAACAAAAGAGAGTGAAGGTGAGAGGGATGATTTAATTGGGTAATTCTGTGATTGAGGCTCAGCTATGAGATTGTGTATTGAGGCTCAGCTATGAGATTGTGTATTGAGGCTCAGCTATGAGATTGTGTATTGAGAGGTGTGAAGGTAAATTGCACTTGACACAGTCTGTCACAATGACACATTAAGTGCGATTGAGTCAAGTCTAATCTCATTGAACAAAAGAATTAGCATAAGACACAGTGACACAGTAAATAGACAGAGAATCAGAGTGTTTCCTGGGAGTGTGGTTGCCGTGAATGCATAGATGAAACGGCGCGAAAATTCTGGATCTTTGGATTGCCCGCAGCGCACTCTGTGCATGATTGACATGGATGCAAAAACATACGACGCTGGGAATCCTGACGGCTGATAGTGCAAAGGTAAATTAGACACAATTGACATGTTAATATAGATGAATGAGAAGGATAGGAGAGGAAAAGAAGGGTAGGTGCACTGTTCGGGTGAGTGGGATGCCCAGGGAATGAGTGTAGAGCTTGGCCAGCAGTGATCAAGCAAGCCTAGATTTAACTGCAATATTAGCCGGTAGGGATGATTGAGTATTGAGTAATCCACCCGGTGGCGGTGGGCCCTTCGTGGTGAACTTATATCCAGTGGTCGAAATAGCCCATGTTATTTGGGGGGGTCTTTCAAGTTCCAAGGCCCGAAGAGTTGAAGCTGTTGTAGCCGGAATTCCGCGGGACGACAGAAGCGCTTAAAAGCCGGAGTGTTTCAGATGCTCTAAAAATGAATTCCAAGCACTATATATGCATGTTTTATCTCTGAAAATTACTTTAAAAAACCCTATTGGTGATGTATATAAATCACAAGAGGTAGTAATTTGCTGATTAGTCTTTACTTGTTGGTTCATGCCTATTCCTCCTACCAAATTCACTATTTGGGGGGGGGGGGGGGTTTCATGACCCCCTCTGGGTCCTTCTGAAAAATGCATTTGAGGGGGTCCCAAGAGCATTGGGGGGGGGGGTCAAGACCCCCTTGACCCCCCTTATTTCGACCACTGCTTATATCCACCATAGTCCTGGCTCTGACCTACAACCCCGTATACAATGCGAGTCGCAGAAAATTTGATGATTGAATCTTGTAGCTTAGTGTCCTAGCTTCCAAAATCACACAGGTGGACGTTCCGATTTTACTGCGAATAGCCACTAGGGGGCGTTTTTCAAAATGGCCGCCGTTTTCACTCTCGCCATTCTATTTTCCTTAATTTTCAAGATAAAATTTCATGCAACACCACTTTTTTGGGGTTTTCTGACCTGCAGAATCCATTTCTGAGCTTACTTTTGTGATACAGTGTGTGTATCATGTGATATTGCAATGGCTAATTTACATTTATGAAGACCGATGGTCAAATTCACTAAAATCGCCATAAATCTGCCTAATTCTTGTATCTAATCCTACTCCAGCAGCCAGATTTGGTTATATAGGCCTAAACAGCAAATAAAGGATGGAACTGCCTCAGATTAATACATTCTTTGCTTCCTGTATAATTTTAGAGTGTTCTTTGCAAAAAGATTGGTCACTGTAAGCAGCTGCATCCTTCCAAATTATTTTTTAGATTTCTGAAATTGGTATTTAAATCTAACACCCCTCTCATTCTTCTATTTAACCCACCCCAACAAACTTGATAATTTATATTGTGGCTTAATTAGATTTCTTACAATCTATTTGGCAAGAACCAGGTATATCTTTTAGATTTTGACAGGTACAACATGGCTGAAAATTCTACTTGTACCAAATTTCATAACTCTAAAATAAGCGGAATATTAAGGTCACAAATGGACAGTTCAAGAATGACGAAACTTCGAAAGATGGCTGCCAAAATGGCCTATATCTTGAATTTATTGTCATGTTCCCAATCAATACCCACAGGCGTAGACCTGAACCAAATTTTATAACTCTTAAGTGAAATATTAAGGTCACATTTGGCAGTCCAGAAATGAAGAAAGATGGCTGCTAAAATACCCGCTATCTCAGTTGTCTCGACAGGTAGGCTACTCAATAAAATGTTGTTTTTTTACTAGTTACAGCGAGTGCACTGCTAACTGGTCATTCTTCTGCTTTCAGCCCCTAGCATATAACAAGCAAAAACTTTTTTTTTTGCGAGGACACCCCCCCCAGAGGTGACCCCCCCTGCAGGACTTTAAAAATCTAAAATTTTAAAATTACCTCCTTTCCAGGTGACCCCAAGCCTAGAAATATAACTGGCAAAAATAAAAATTTCTGCAAGTACCCCCCTGGATGTGACCCCCCGGGCCTTGTATAAAATTCAATACCCCCCCGAGGTGACCCCAGCCTATCTAGCAGAAATAAACTTTTTTTTTTTTTGCGAGTATCCCCTGGGGTGACCCCCCCTCGGGACTTGTAAAATCCAAAATTTTTAAATAACCTCGCTCCGAGGTGACCAGCCTAGAAACATAACTAGCAAAAATAAAAAATTTCTGCAAGCTCCCCCAGGATGTGACCCCCCCCCCCCCCGGCCTTGTATAGAATATAAAATTTAATACCTCCACCGAGGTGACCCCAGCCTAGTAGTCCTGGCTCTGACCTACAACCCCGTATACAATGCGAGCCGCAGAGAATTTGATGATTGAATCTTGTAGCTTAGTGTCCAAGCTTCCAATATCACACAGGTGGACGTTCGGATTTTACTGCGAATAGCCACTAGGGGGCGTTTTTCAAAATGGCCATCATTCTCACTCTCGCTTGTCTATTTTCCTTAATTTTCAAGTTATAATTTCATGCAACACCACTTTTTTGGGGTTTTCTGACCTGCAGAATCCATTTCTTAGCTTACTTTTGTGATACAGTGTGTGTATCATGTGATATTGCTATGGCTAATTTACATTTATGAAGACCGATGGTCAAATTCACTAAAATCGCCCTAAATCTGCCTAATTCTTGTATCTAATCCTACTCCAGCAGCCAGATTTGGTTATATAAACAGCAAATAAAGGGTGGGACTGCCTCAGATTAATACACTCTTTGCTTCCTGTATAATTTCAGAGTGTTCTTTGCAAAAAGATTGGTCACTGTAATTTAAATATCCTTCCAAATTATTTTTAAGATTTCTGAAATTGCCATTTAAATCTAACACCCTCTCATTCTTCTATTTAACCCACCCCAACAAACTTGATAATTTATCTATTGTGGCCTAATTAGATTTCTCATAATCTATTTGGCAAGAACCAGGTATATCTTTTAGATTTTGACAGGTACAACATGGCTGAAAATTCTACCTTATAAATAACCAGTTTTATTTGTGCTGTCAACTAAACGATGGTAGAACTGGAATAACACTCCCCCCCCCCACACTAATATGCTTTGTATTTTATTGGATGTTGGACTATTTTCTACCAATATCATTGTGTTAGAAAATATTTGGATTTTATGTGTCAAAATTAAGTCAAATATGTTCAAAATTATTTAAATGTCATACTCTCATTCTTGAATGTAGACCAATCCGAGTTGGTGGATTGATCTTTGTGTACTAGTGTTAAGGTTTCTAGAATCTATAAATTACAAAAAAGGGCAGTCCGTTTAATTACAAATAGTTGCTATACAGCTCACACAGAACCACTATTTAAGCGGCTGAAATTATTAAAAGTAAGTGATATACTTGTGGTACACGACTTAAAGTTTTGTTTTAAATATGAGAACAACTTGCTTCCAAATTACTTTAGCACTATCTTTGAAAAAAACGAAGAATTCCATCATCATCGGACAAGACAACATACAGACTTTCGCTTGCCTGCTGTGAGACATGACTTCGCAAGGTATTCTATCAGGTACAGGTTTCAAGCTTGCTTTAATAGTATGAAATATAATTTCAAAAGTAAAATTTATACTCATAGCCTAGATGGTGTGGAAGCGTGGGACCGGAAGTGAGCGCCGCGCATGCGCAGAGCGGCGCGGGAAACCCACTCTCAATTAGATGTACACCAGAGACTGACAAGAAAGGACCTACTGCTCTTACCACCGATAGAATAGGTATAATTACCGCTTCTACATTTGGTGTCAGGAGTGATACTTACTGTCAGTATCATCATCTCACATTTGAGTCACAGGATACGCTGTATAGTGTACCTGTGTTGTGGATTTCGTTTTTGACAGCTCTGTTTGTTTGTAAACAGAAATCAGCTGATCGGCCATTGACATTGAGATTTGAATCTGCTAGTGGAGGTTTGGGCCTGTTTCAAGCTCTATTTGTTTCCAGTGTTGTTAATAACACAGAGGGCAGATCTGTTTAAGGCTGCAAGCACTGGTTGTCATGGCTGAATCCCGATTTGATGAAATTCTGCAGCAAGTGCTTGCTGCTCTGGATGCTTACTATGCCAAGGAAAAGCTGGGCCCAACAGCCACGGCAACAGGCAGTAAGAGTCCCTCTGATAAGTCACCTGCATGTAAGGGGAGGGAGAACCCTATTTTCGAGACTCCCCAATCCCAAGGAGCCCTCTTGAATGGTGGGAGTAAACCCACCAAGGAAACTGCGATGTTCACAGCCAGTATAGCCAGTATAGGTCCCTGTGTTGAGTCTCCTAGTCCTACCTGTATGGGGAGGGAGGACCCAATCTTTGAGACTCCTCAGCCCAAGGAAGCCCTCCTAATTGGTGGGAGTAAACCCACCAAAGAGGATTCAAGACAAGGCAGACAGGGAAATTATATCCCTCCAGCTGATTTTGCTATTGGTTGTGGTGTAGACCCAACCAGCGGCCAGTCGAGTTGGTAGAAGAAAAGGGAATTGGAAATGCTGGGATTCTGACAGAGCTGCCAGGCATTGGCGATACCAGAGGACATGTCCATGGCGATACTGTGAAGACCAGGGCTGCAAGATTGAAGTCACTGAAGTCAGTTAATGGGTCACTGGGGTGCAATGACCTAATTGGCATCTGTGAGTCTCTTAAACATGTGGACCATGATAATCACCAAGTTAACAATCCTGGAAGGGAGGAGGGCAGTGATTACGCAGATGGGAGTAAAACCCACAGCCTAGTAGAAAGCGGGAGTAACCCCACCATGGAAGCAGAACAAGGCCGGAAGGGAAGTAATGTCCCTCCAGTTGGTTACGTCTTTGGTGGTGCTGCACAACCAAACACTCAGCTAGCTGTTCAGGGCAAACACAAGATGGAGGGAGTAACTAGAGCATCCGGAATGGCTGGACTGCAGGTGTACTCGGAGGTGGGATATTGCCAAGATCAGCAAGTGGTTGCCACATGTGGCAACAAACACCCACTCTGGCAACAACGTGCTCGACACAGGATGGAAGGTACCATGGGTAAACCGGAGTATGCATTGGGTAAACTGAGGGCACCCAAAATCCTGGAGGGTGGAGATAGCAAGCCACCAGTTTCTGGAGTCACTGAAGAAGGACTGGAGCAATGTCAGCTGGGATCACCTGTAATCGAGAACATGGGGCTGTCCCAAACACGTATCAAAGAGAGTGCTGGGAAAGGTGTGGCTGTCTGGGCGGATTGTGAAATCCCAATTAGCCCCAGGGAATCCCCTGAACTCGTGGCATGTGGGGATCCCCTGATCAAGATTCCTCAAACTGGAGGAGATAACAATCTCTCGTATGGGAGTAAACCCAATAGAGGCGAACACAGATGCCAGGAGGAGGGGCTCTCAACTGTCACAAGATTGACGAGTGTCCTGAGCCGGACTCCTGCAATGTATGGTGACCTTGTTGCTCTAGTTACAGCTGCCGGAGTCACAGTGGGACGGAGAGATCCCACGACTGTGATGTCTGGATTGAGCGATTCAAGCAACCCGTCGTATGTACAAGAAGGCCCCACCACTCTGCAAGCTGCTCATGTTGTTACTGGTCATTGTGAGAAACAACCTGGACCTGGTAAAGTGGAAAGAGCTGAGAGTAAGACTGAAAGTCTTGGAGAGGTTACGAGAACCGCAAGTTGGAGGAGCAGTGGTGCTACCCAAGCTGTGGGACGGAGGGATCCAACTGCTGAAGCATTTCTCCAGAGTGCATACATGAAGGACAAAATTCCTCCTGGGACATACTCCCAGTGGGCCTCCTGGATCATACGACCCCGAGAGGGAAGCGTGGGACCGGAAGTGAGCGCCGCGCATGCGCAGAGCGGCGCGGGAAACCCACTCTCAATTAGATGTACACCAGAGACTGACAAGAAAGGACCTACTGCTCTTACCACCGATAGAATAGGTATAATTACCGCTTCTACATTTGGTGTCAGGAGTGATACTTACTGTCAGTATCATCATCTCACATTTGAGTCACAGGATACGCTGTATAGTGTACCTGTGTTGTGGATTTCGTTTTTGACAGCTCTGTTTGTTTGTAAACAGAAATCAGCTGATCGGCCATTGACATTGAGATTTGAATCTGCTAGTGGAGGTTTGGGCCTGTTTCAAGCTCTATTTGTTTCCAGTGTTGTTAATAACACAGAGGGCAGATCTGTTTAAGGCTGCAAGCACTGGTTGTCATGGCTGAATCCCGATTTGATGAAATTCTGCAGCAAGTGCTTGCTGCTCTGGATGCTTACTATGCCAAGGAAAAGCTGGGCCCAACAGCCACGGCAACAGGCAGTAAGAGTCCCTCTGATAAGTCACCTGCATGTAAGGGGAGGGAGAACCCTATTTTCGAGACTCCCCAATCCCAAGGAGCCCTCTTGAATGGTGGGAGTAAACCCACCAAGGAAACTGCGATGTTCACAGCCAGTATAGGTCCCTGTGTTGAGTCTCCTAGTCCTACCTGTATGGGGAGGGAGGACCCAATCTTTGAGACTCCTCAGCCCAAGGAAGCCCTCCTAATTGGTGGGAGTAAACCCACCAAAGAGGATTCAAGACAAGGCAGACAGGGAAATGATATCCCTGCAGCTGATTGTGCTATTTGTTGTGGTGTAGACCCAACCAGCCGGCCAGTCGAGTTGGTAGAAGAAAAGGGAATTGGAAATGCTGGGATTCTGACAGAGCTGCCAGGCATTGGCGATACCAGAGGACATGTCCATGGCGATACTGTGAAGACCAGGGCTGCAAGATTGAAGTCACTGAAGTCAGTTAATGGGTCACTGGGGTGCAATGACCTAATTGGCATCTGTGAGTCTCTTAAACATGTGGACCATGATAATCACCAAGTTAACAATCCTGGAAGGGAGGAGGGCAGTGATTACGCAGATGGGAGTAAACCCCACAGCCTAGTAGAAAGCGGGAGTAACCCCACCATGGAAGCAGAACAAGGCCGGAAGGGAAGTAATGTCCCTCCAGTTGGTTACGTCTTTGGTGGTGCCGCACAACCAAACACTCAGCTAGCTGTTCAGGGCAAACACAAGATGGAGGGAGTAACTAGAGCATCCGGAATGGCTGGACTGCAGGTGTACTCGGAGGTGGGATATTGCCAAGATCAGCAAGTGGTTGCCACATGTGGCAACAAACACCCACTCTGGCAACAACGTGCTCGACACAGGATGGAAGGTACCATGGGTAAACCGGAGTATGCATTGGGTAAACTGAGGGCACCCAAAATCCTGGAGGGTGGAGATAGCAAGCCACCAGTTTCTGGAGTCACTGAAGAAGGACTGGAGCAATGTCAGCTGGGATCACCTGTAATCGAGAACATGGGGCTGTCCCAAACACGTATCAAAGAGAGTGCTGGGAAAGGTGTGGCTGTCTGGGCGGATTGTGAAATCCCAATTAGCCCCAGGGAATCCCCTGAACTCGTGGCATGTGGGGATCCCCTGATCAAGATTCCTCAAACTGGAGGAGATAACAATCTCTCGTATGGGAGTAAACCCAATAGAGGCGAACACAGATGCCAGGAGGAGGGGCTCTCAACTGTCACAAGATTGACGAGTGTCCTGAGCCGGACTCCTGCAATGTATGGTGACCTTGTTGCTCTAGTTACAGCTGCCGGAGTCACAGTGGGACGGAGAGATCCCACGACTGTGATGTCTGGATTGAGCGATTCAAGCAACCCGTCGTATGTACAAGAAGGCCCCACCACTCTGCAAGCTGCTCATGTTGTTACTGGTCATTGTGAGAAACAACCTGGACCTGGTAAAGTGGAAAGAGCTGAGAGTAAGACTGAAAGTCTTGGAGAGGTTACGAGAACCGCAAGTTGGAGGAGCAGTGGTGCTACCCAAGCTGTGGGACAGCGGGATCCAACTGCTGAAGTTTCTCCAGAGTGCATACATGAAGGACAAAATTCCCATCTCACCCATCTATCTGGGACATCTTTTGACTTATGGCACTCGTACTCGAGGCCAGTGCCATCTGAACCAAGGAAGATCAGATGGTGCCAGAAAAGGGCGAAACATTCTCCAACCAGAATCGAGGAGAAAGGCTTTAATGAGAGAACAGGCAGGGTGTATGCTCTGCCCACGCTGCTGGTGCCAAGTCCTGACAAGTCGACACTAAACACTTTTCAAAGGGTCAATGTATCCACTTCGGAGTTGTGGAGGAGTGAAAACTCTGATCCGACTCTTGCTGCTGCAGTTTGTCAGTACTTCCAAGCAATAGTTATTGTTGGTGTCAGACAACATATTCCAAGTGGAGAGGCAACAGAGACTGCGAGCTGGAGTAGTAGGGGCGCTGTCCCGGCTGCTGAACGTATGGATCCGGCTGCTGGAGTACTGTTAGAAACTACAGAAAGCGAAGCCATAATCGACCATCTAAACAGAGTGCCATGCATAAATAGAGGACACTCAGACCAGAGCATCCTTCCATCTGCAGTGCCTTCGGAGTCAGCTCACGCATGTCAAAGGACAGCATTATCAGACCCAAGGAAGGTGGAGTACCCCAGATCCAGAGTCGCAGACAAAGACTTTTGTGGGAGAGCAAGTGGAATGAGGACACTGAGAAGGATGGGCAAACTGGAAACAGCACCTTTGATTGGTGGCGTACCAACCTCAATCACCCAACATTGTTTACGATCAACTGAACAGTTATTTCGGACGATAGAAGATGACGTGGAAATTTTTCAACCGAACGCACAATCACCTGTATCCAAGGTTGCGATGTCACCCTGGAACGAGGCGGAGCCCTCTCAGGTGGGAGTGAACACAGCCAAGAAAGGAAAGATAAGGGGGAAGGGGTGCTCTCCTTGGCAGTTGTAGACACTGAGGAGAGTCACCGTTGTTGATGATTGACATTTTATTATTGTTGATGCAACTTGGCCTTGCATGATTCTTGTTGATTGACTGTTTGTTACGGATTGATGGAATTCTGGTGCTGTTAAGATTTCCGTTAAGATTTCTGTTAAGGCTGTAATTCCGGTGCTGTTAAGTTCTCTGTTAAGGCTGTAACCCCTTATATTTTGGAAGTAGTTCCCTGTGGAACCTGCAATATCTGAGGCGTAGTTCCCTTCGAGACTCGGGGCGTAGTTCCTTATATGACTGTGTCGTGACAGATCCCCTTCCCTCTCGGCTTCAAATCGTATGTGAAGAATGATTTTATTAATTCGTATCAGGTAGAGTGTAGAATTCAAAATTGCTATATTAGTGGTCATTAGTGTCTTCACTGCCTCCAGACGGTTCATTCCTGCAGTTTGCAATGGCATAAATTCTCGAACATGTGCTTGTATTTCTTGTGATTAGTCGATTTCGATTCTTTCTTTAATAATTTCAATGGTTTAACTTTCCTTTTTTATTCTATGTAGATTAACATATAACTTTTGTATTTCAATATACTGGGTGGCCGCCTCTCTGCAGCGATACCTATCTTTGAAAGGTCTCCCGAGCCCCAACATCTAAAACTGTACTGTTAAATATATTTACTATAACTGTTTTTTTTTGGGGAAAATAAAATTAATCTGAGTCTGAGTCTGAGTCTGAGTCTGAGACATACATTTAGGGTATTATATCTATTGTTTTGAGAGACATAAAATTACTACAAACAAAATTACCCCTCTTAACAAATTTGGTCATTCCAAAAACTTTATCTGCTTTTGGTCCGTCAAAATCATGTATTCTTGACTTCTTACATAAATTTGGATTAATTAAGTGATCATGCACATGCCAGTTATGTTGAAAAATGTGATGCTATGTTCCAGAATATTATCTGGGAAGTCATTGAAATATGACAAATAAAACATTAACTGTCTATGTTTTGATCATAAATTACTAAAAGTCTTAACTGATGAAATGTGCCATCCCTCTGACGTCAAATGCAGTCAGATGCTCAGTGGGAACATTCAGGTTATGATGCTTAATTCTATCTAATACGAAGTATCCAATTGGCCAAAAATCAAAACTTACTTGGCCAACATGAGACACTTAATAATAGTCAATACCCATACTTAATGCTCGTAACTATTATCATTCAGACAAAGGCTTTAGAACCCTGGCTTGACAGCATAATGCTACTCACACAAATGTCTATTGTTTTTTTGTGGTTGTTTTCAGGGTTGGGTTCAAATACAGATAAAAGTATTTAAATACAAATACAAATACTTTCAATCTTTCTAAATACAAATACAAATACAAATACAGTTGAGCTCAAAAGTATTTAAATACAAATACAAATACTTTCAATTCTTTCAAATACAAATACAAATACAAATACTCAAATTTTGAAAGTATTTAAATACAAATACAAATATATTTGCAAATATATTTGAAAATACTTTCAATAATTCTGTCTTAGGCCTTCAAACTTGTCCTTTTAAATTGTTTCCAATCTAACTCCAGGTAATGTTTGTGAATACAACAAACTGTTATGGGTCTGTAGGTTAGGCCTATATAGTTTTAACAAGTAATAACAATAATTATTCATAATATTATTATCAAGTTCCTTCATTAAAATCTGTTCAAATTGAGACATTTTTGGTCATTTGCCTAACCGATTATAAACTGAATAGTTGCATGTTATGATTTTGAATATGCACAAATATTCATTTATCTAACTCTTAATTGATTAAATATGATGTTCTGCATATCAATTGATAAATATTGATTAATCTATGAATATTTCAAAATAAACCCAGTAATTCCAGGTTGATACCAAATTTTCACTGATTCACACAATGATTTTCACTTCCCTTGGTGATGACTGTAATCACTTAGGAATAAAAACACAGAATATACAGTTGCTCAATTAGACACATTGGCTCAGTAATGTTGCCTATTCACATTTGTGCTTTGTACTTCTAAAAATAACTAAGTAAATTATCAAAGTGACTTCCTATATTATAAGTCAAAGGACTAACTATAGTCAACTTCATAAGTAAAATGACTAAATTAGTATGTAGCTAAATTTCAGTCAGATATTTAAACAAGAAAATCTTTTTTTTAAAAAGATATGCTGGTTGTAGCAATGATATCTTTAAAATGTGAAAAAAAACATTATCTTTTACAAGTAGCTCTTTTATTTGATAAACATATCTATAAATTTAAACATTATACTAGAAAATATAAAGTATTTTGTTAAATTCATAAATACAGTAATTTTTGTGGCCTAACCTGGAATTGAACCCTGGCCAGTGGGGTGGAAGGCAAACTCTCTACCTGCTTCGCCACTGGGCCAGCCATACGACTTGTTCCTAAATATAGACTTTGAATCCTCATATAGGCCTAATGCAAGAATAAGAAACCACGCCCTCCACTTCCAAACTTCTCAGGCAAATTTGACACACTTCTACTCCACTTATTGACATTCCGAAAACTGCTCCGTGTTTATGAGATGTTCTAGTTTCAGAAAAGAGGTAAACCAGGCATGTACGACAAAATGTCGAGCTTCAGCGGCCCTGTTTATATCTCTGAAAAAAGCAGCAGCAGTGCATATCCTGGTCACATGACAGGTGTCGTCCACTTGTCTATATCAATCATGACAACTCACCTCCAGCTTAAATTGTACTAGAATAATTTTTGGTGGATCAATCATCAATTTCCGAAATGGCAGGTGTATTTTGACATAAATGCAACAACTTGAAGTATTTGCAATGATAAGTTATTTCCTAGTGCTCCACTTTATATCACTAAAGGCTGAGGTGAACTTGTGTTGACACTTTTCAGTATGGGGTGCCCAGTAAACTGCTGGTATTAATGGCTAAAGATATGCCATAATACATCTTTTCTTACAGCCCAATGGAACCAGCATAAAAAAAACAGAGGGCCAAATCTTCGACAACAACAACACTATCTGTGATTGGCTATGGGAAGGTGCACTGGTGAATACTGCTCTGTGATTGGTCGAGACAGAAGGTTCTTTTGGGCCAATTTTGTAAGGGTTCTTTTGGGGACAGAATAATCATGTTAGATTCATTAAAATCCCGTGTTTTTGTTCTATATGCCACATTTGTTTCATTAAAATACCTATTTTCAGTACCAGGAATTCGTTGAAAGCTTGATTAGGAAAATTTGTGAAAAATAAAGCACAATAAAAGATTAATATAAAATAGAGAAATAGGTGTTTCGTCATTTAACAACATATTTCGTTAGCTAAAAATAAGTCAGTATTGGAAATTCAATCCTGACAGCCCTCTGAATTCCAAAATATAAATAAAATCTACTTTTTTTTCCATTCAACAAGAAGGCATTATAATTTAGAAGTTGTTCCGTGATAGTGAAGCTATAATAATGAATAATATACAAAAATATCTGGAACTTTTGTATGTGCTTTAAAAAAATGTTTAAGTTTTCTTTTGCTTGCAAATTGACCTCTAATTAAATAATAATGATGTAGACATTATAAATGCAAAATAATATGAACTTTTTATAACTGCTATTTGTGTATAATTAATGTCCACACAATGGTACCCCTATATAATTGCAATGCACCATTGCTCACTAAAGACAATGCATGGCCTGTGCCTGTGTTTGAATAGCAATTGAGACAAAAGCCAGTGTTAGAATAGCAGTTAAATTCAAAATGTGTGATAGTTATGTCTTTCATACTATTAGACAATATAAAATGGACATTACCTGTAACTATTAGATAAATGTTACATTTTTTGTCAAAGAAAATATATTTAGTATATAGGTAAGTGAGATAATTACTACTATAGGTAAATGTGTATTAAATTAATTAAAGAAAATATTTCATTTTTTTAACTTAATATGCAAACAATTATAATTCATGACTTCTCATACAGTGTAAATTTCATTTGTATCTTGTGTTCAACAAATATTTTCTTAAATTTGGAAGTTTAGATGGGACAGAAGCTGAGTTGCATTTCACTTGTTCAGTCCATTGGATTCTTGAGTTATTGTTATCTTCCTCAAACCTAACAACAGAGAGACAGTGATAATCTCTACACATACATGTATGTTTGTGTACAGACCACAATCTAATAGTCAGGCGGCATTTGTTAAAATTGCAAGGCTACTTTAGACAAGCTGCCAACTCTAGTTTTTCACTTGAACTTTGTGGTTCACACTATAATAAAGGTAATCCAACTTGTTGTCAACATCACACATTGATTTTTAATTATTTTGTAATCAAATCAAATTACGCTAATTAATTAGCATAATATCGCAATTTGATACAGCTTTGGAGTCAATATGTGCATCATAATGCATGTAATATTATTAATTTTTCTTGATGAATGATCTTATCAATAAGGTGCCAGTCTGGTGGATAACTATAGATGTCATAATTATAATAATATAAGTGAAATTTTTACAATAATGACCAATTTGGTGTCATAAAGTACAAATTTGTTTGGAGGGTCGAGGTTAATCAAAACCACAAGCGCTGGAATTTCTCTGGTACATCTACATACTACATGTACTGTGAAATATCAAATAGTCACAAGAATTGATAATTTGGATCATCAGTGATTTATGCACATATCTTAATTTGCTTCCATGCTCAATTGCTCATGACCAATACCCAGGGAAGAGTTGCCGGGATTCCAATCTCAGTGTCACAATTGGATAGCTTCATGTTTGACTTCAAATTGTTCTTATGAGAAGACCCATCTAATCCAAAGTTTTTCATTTTCATCTATTGAGAAGGGGTAGTAAATAGTGATGGCAAAATGAATTCCTTTCTATAAAAACAATACTAATTGTATCTTAGCATTCTTAGGTGCAACAAGAAAGTTAGGTACCCATGTCTCTCTGCCTCGATATAGCCCATTAAGGTGCAGCAGAGGCGTAAAACACAAACACACACACACACACACACACACACACACACACAGGTACCCATGTCTCCTGCCACCAAACTTCATCTGGTGATTGAAAATCTTCTGTGATTAGTTGTCATGATCTTCAGATTGGTATTCTAAAGATTTAAATGAAGAAAGGAAAGTTTATTTTGTGCTTCTGAACTCTTGAACTGGTGAAGTTATTACAGATCTTGCTCAGCGCCACCTTCCAAAGACATTTTGAATAGCATTAAGCAAGCTTTTTGCTCATTGTATTTGCTTTTTAGTATTTGCTTTTTAGAAATTACTGGTGATCTCAGAATTTGCAGCTGTCAAAATTCCATCCAATTGGAAAACATGTTGCCACAATCACAGACACTGTGAATGAGTATCCACAATAGGAGCATTTTGAAGAGAATAGGTCGACTGTCCTCAGAAATGAAGTTTTATGGCATGTTATAGTGTGAGTAACTTATTTTCTAAGAGTTCAACCAGCTTTTCTCTACCATCAAAGGCATGTTTAGCTAACAGTAACATTACCTCCAAAGTCTGATGTCAGCTGCTGAAAACTGTCACGAACGCATTGTACATTGCTTGCATGTTACAACTACAAAGCATGGATCCTCAAGCCTGGAAATATGACGGCAACTATGATATTTTGTTTCATTTACAGCCAGATCTGAATCAATAGCACAAGATGATGAATATGGCTATCTTGGACTCGCAGTCAGTGACAATGCTCTTGAAAAGTATATTTCTCCATTGCACTCTGCCTTTCCAGGGTTGTACAAGATTACGAAGATAATTCTTGAGTTGAACCAAGAAAGGCATGTTCACTTCATCATGAGTATGGAATGGAGGGAAGGAGCAAGATGACCCTGAATGTTACCAAGATTTTCTAAATCCTCACTAAGTAGAATAATCTCTCAAACAAGACCTATGTTATATATTTAATGCAAGGACCTAAGTTGCTGTAACAACAAGTCACAAGTGCAGTGTGATATTGGGAACGGTTGGCACTTGGCAGATATTGCGAACATTTATTTCTATGAGAATGGTCAAATTCTCTGAATTTTGACAATTCACAAAGCAAATTTAAATGGCCCACAGGAAACCACCAGGTGAGAGAGACAATTCCCTTCCAGGTTAGTCGTTGTGGCTAGCTGTCAACCAGAGTTTGCCTAAAAGACCAGGAACGTCATCTTCTGCCACAGAACCAAAGGTTGAATGAACCTAACCCCCTGCACAGGACTACCCTTTTATTTGGAAGACACATCTGATCATAAATTTATAATGTATCAGGAACCTCATCTTCCACCACAGCTTCTGGTCATGACATGGGTATCAGTTGAATGAATGCTACTATTAGCTAGTTGTTGTACTCTTGTCTGATCAGTACGCCATATCTAAAATCAAAGTTTAACACAACAATTAGGAAGAGGGTGACCAACTGGTCATCGTAAAGTAATTTGATGCCATGCATAAGCATCCAGATACAAATCTTTGTGTGTTCTCAGTGGATACTGCCTTCAATCTCTTGATAGCTTTTCATGTATAACCACATCTTCCTATAATTAGACAACCTTGGTTAAGAGTAAAGCTGGGTGATTATGCATACAAGACACCAATATAGATACCTGGACTGGTAAGGAGAAAGCAGAGCTGATTATATGATAGTGTTTTTTAAATAAATCATGTGAAAATTAATACTGGCTCATTTTAGTAAAAAGGCATTCTGCAAGCAGATGACACACAACATCTATGATCCATAATTTGGAGTCACAAGCAATGAGACAGAAATTTGACAGTTGAGATAGGAACCACTTTCCAAAAAGGAAAGGAGGGGAAACAACTGCCCCTCCTAGTATACAGTGCACTGATTCCCCATACGTGTACATTTTCAGCATACTAGAATACATGTCCGCGACAGTCCACATCTTCTACCATCTGCTGATTACTACTGGTTTGTTAGTTTACAAGTTCTTAAAAGAATCTTTTACTGCCACCCACCCACAATCGCTCATCACCGTGACATCAGAGCATCTTATCCGGCGCCACAGACAGCCACAAGACTTGCTTTTACAGCCCAGGATCATCTTTCAATCATCTTTAAGCAAAAAAAGAAGCTTAGAATGGAGGTACATCCCTGTGCGCCAGCATATACATGTTATAGGAAGAATCCCCAGGACAGACCATCACAATCATGCAACCTTCAGTCCTGATGTATGCATCCAAACTAGAGATTTGTTTCTTTTTACTGTCACATTAATTAAAGGTGATGTCTAAGGTTTATTTATGACCTTTAAAGTTTTGAAATAGTTTTCAACTGATATCTAAAAAAAAACAATTTTACCCAGGGGGCCAGAGGGTTCAACCAGACACGAGCTTCTGTAAAAGGTTGTGTCATATGGATGGATTAATTAAATAATTAGACTCTCTGACAGGAACAACTGCCTTTCCAAACAGGTGCTCTGTGCATGTTACACTCGTTCTTTATTAACTTGGTCTCTATTTCTATGATCTGTTCATGTGATACATCAAATTAGGGATAAAACCCTACATCAGACAGCATTTTGACCACCTTGACACAAACTTTTTGAACACAATTGCTTTATTTCAAACAGTGTATAGTTTATACATACAGCAACCAGTTGCCACTCACTGGTAAATAGAGGAAGCTGTTATTGAGTGAATCCAGATTCATAACGTCAGATGTCGAAACTGTTATGACAAGCTTTGTTACTTTTCATATTGTCATGATTCTTCAACAGAGAGGTCATAAATCACCTCCAATCCCCCTGAAACCATCATTTTTGGATTCCTTGACCTGAAATACCCCTAATTTGATGTATCGCTTGAACAAACAAGAGAAATAGTGACCGAGTTAACAAAGAACTAGTGTACGGCGGCCATCTTGGACGCCATCTTGAATAACATGGATTAACCAGCCAATTTGAAACGTTGAGGACCTTAAAGATGTTCCTGAGGGTCTAAGCATCCAATCCATATGCTACAACCTTTCACTGCAGTTAATGTGTGGTCGGCCAAAAAATCGGCGTCCGGCCCCCGAGGTATTTTTTAGCTTTTTTGATGCGAAACTTCATAACGTGAATAGATAATTAATAAAGCCAATGTAGACATGACAACAAGCTTAGATTTATTCCTTGGAATGTTAATGAAGATATAGCAGTGAGAAATCAAAGTTGGCAAGCACTCCAAAGTAGATTACATATGCCGCCTGACTATAAGCACTTCAGGGGAAACTAAGATGGTAATCATTAAAATGCTATACTTTCCAAAATAATATTTAAACTAAATATAGTAACAAAATGATTGTATAAAGATAGACACATAAGCTATATCCACCTTTGAAATTAAGGGATGCATGCTTTCTTTATCCATTTATAGACCTTGTATTTGAAAAAGTATTTATAAATACCAAATACTTTGATGCAAATACAAATACAAATACAAATACTTTTGAAATCTGTCAAAAGTATTTAAATACAAATACAAATACTCTGCAAGGTATTTAAATACAAATACAAATACTTTCAAATTTCCGAAAAAGTATTTAAATACAAATACAAATACAGTATTTACCAATACAAATACAAATATATTTGTATTTGAACCCAACCCTGGTTGTTTTACATTTCAGCTATATATTTCACTGCCACTATGTTGTTCCAGCAAAGGATATGCTGAGCAATGAGAGTTGTGGGTTTTTGCAATCTCATGATTCTGAAGTGTCAAGGTAGACTTTACAGAAAAGAAGTGGACTAGAACATCCAGTGTCTTTGGTGCTTTTTTTTCAGGATTGTATATCAACTTAATAAGAGCAGTTTCCTGATTATTATTTTCTATGATGTACACTGCTTGAGCAGCTTTGAGGGCCAAATGGTGTGAAACTGACAAATTTGCATAATGCTTATGTTTTTTCTAAAGGTAAGGAATTATTATGACAATATCCTTTGCCGTGTACATGCGCACTGTGTTGGTATATTTTCTCACATCATTTGTGTGCTTTTGAAGGAGCAATTTTTTTGAGACAGAGGAAACTAACACAAAAGGCTGCATTAGCAACATCTTTAACCTTGAACACAGGATGTTCATTCAATTTCAAATCTTTTATTATGAACTATGTGTTAAATCCCCAATGAATGTGTCATCGCAAAGAGTGTGTCATTTGTGCTGATAAACGTTGGTGTTGAAATCTGATAAACCAACTCCACTTTGAACTGTACTGTGTACACAGTACAAAAATTCATAATTCATGATAGAAAGTAGAAGATGATTTGCAAATAATGACAACCGTTGGACGATTTTTTTTCCTTCTTGTTTTCACTTTTGTCAATTGTGACTGCTAACCCTAAATATTAAGCAGATATACTGCATCTTTGAGACAAAGATGAAAGCATGTGCAAAGGTTTTTTGTCAAGGGTCAGTCAGTTGTTGATTATGATGATAATTAAAACAGCCGATGTTGCAGCAACGCTGAGCATTTTTGCACTATTTTAGTAGGTTTACAGCATGTTACTCATACTGCAAAGAGCACTCTCTAGTTGTTTCAGAACTGAAGTATTAGGTATTGACTAATTGGAAGCGAGTTTCACTTTTATAAAAGTACACATTGTTGTTTGAATAAATACCCAAATTTCTGGTTATTATTTTTTGGTTGTTATTTTGCTTTGCAGCTAATTTATGCCCATCAAAACAAAAGATAAATCAGTTCTACCCAAATAAGTGATCAGAAATCTTAATAAGTCATATGACAAATCTACATATATGTAGTTGAGAGTAGGATGAATAAAAAAAATTAGACTGGACCTGTAATGTTTATTACACGGTCCGTTCTTGACAATCTACAAAATAACATTATTTTTTGACACTACAGTCCTATTTCAACCACAGTAACTGCTCTTTTCACAGAGAACACTCTAAAATCATGCAAGAAGCAAAATGTGTATTAATTTAAGGCAGTTCCATCCTTTATTTGGTGTTTTAAAAACATAAGTTGGGTCGATTAGACAATTATTTTGTGTTTTGCAGATTCTTTGTCAGTCAAAACTGAAGATAGGCCTGGCCGCCTGGGCTTGGTCCAAATAAAATGTTCCAAGACCTGGTTCAACCCCAAATTAAGTGTCCTAAATCTCATTAACTCACAAATTACACCATTCTGGCTGCTGGAGTGGGATTAGATACAAGAATTAGGCAGATTTATGGAAATTTGAGTGAATTTGACCATTGGTCTTCATGGGTCTTCATGTAAATTAGACATTGCAATATCACATGATACACACACTATACCACAAAAGTAAGTTCAGAAATGGATTCTGACTTTCAGAAAACCCCCAAAAAGTGGTGTTGCATGAAATTGTATCTTTAAAATTAAGGAAAATAGAATGGCAAGAGAAAAATGATTTGGAAGGATGCAGCTGCTTTCTGACTTTATTTGACACGAAAAAAAATTACAGAGACCAATTTTTTAGCAAGTAACACTGAAATTATGCAGGAAGCAAATAATTATTAATCTGAGGCAGTCCCATCCTTTATTTGCTGTTTAAATGACAAAATTTGTGATTTTTGGGCAAATATTTCGCTTTTCGGCCATTCTCTGCCAGTCAAAACTGAATACAGGCCTGGTTCTTGGCCAAATAAATTGTCTCCAGACCTGGTTGAACCCCAAGTTAAGTTTCCTAAACCTTTATAAGTCACACATTACACAAATCTGGCTGCTGGAGTGGGATTAGATACAAGAATTAGGCAGATTTATGGCGATTTTAGTGAATTTGACCATCGGTCTTCATAAATGTAAATTAGCCATTGCAATATCACATGATACACACACTGTATCACAAAAGTAAGCTCAGAAATGGATTCTGCAGGTCAGAAAACCCCAAAAAAGTGGTGTTGCATGAAATTGTATCTTGAAAATTAAGGAAAATAGAATGGCGAGAGTGAGAACGGCGGCCATTTTGAAAAACGCCCCCTAGTGGCTATTCGCAGTAAAATCGGAATGTCCACCTGTGTGATTTTGGAAGCTAGGACACTAAGCTACAAGATTCAATCATCAAATTCTCTGCGGCTCGCATTGTATACGGGGTTGTAGGCCAGAGCCTGGACTAGGTCCCAAGAGCATTTGGGGGGGTCAAGACCCCTTGACCCCCCTTATTTCGAACACTGCTTATATCCACCAACAACAACAAAACATGGCAGTCAGGTGAAAATGACAACTGCATGCTGCTGCCATCTGGCACTAAAGTTGATTTTGTATGCTACAGCATTGCTGTCCCAAAAAATTGTTCCAATTTCATTGCACATTCACAAAATTTCTATTCAACATTGATGTATACCAGAGTCAGACATCACATTCTCTAAGGAAGTCGACAAGGCCATCAGCACACTCAGAAACAGCCCCGGTTTCTTCCAGACAAAATTGTGTTCGTCCTCAGACTGAAATGATGCATGTGGATCGCTCGCAGGAGCTCGCGGAATAGCACACACCTCACTAGGTGGCACACATGACAGCATATGTTCTGATCTGCCAAGGTTGGAAAAAGAAGTGGCAATGTAACAGCATCCACTTGTAGACAGAAAAAAAAGCCCAATTGGCAAGTAAGTATACGCTGTGCCTCTATTGCTGTGAGTCAGGACATCACCTAAGAAAAGTAACTAATGGGTAGACCATCCATTTTTAAAATAATCAGGGGCAGTCCATCATTGGGTCAATTGGGCTTTCTGCAAGTGTAATATTGTAAGTAATTCCAGAGACATTCAGGTTAAGTTCCACAGCATTTATTCCACTGTACACACATGGCATCCATCTTTCCAAGACCTCCAGATAATACACAAGGTGGCGACACTATCCAGTTGATCTGATAATCTAGTTATAATTCAGGATCAGGATACTACATCCCTCCTATCTTCACTTAAAACATACTGGGAATGTTTTAACACACTGAACAATCTGAACTTTAAGTTTAACTAGATCACACACTTCAAGTTCATATTAAACTTAAACTTGGTAATTTATGTTATACTAATTTACACAATAATAACTCATTGGAACACTAGAAAACTAGTTATATGTGAAATACAAATTTACACAATAGTAATAACTTTGTAAATATTACTGAGTATACTTATCTATGTATAACTTCTCAAATAAGACTAGATAGCAATCTAACCAAATTATAATCACCTTAATCACCACCATATAAATTCTAAATTCAAGTTTAGTCTACTTATACATGACAATTACAGTCAACAATATTGCATCGCAGTGCAATAACAAGTCAATGAGTATTTTGCAACAAAGTGCACCAATAAATCAATAAATCAATTTCCCAATCGTAAGTCCATTATCAATTTCAAAATTCAATGTCCAAATATCACTTCCAAATATCATTTCAAAGTATCAATTTCAATCAGTATTTAAATCAAGTCAGTTCATAATCATTCAGTCCAACAGGTGTTCTTTTGGCGAATGGGTCTCGAACTCATAAGAGTAGGTGTGACATTGACATGAGAATCATGGTAAGATTCAGACTGATCGTCATCACTTGTCAAGGGTTTGTCAGGGGGCACATTTTCAGGGGGTTTTTGTTCTTCTTGTTCATTCATAGGGGGCGTTCGTTCTTCTTCGTTTGTGGGGGGATCATTTCGTCTGAAGGGGGCAACACTTTAACCGCAGTGGTGTGTCTACGATAGATTTTCCCATCAGGGCTTTCGATCTCTATTTCCCCTCCTTCCCTACTAACAACGGTGTAAGGAGTCGCACTGTAGTTTGGACTTAGTTTGTCGACTTTTGGGGACCGGACTAACACTTGGTCACCCACAGCAACGTCATCAGCCTTAGCTCTGCGACGGCGATCTGCGTATTCCTTACTGTCCAACTTCCGTCTCCAGTCTTCATCCAGGTACTCACTGTCCTTAACATCCATGTCGGAGGTTATTTCTGGGAGTTTGGTTTTCATTTCACGACCAAACATAAGCCGATACGGGCTTGCACCGGTTGACACATGTGGTGTTGATCGATAAGCGATTAAGTACGTCAAAAGTTCATGCCGCCAATTCTTTTCTTCAGCATGAGCAATTTTCAAAATTTTCAGCAACGACCTATTTTGGCGTTCAACTTCTCCATTTGCCTGAGGCCACAAAGGAGGCGAAGTCACATGGCGAATTCCAAGTTCAGACAAAAAGTTTTCAAATTCCTGAGATATGAACGAGCTTCCATTGTCAGTTTTCAAAGTACATGGCACTCCAAACCGTGCAAACATCGGTGCCATCACATTAATCAATTGCTCAGATGTTGTGGATTTCAGAATTGCCACTTCATAGTAACGACTAAAATAGTCTACAGTCACAAGTACGGAATGTCCTGAAGGCAAAGGACCTAAGAGATCTGCAGCCAGATCTTGCCAGGGTGCATTTGGCTTTGACCTTGCCATCGGTTCTGGGGGAGTGTTCTGTGACACTAAAAGACAACTTCGACACTTCTTGCACAGTTGTTCTGCATCACGATCCATTTTCGGCCACCACACTTTCGTTCTCAGTCTGCTCTTAGTCTTGCAAATTCCTTGGTGTCCTTCATGAGCTAAACGTAGGACTTGTTCGCGAAGGCCTTTCGGAACAATCAACCTTGTCCCACGCAACACAACATTGCCACACACAGAGAGTTCATCCTTCAAGTGTTTATATTGCGCACAATTCACATCCCACACATCACTCAAAATACACTTCCTCAATGAGATCATCTCTTCGTCATGTTCACATGAATTCTCAAAATCAACCAATTTAATGGCACTTGGAACAGCAGCTTGCACAATAGCACACACATAGTCATAATTGTCACCTTTGTCTCTTGAATCTTTCCAAGTTTCATTGTTTAAGCGAGATAAACAGTCAGCAATGTTCGACTTGCCTGGTCGATACACAACTTTCACATCAAATGCTTGCATTCGCAATACCCATCTTTCCACACGAGCAGTAGGTTTTGACTTTGGACTGAAGATGAATTCAAGTGGTCTGTGATCGGTTTCCAACTCAAATGGTAGACCATACAAATAAAGGCTAAATCGTTCACACGCCCACACTAAGGCTAAAGCCTCTTTCTCAGTTTGGCTATATCGTCTTTCAACATCGGTCAAACTACGAGAAGCGTAGGAAATGACTCGCCAACAATTGCCTTGAAATTGTGTTAACACTGCTCCTAACGCAAAAGGAGATGCATCACAGATAACTCTGGTCTTGGCTTCTGTCCTGAAGTAAGCAAGAGTCTCGGCTTTGATCATGCAATTTTTAAGTTTCTCAAAAGCATCTTGTTGAGCCTGACCCCACACAAATTTCACACTCTTTCTGCATAGTCTTTGCAAAGGTTCTGCCAGCGAAGAATAGTCCGGGATAAATCTCGAACAATATTGCAATAATCCAAGAAGCGACTTCACTTCACTCACAGTGGTTGGGGGTGACGCATGTTTAATTGCTTTCACTTTCTCATCACTAGGCGAAACACCTGCACTTGTCAACTGATGACCAAAGAACGTTAACCTGTTCAATCTGAATTCACATTTCTTCGGGTTCACAGTCAGTCCCACTTTACAAAGTTTCTCAAGAACTTTCTTCAATCTTGCGTCATGCTCCTCCAAGCTCCGTCCATACACAATAATGTCATCCGCTATGTTGTTGACACCTTCCCCACATTCGGTCAACAAATTTCTAATGATCTTCTGGTATTGTTCTGGTGCTGAACTGACACCAAACATTAGTCTCTTGTATCTAAACAGTCCTCGGTGGGTAACAAATGTTGTGATGTTTCTGCTCTCCTCTGACAACTGAATTTGGTGAAATCCCATTTTTAAGTCAATCTTGCTGAAATGGGTCGCTTGGTTCAAATCAACAAGTAAGTCGTCAACAGTCGGAATGGGGTGACGCTCTCGAATAATTGCAGTGTTCGCCCTCCTCATATCAACACAAATGCGAACATCGTCACCTTTCGGAATAACTACTAAGGAGACACCCAGCCAGTTGGGCCTTCTGCACCTGCTCAATGATTTCAGCTTCAATAACTCATCTAGCTTCTTGTCGACTTTCTCTCTCAATCCAAAGGGTACACGCCTCAAAGGTTCGGCCACAGGATGAACATTCTCATCAATATCAACTTCAAACAATAACCCTTCAATAGTCCAATTCCATCACACAACTGAGGAAATTCCTCGAGATTACACACTTCAGCTTCTCTCGGTCCTACTCTCAACAAGTCTAGTAATTCAGAAGTCCCTTTGCTCAGGATTGACCTAGCATTCTTGTCAATGACAGAAAATTCTGTACGGCAAACCTTGCCAGTTTCCTTGCATTCCACATCTGCAGTAAACACTCCAATCACATTAAGTGGCTCACTCCCATAGGGATACAATTTGCGGTTCACTCTTTTGGTTTTACATTTGACACGATTCAGTTTCAAATATTCCCATGTCTTTTGACTAACAACATTTCGATTTGACCCAGAATCAATTAACACATTTGTCAGATTCACACCACCAACTACAATTTGGGTCGAAGACATACTGTCACCACTATTCACAGAGAATACATAATCATCATAATCATCATCAGAGTGCGACTGATTGTCATTGTAATCAACAACTTGGTTCACTTTTCGAGTCTTGGGTCTTGCACCATTCCAGTTTGACGAACTGCGACTTGACAACTCCCACGATTCGACTTTCCATGATTCGAATTCCCACACGTCCTCGAATTTCCCGACTTGACGAATTTCCGTAACTTGACGAACTGCCACGATTCCACGTTCCTCGGTTTGGCTTCCCTCGTCCTCTGGAGTTTTGTTTCCTCTTCTGATATTCAATCGGACACTTGGCCTTAAAATGTCCCACTTGGCCACAGGCTGCACAGGTCTTGTCCTTGGCCGGGCAACAATCCCAGGTCGAGAGATGTCCCTGCCTTCCACAGGCATAACAAGAGCTGTTACTGCTGTAATTACGACTGTAATTCTGGGACGACACATGACATGACTCAGGGTATTTCAAATTTTCTTTTCCTTTGGCAGACGGCACATTCCAAAGTCCGGACTCGAAGGTTTTGGATTGGCGATCAACAGCCTCACAGGAACGAGCAATTTTTAGAACCTCTGCTAATGTCAAAGTTTTCTCACACTGCTTTTCTAATAATTTTTTGCGTCTCAGTTCACTGGATTTACATTTATCCACAACTTGGTCACAGATTCTTGTGTCCGTATCAGTAAATTCACATAACGAGCCTTATGCCTCAAACGACACACAAATTGATCGACAGTTTCATGAGCCAATTGAATTTCTTCTCTAAATTGATGTCTCTCAAATGCAGAATTTACCAGTGGTAAGAAATATTCGTCCAAAATTTCGATGGTCTCCTCAAACGTTTTTAATCATCATCATCACCGACAGCTGCATAAAACACATCCTGCACTTTAACTCCAGCATAATGTAGCAATGCTGCTTGTTTACGTGTGTCACTGGTTATGTTTTTTCGCTCGAAGGTATAAATTCAGAGACCTTTTCCATGCTTTCCATGTCACAGCTGTCACATCAGGATTTCTGTTACTCACAAAATTGTTCGGGGCATTTGATTCCCAACAAAGGATCAAAATCTGCCATTGCCATCTTGAAATTTCACAATTTCCAAAATCATCACACAATTTTTTCCGGCACAGTTAATCCACGTGGTCGCGCACCACTCACCCCGACCATGTGCTTTTTTCGCGGGCTTTTCCAGACACCAAAAACGTCACACATTCCAGTTCCAAAAGTCACAAAAACGTACACAAAAAGTCACAAACCGTTCCACAAGATCCAGCACATAATATCCACTAAAATCAGTAGTGTAATCCACAATTTGTCCACAATTAATCCACAATTCACAACGACAGTCCACGACGATTGGCACTGTCAGTCTCAGCAGCATGGTCTCAGATGGGTCAGCATGGCATGCCAGAAAAGTTCAC
>JAPTHN010000101.1:920000-999662 GCA_026936325.1 Platynereis dumerilii | reverse complement strand
CATGTACAGTTCACTCTGTTTTATCCATTAGTTTCTCACATGAAAAGTGTATTAAGGCTGCACCGTACAAGTAATGACGAACAATAAAACTTCTGAACAACGACAATTTACTATAAACAGACTAGAATTTTTTGAGAATCCATAGTCAAGAAATTTGCTAATTTTAATGACACGGTTGCACAATATCGTTGAGCTAGCTTGGAATAACGTTTTTAAAAGCTGAGACACATCTATCTCAAAATCCTGAGCTGAAATGGCTCAAAATACTGAGCTATTTTGATTCGGCATTCAAAAGGAGAAACTCAAAACAATGAGCTGCGTTGACTAATATTTTCTGAGACAGCTCCAAATAAAGAGTTCCGTTGACTTTCGTATATATAATATATAGGTATTCATGATTTATATTGGTGTGATCAGTCTTATGAAGTTTTCTTGAGCTTTTTTCAGATTGACGGTCCATTGGAAAAAAGGTTAACTTTTCTTCTTTACAATTTTCAAACTGGCTTTGTTACGTCATTAACAGTTACCTGCTGGTTTCCTTATCTTCTTTACAGGGAAACACTTTGATATAGAATTAGAGTAGACTGTGGCACTGTGAAAATGGCACTCTGTGACTCATGATAGCCGATGAAGTGTCATCTTCTCTACTTTTAACATGGGAAACACAGAGGCTGTTTGATTAGTCATGATCAAGAGTAAGCCATTTGACTTCTCATAACAAACTTCGTGTGTCATCATGCTGATGATTTTTCATGTTCAAACCCAATACTTTCAATGTTTATTTGATTGAAGGAGACTTATCCCACTTGTTGGTGACAGCCAAACGAAAGGATTATGCATCTGATTTTCACTCTAAAATTTGTTATGAGAAGTCAAATGGCTTACTCTTGATCATGTCTAATCAAACAGCCTCTGTGTTTCCCATGTTGAAAGTAGAGAAGATAACACTTCATCGGCTATCATTAGACACGAAGTGACATTTTCACAGTGCCACAGTCCACTTAAATTCTATGTTATCAAAGTGTTTCGCTGTAAAATACGACCGTAGGTATGCAATCAGCTCAGGTCTCCCCCAGCTGGCCAGCAACATGCAGCAACGCGCCGAGTATGGAAGACTTATGTTCACAAAGACAGATGCGAATACTTGGTACATAAATTATTTGTTACACACAAATAAACACAGTCAAACGTCTTTTGAGAGTCGTGTGAGACTCATGAGTCAGTGGGGTACAAATAAAATAACTAGAATTATGTAAAGAATTCATGAATTCCCTCTTCCAATAAAAAAAATAACGAAGGAAGAAATAATATTATATTTCCCACACCATAAAAAAAACTGGAGAAACAAATAGTGAATGAAAGAAAAATAAATGAGAACATAATTATGAAACCCCAAAAATGGACCACCGAACAGTTTCTCCTCTTGGCTGACTAATTAAATTCTGAGTAACTTTAGTTAGTCATGTCTTTAAGTGATTTGACATTCACTTTACGAACTAAATAAAGTCATTTTTACTAACCATTCTAGTAAAAAATAATCTCAGTGTAGCAATGGAGGAGTATCTGTGTGAATCAAGGTTGCACTTAACTTAAGGCCTGTCCATTTATAGGGACAGAAAACACAAGACAAAAACATGTTTTAAAAGATTTGCCTGGATCAAATGTCAGGAGTTCCTGAATCTGAACAAGTTTACATCAATTAATAGGGATTAACCTTTCAAAATTAGAATCAAAATTATTTTATTCACTCACATCTCTTGGACATGGTAATGGACAGACAGTGGCGGATACAGGGGGGGGGGGCCTAGGGCATAGGCGTATCGGAGGGGGGGGCAGGAGGGGGCGATCGCCCCCCCCCCCCAAAAGTTTGGGAAACAGTAAGATTTGGGCAAAAAGGCAGATGATTAAATAAAAACTACTGAAAATTAATTTAATATTTCCTTGCAATTTAATTTGAAATGTTTATAAATTTAGATCGTGAAATTCGGGCAAATGTCGCTCGCCCCCCCAAATATTTCGTGCGCCGTACGCCTATGGCCTAGGGGGCCCGGGCCCCCCAACTAGACCATCAAAATTAATAATAGCATTTCGAGGAAAAATTGCGATTGCGCAGGCCAGCGAATGCCGAAACACGTGCGCCCCCCCCCCCAGGCTATCGTGTCTGGATCCGCCACTGACAAATACAGTGATAAACATCATGATAAATAATGAAACGTTTTAGTCTATACTTTAGCAGCTGAAAATTTTGGCAAAGTCTGGTCAGAATACAGTACAGGCTACGACATCTTGTTCACATGATTTCCCGTGGCTGATATGCACATGTGGACTCTGGAAATGGACTGCAGTACGCACTGCCAGCTGATGTAAAATTAAATTCAGATTGCTCAAAACTCAGCAGTTCCATTTTAAAATCTAGAGATCGAAAAAAAAACATGACATCTTTTTGCCACAGCATGATACAACTACACTGGTTACCAATCTCAGCAAGAATTCAGCTCAAAATTGATGACAACAACATCTATAGAAAGCAGTGAACGATCAGGCACCACAAAACATTAGAGAACTTGTTCAAGTCAAATCTCATATCAGAACATAATCTGTGCATTTCAGAACATAACCTGTGCATTTTCATTCGTGTATTTGCAACATTGGTGTCAGGAAGTCTGCATGTAGCTTTACACTACTCACACAAATTAGGGGAGCAAGGAGTTTTTGTCATTATTGTTGCCAGTTATGGCTGTTTCAGGAAGATGTAATGCATCAAATGTCAGAGAAAATTAAGCCCTAACCCTTCCTAAACTCAAACCCTAACCCTACCCATAAACCTAGCAGTGGCGTCCCTATGGGGGGGGGGCACGGGGGGGCACATGCCCCCCATATTGGACCTGTGCCCCCCAGGTGCCCCTCATATGAACTTTTCAACCTTGGCTAAAATATACAATTAGTATTATGGGTGCCCCCCCCCCAGAGAATCGCGTGCCCCCCCCAGGTGCCCCCCCCATTTGCGAACCCCTAGTTACGCCACTGAAACCTAGCCCTATCCTTGTAACCCTAATTCTAAGCCTAACTCTGGGCATGTTTTCACTGTTGACCCTGTGTTTTGTCATTAAATTTCAGTCACAGACATCGTTACATGTTCATTGTTTCTGACAGTTCATTCATGTTTAGTATTAGTTAAAATGGTATAAATGCATGGAACTGGCTATGATTGCCACCATGCTCCCTTAAATAATGTGGGCAATATCAAATTGAAACATGGTTATAACTTTATTAGTCTAAAATCAAATGAAAATGAAGATAAGAAAACAATCTTTTGAATGTATATTGTTGTACGTAATGAAATAGAACATTTTTAATACAGTCTAGTGTAAAGGTATAGAAAATAATTATTCACAGACACATTACAAAGTCTAACAATGGATGATAACTTAATATACAAATTTAATATTGCAGCGTAATAAGTGTATATAGGCCTATGTAAATTTTGTGAAATTTGTTTCAATACTTTATTTGTTCATGAAATACACGTTTATATTTACGAGTCACCACACGCATGTCCCATCCCTTGGGATCAACATGCAATTCAAAGGCATTGCAGAATTACACTGTATCAATCCCCAGATATTAGGATGGGCATAAATGCCATTGCAGAATGTCATTAAGCAAGTCTGTATGGTGATGATAAAATAAAATCATGCAAAAAATTCCCTCAACAACAGTTATGGGAGTTTATCATAACCTGAATCAGCTCAAGTCAACCAGAATTGAATCATTTGAACATCAGTCACATATATAATATCAACATTGAACATGTCAGTGTTGGCTACATTTTAATCATAATTTTAACATGCTTGCACCCATCAACTTATTAAATTCACATCATTGACATTGTCCCATGTATAAAGAATTACATTTTTCACATTATAAATTCCTATCTCATGCATGACAAGAGATCAAATTTTTGTCATCATTGTTACTGCAGTTCTGAGTTCTGAGTTACTGGTACATGTAACATATTCACAGCCGAAGATTTGCAAGTACTCAGCCATGCACACTAGCTATGGAAGGTTGTTGCCTGTATGAGTTCGAACCCCAAGTGGGAACCTGAAATTTTCAGTAGACCTTCAGGAGCAAAATTCCAGTTGGATGTCATTAGATGAGACATTTAAAAATTGGCGGCCCCTTGTATCAGTGTCTTTGCTGGGCAGTGGGCAAGTAAAAGATCCTTCACAAAGAGTAAATGTGTAACGTGTTGAGGACTCCTGAGCAGCTCTCATTCTGATCTCAATCAACCCTTATGAGCACCCAGAACTGGACTTAGAGGGTTGCACTTACCATATCTATCTATGTAAATACCTGTCCCGGACTATCCGTCTATCTATGTGGCTCTTTGTGCACATCAACAATTTCACTGCAGTACAATTTCACTGCAGTCCATACCCTTTGCAATGAAATGAACTGTCAATGTGTCACAAGGCAACTTGTGTGTGTTGTGACCCATTATATGACTTGTCCTGATAGCATTGCAAGTATAGGACACGACCTCAATAACTACTTATGAAGGAAGGGAATATGACCTCACACGAAACATTCCCATGTAAGCACTTGCAAGTATTTTGTAGGCTACAAAGTTATATCCTGCATGTTGCCACAACTTTTAAAACTAGACTTGTATTACAAACTATACGCAGCATGTGTTTCACTGTGAAAGCTTGGACGCTTATATTTAAGGGCTTTAGGATGATAATATTAGACAAAATATGTGCCAACTATCTATCGTTCTATTTCTTCTCTAATCCTCTCCTTTAAGTTAAGTGGTGTGGGGCTGATTTACTGCTCACATTATTTAAGGGAGCAAAGCAGAAATTATAGTCTGTTCCGGTTATGGCTATTTCAACTTTTAATGAATGGTCTGTCTAAAATAATGAACATGCAAGGATGTCTGTGGCAGAATTCAATGATAAAACACATGGTCAACACATCAGATGTGAAAACAAACCCAGGGTTAGGTTAAGAATTAGGGTTACCATTAGGGTTGGGTTTACTTTTTTTTGGATTAAAATTAGGGTTAGATTTAAAAACTGTTTTACATTGATATAAAATAAAATTATTTAAAAAAAAAGACATGGGATAAAAAGGTTATACCATGGGTTGCGGCAGTATATCCCTGGTATAGTCACCCTCGACCCCGTATATACTGGATCTTGGGTGACTATACCAGGGATATACTGCCTCCACCCATGGTATAACCTCATAGACTGCCTCGGAATAAGTCATGATAAGCAGCACCCAGGCCCAGCACATGAGTTGCATTTGGGCCCCTACTGGACTGTACTGGAACTAACAATGTCACCAAAAAGGCTAAGGCATGCAGTCAAAAAATTGACATATAGAAAACCAGCTTAGCATTGCACAGTGCAGAGAAGTAATGCAGACCCTTGATGTCACAAAACCCCCAAGAAGACCTTTTAAGCTATCAAATAAGTATAAATTAGCTTTGCTCACTCCTCTCACTGAACCGAAAACAAATTTCTTCAGGAGAAAAATGGACATAATCCCCTCTTTACAGCTTGTCAATTTGATATGCAAAAAAGAATGGACTGTTGCACTGCGGAAATGGCACTTCGTGAATCATAGTCAAACAGCCTCTATGTTTCCCATGTTGAATGTAGAGAAGATGACACTTCATCAGCTATTATGACTCACAGAGTGCCAAAATCTACAGAGCCAACACTCATTTTTTGCTTATCAAGTAAATATACACAGGCTGTAATACAATGAGAGTCCTCCCTCAGTTAATAGCAAAGGACAAAATGAACAACAGCAGTATATTTTATTAATGCTTTAATACATAAAGAAAGGAGTGCAAAAGTAAAAGTGTTCCGAGTGGTTCTGACACTTGCCTTAAACCCTTAACTTCAACAGAAATAGAACAGAAATCAAACGTTCATATGCAAACGCAGAATACAATAGACTGGAAAGAGAAAAGAAAGAAAATTATCATAATTAGGCCATTTTCAAAGAAATTATTATTATGATCGACCAGCAATATGCAGATGACATTGGATGGGCATCAAACGGAAAACACATCATTAAAAATATAGAAGATCAAGTACCATCAAAAGTGCTAAAAAGAAATTTTAATGTAAATAAGGGAAAGACGGAAAAGTATGTTATAGAAAGAAACGGGAATGAAATGGAAAAAATGTTAATACCTAGGGAGCAGACTGGATATGGAAGAATACATCATAAGAAGGAAAGGACTGGCAATAAATACGAAGAATAAATTAAATCATCTGTTCAACAGCAAAGCAAGTACACTCACCAGCAAAAGAAATACAGTACTTGATTTTGGCTTATAATTTTGCAAAGAATTTTTTTTGACAAAAAAAATTATATGGTATTGATCCTGAGATCAACAAGTGTCTTTGTGCCAAAAATCATTCAGCTGTGACCATTTCCTGTGGGCTTTTAGACTTGTTTATCACATTTCAGTTTTTGTAATAAAATATGACATTACCAAGAAGTTAAACCAAAAATAAAGGCGCCATTTTAAATAATGCCCAAATAGATGATAATAGCCACAAAATTGGTGCAGCAACTCTATTTTTGAATTTTACAGGACAGTTTTAAAATTGGGGTTTTGCACATTTCAAAATGTAGCAGACAAAATCATTATGGTTCAGGCCCTTAGAATTGAGCTTTTTTTATAAAATTTTCAGACAATTTCACTATGTTGTCTAAGAATTGCCACAATTTTTTTTAGAGTAAAATTCACTGTTTAACACAATTTTTTGCAATGACAGAGGCAATATTCTTAAAATCACATTAACATAACTTGCACACAATTTTAAAATTAAAAAATGACAGGATCAAAGCGCGAGATGTTCTAGATTATTGAGTCTAGACGTGGACTAAACAGATACCCCAGTAAAAAAGTTCCAGGTCCATAGTTCCAAGTAAAGTTTCTCATTTCAGAATTGAAGTGTCATTCTGAAAAGTTCCTACAGGTGATGCTGTAGTCTAGGACTCCAGCAAATTTGCCACTCTTATTTCTTCTGTGTAAATATTATTAATCAAGCAAAATGGTCAGAATACGTTATAAGCCAATCAAAATATGCGGGAAAAAATTCACATAAACCCAATTGGGCAATGACAACAGAGACCCCATTTATAAGAGCAATAGATTCAATTGAAAACAGAATCACTGCTTGTGTTGATGCCAATGGTGGGCATACTGCATCCTTGATTATATTGGTTATTGTCAAAGCTTGTGATCTTCCCTGATATGTTTGGTCATTTTTAGTGTTATGGAATCATTCAGTCATTTAACTTTTTTTACCTCTTTTGTCATTGCTCAAGTGGGTTTAGAAAATTGTGAGGGTTAAAACAGCATTACTCATAATCACATTGATAAAAAAAACAATTGAGTGTATATGAAGATGAAGATAAGAGCATTGAATGCATTTGTAGGAAGTACACTCACCTGCAAAAGAATCGCAACATTTTATTTTGGCTTATCATTTAGCAAATAAATTTTTTTAGACAAAACAAATTATATGGTATTGATCCTTAGATCAACTAGTGTCTTTGTGCCAAAAATCATTCTGCTGTGACCATTTCCTGTTGGCCTTTAGACTTGTTTATCACATTTCAGTTTTTGTAATAAGATATGACCTTACCAACAAGTTACACCAAAAATAAAGGCGCCATTTTAAATAATGCCCAAACAGATGATAAAACCGAAAAATTAGCACAGCAACTCTATTTTCCAATTTTACACACAGGACAATTAGAAAATTGGAATTTTCACATTTCCAAATGTGGCAGACAAAATGACTCTGGTTGGGCCGTTAGAATTAAGCTTTTTTAATAAAATATTCTGACAATTTCACTATAGTCCGGCAGTGGAGAGGTGGTACCCAAAAGTTTCGGTTAAAGTTTTTTTCTTTCTTGATCCTGTATCTGTATGGTCCAAGGAACATTTTCAGGGGGGGTGTGAAACTCTCACCCTTGAGCATTCCGAGAAATCCAAGATGGCGTCCAAAATGGCCGCCGGACCAGAAATTGGTCATAAATTGGCTCCTAATTCAGCTAGGATGATAAATAAAAATAGGGGTTTTGAGGGTCAAGGATTTCATTTAGAGATAAATCACACTCTTAAGATCACAATTGCTAGCTTAAATGGCCTAAATTATACATTAAAACTGTAAAATTAACGTCGAAAATCAAGATTAGAAATATGTGACTTGCTCCACCAAAATTTGCTTAATGAATAAGCAAAGTATCTATTACTATGACTTCCCCTGAATCTACTTGAAAGGTGCTTTCAAATGATGGGTCATAATATTATGTGGGAACATGCCAAGTGTATCAAAAGAAACAACATCTCAAATATGCTAATTATGAAGCTCTGGAAACTGAATAAATGACTGTTAAATTTCAAGCCATCGACAACAATATATGTCAAACTAACAAAGGTATGCTACTTGTTTTCTGGTGTATATGGATGGCCCTTGATGTCATCTTTCATATGACACCTTGATTCCCTTGTTTCTATAACGTTTAACCTTCCAAAAGCTAAATAAAGGTTGCTATCAGCGGCGAAAATCTCACCCGAAGCAGAAAATCTTCCCATGTATTTTCAATTCAAACTATCCTATTCACTAGATAACTCATTCCTGATTAACCAAAATGGATGTGGATGGATAGCCCTTGATGTCAGCTTTCATTTAAACATTGATTTGCTTGTTACTCCCAACTGTCAACCTTCCAAAAAGCTAAATAAAAGTTGCAGCAATTATCGAAATTCTCCTCGGAAACACAAAACCCTCCCATGTATTTTTGATTCCACCTAACCTAATCACTAGATAAATCCTTCCAAACTAACCAAAATGGCTGTGGATGGATAGCCCTTGATGTCAGCTTTCAGTTGGCACCTTAGTTTTCTTGTTACTGCAACTGTCAACCCTCCAAAAGCTAAATAAATGTTTTTCGTCAGTGTCAAAAATCTCCTCTGAAACACGAAATCCTGCTGGGCATTTTCAATTCCGCCTGTCCTAAACACTGGATAACTAATTTCTAACCAACCAAAATGAATGTGGATGAATAGCCCTTGATGTCAGCTTTTATTTGGCACCTAGGTTACTTTGTTAGTACAACTGTCAACTCTCCAAAGGCTAATAAATATTGCTGTCAGTGTCAAAAATCTCCTTGGACACAGAAAATCCTCCCATGCATTTTCGATTCCCTGGATCCTAATGACTTGGTAACTTAATCCGAATCAATCAAAATAGATGTGGATGGATAGCCCTTGATGTCAGCTGTCATTTGGCACCTTGGTATACTTGAAACTCCAACTGTCAACCTTCCAAAAAGCTACATAAATGTTGCAATCATTATTAAAAAACTCATCAGAAACAGAAAATCCTCCCATGCATTTTTGATTCCACCTATCATAAACACTAGATAAATCCTTCCTAACTAACCAAAAGGGATGAGGATGGATAGCCCTTGATGTCAGCTTTCGGTTGGAACCTTGTTTTCCTTGTTACTACAACTTTCAACCCTCCAAAACGTAAACAAATGTTGCTTTCGGCATCAAAAATCTTTTCGGAAACACAAAATCCTCTCATTTATTTACGATTCCACCTGTTCTAATCAGTAGATAAATCCTTCCTAACTAACCAAAATGGATGAGGATGGATAGCCCTTGATGTCAGCTTTCAGTTGGAACCTTGGTTTCCTTTTTACTACAACTGTCAACCCTCCAAAAGCTAAATAAATGTTGCTGTCAGTGTCAAAAATCTCCTCGGAAACAGAAAATCCTCCTGGCAATTTCAATTCCACCTGTCCTAAACACTGGAATAACTAATTTCTAACCAACCAAAATGGATGTGGATGGATAGCCCTAGATGTTACCTTTTATTTGGCACCTTGGTTTCCCTGTTAGTACAACTATCAACCCTACAAGGGCTAAATAAATGTTTCTGTCAGCATCAAAATCTCCCCGGAAACAGAAGATCCTCCCATGTATTTTCAATTCCCCCCATCCTAATCACTTGGTAACTTGAACCCAACCAACCAAAATGGATGTGGATGGATAGCCCTTGATGTCAGCTGTCATTTAGCACCTTGGTTTCCTTGTTACTACAACTTTCAACCCTCCAAAAGGTAAATAAATGTTGCTGTCAGCATCAAAAATCTCTTCGGAAACACAAAATCCTCCCATTTATTTTCGATTCCACCTATCCTAATCACTAGATAAATCCTTCCTAACTAACCAAAATGGATGAGGATGGATAGCCCTTGATGTCAGCTTTCAGTTGGCACCTTGGTTACCTTGTTACTACAACAGTCAACCCTCCAAAAGGTAAACAAATGTTGCTTTCGGCATCAAAAATCTCCTCGGAAACACAAAATCCTCCCATTTGTTTTCGATTCCATCTGTCCTAATCAATAGATAAATCCTTCATAACAAACCAAAATGGATGAGGACAGATAGCCCTTGATGTCAGCTTTCAGTTGGAATCTTGGCTTCCTTGTTACTACAACTGTCAACCCTCTAAAGGGTAAATAAATGTTGCTGTCAGTGTAAAAAATCTCCTCGGAAAAAGAAAATCCTCCTGGGCATTTTCAATTCCGCCTGTCCAAAACACTGGATAACTAATTTCTAACCAACCAAAATGGATGAAGACATTGACAGTCCTGTTAAAATTTTTTTTATTTTTTTTGTTCAAATGATGTTTAATTATTCTAAAGGATGTCAAAAAACTTGGCCCCTCTGATCTGCTTCAATATTTGTCTTTGGCAATTTTTACAAGGGCAAAGTTTATATAGTTTCATATGAATGAGTCAATTAATTAGAGTAATAACTAATTGGTATACATAGACTTACTCCAGAAAAAGACTTATGTACATAGATTTTTAAGCAAGCAGTTGGCAAGAGAGTATTCTGAGGAGATTTGAAATGGAAAAAAAAAAGCTTTTTGAGTACGCCCGGTAATCATTTTGTCCTTGTAAAATACATCATCAAGGGTGAAGTGCAATAATAAGTATCAAAATAGTGAAGTTCATTAAGTACAGCGAGGCGTAGTTCTAGCCTTAGCATATAGCTTCAATTTTGTCACTTTAGGTGATTTTGACTAATTTTATTTTCAATTTTTGCTGAAAAAGCACCATTGTCTTGGTTTTGACCTTTAAGACCACAAATTAACCTTAAATCTCAAATCCGGAAGCGGTATCTCTCCTAATACTCTAGTCAAACCTATTATCTATCTAACTGGCATTAGACATCACCAAGATACTAATGCCATTGGAAAAGCTGGTATCTAACTGACAGTTTTGCATGTTAGCACCCAGCTAAGGATTAACACGATTAATAACAGCAAACAAACAATCAGATTATTGTTTATTTTGCAAAAATATAAAGTTAAAAGGTATAATAGAAGAAGGATATGATGTCTAAGTCAGTTAGATACCTCATTGTCGGGTTCTAACATACATTTTTGTCAGTTAGATCCCTCCCTCCGGTCGGGATCTAACTGACAAAAATGCATGTTAGAACCCTCCAAATCGGTATCTAACTAATACCTATATACCTTCCATTAACAAGAAAGCCTCTAACAGTACAGACTCATGTACATCGGCTGGTCCACTAAAAGAAACAAAAATGACTGAAGTTCACAAGAAGGCGGAGATGGTCTATATAAGAGCAAATTGCATTGCTCGCATATCTCAAAAGTCATACATTAAGGATATTTTCACTATTGCAAGAGGCATTATCTTAGTGCATTTTAATCCTTATACTCCAGGAAACAATTAACCAACCTTTGTTTGTTTGATATTTCTTTGGCTTGAATTGCAAAGCCTCAGCCTAAAGGCCACTTTCACAAATTCCGCAGCTTCATTATTTACATCGTTCAGGCTTTTGGCATGTTATTACTTTGGACGCAATAGACATGTACCCACATATGACCCATCATTTGAAAGCACCTTTCAAGTAGATTCAGGGGAAGTCACAGTAATAGATACCTCGCTTATTTTTAAGCACATTTTGGTGGGGCAGGTCACATATGTCTAATCTTGATTTTTGACGCTAATTTTACAGTTTTAATGCTTAATTTAGGCAATTTAAGCTAGAAATTGCGATCTTATGAGTTTGATTTATCTCTTTATGGAATCCTTGACCCTCAAAACCCCTATTTTGATGTTTTATTTATCATCCTAGCTGAATTAGGAGCCAATTTATGACCAATTTCGGGTCCGGCGGCCATTTTGGACGCCATCTTGGATTTCTCGGAATGCTCAAGGGTGAGAGGTTCACACCCCCCCTGAAAATGTTCCTTGGACCATATAGATACAGGATCAAGAGAGTAAAAAACTTTAACCGGAACTTTTGGGTTAGGCCCAAAAATGGCATTTTACTGCCGGACTACTATGTTGTTTAAGAAGTGGAACACTTTTTTCAGAGGAAATTTTAACACAATTTTTTGTGAAAACGAAGGCAATATTCTTAAAATCACATTAACATGACCTGCACACAATTTTAAAATTAAAAAACATTATGGACCAAAGCGCAAGATGTTCCAGATTTTTCATTCCAGACACGGACTAAGCAGATACGCCAGAAAAAAATTCTAGGTCCATAGTTCCAAGCAAAGTTTCTCATTTCCGAATTGAAGTGTCATTCTGAAAAGTTCCTGAATATCAAATGAAAATTCGTACAAAAGAACAGGAATCAAAGAAAAATGGAGTGCATGTCACCATCAAAAGAGAAGACTAAATTTGCTCGACCGCCTTTTTAAGATTACCATCTGAAACACCGCCCAAAAAGCCACTGATGAGTTTCTTCGGCCAGTTAAAAGACCTCAAGGAAGACCAGCTAATACATGGGTGGGAAACATCATGAAAGAACTGAAACAATTTAACATTACAGATACCAAAGAGGCGAGAGAATTGGCAAGGAACAGAGACACCTGGAGGGGAGTGACTAAATTGTGAGCACAACAAAGAAGAAGATGTTAAAAGTTTTAAAAAAACACTAAGAATGTGACTGAAAAAGGTGTCCACTGGACAAAAGACCACTACAACCATTGATACTAGTCTAAACTACTTCTTGCGATCCTATCTCCCACAAAAACTCGATAAGATGTGGTTTTCTTGAGTGGCCATCCCCTGGATAATTTTTCCGTTAAGAAGGGCCCAGCACCACTGTTCAGGGCCAGCAGACATGGAAGTCTGTCTTTTCGCTAGCTTCGCTAGTGCATCATATCGAATGTCTCTTGTAGGGGGCAGAGCGAAATCATGTGAAGCGTGTCTTCTTCCATATGTCTGCACAGACCACAGTGAGGTTTACTAACTTTTGAAAATTTGGCCCTTAGAGCGTGGGTCTGATATCTGCCAAAATTTTTGCTCGGATAACCGCGTCTCTAAGGCAAGAGCATCAGAGCAGCTGGTCCATATTGGATGTGTACTGAGGCCCCTGACTTTTGGAATGAACATCCACTTCAGTGAAGATTTGGACATCACCTGGCAATGTGGAAAGCATTTTTGACACTAGAGGGCAGTAATTATCAAACATTTCTCCAAATATCCACTAGAGGGATAGCCACACAGTCTTCTGCATGTATGTGTACCGTATTCATGATATTATATCATGCGATAGAATTCAGAGTGGACGATGAGTCTCCCAAGTGAGAAGTTGGCTTTTCCGTGCAAAATATTTTCTTCAAATCATTTCTGAATTTTCTGCCAGTCAGGGTGTAGATGTAGAAATTGACCCCATTGTTGCAGTACCTAAAAATGAAAATGTTGGAAAAAAAATCAAAAAATTTTACAGAATGTCTAGTAGGGTGCTCCTTTTGCCCCAACTTGCTCAGAACCCTGTATACTATTTTTTGTGGGTGAGGTTAGTCAATAGAAGTAATCATGCCAAATTTCAAGAAATTTTATTGATGCCTAGGTGTAGCACATTTGGATTGAAATTTGTCAAATTTCCTTAAAATTGTGCGATTTCTTGTGAATTACTAGGTTATCTATCATCTTTTTTTTTAATAGCCTTGAATATTCTTTAAGAAGATTTCTGTGTCAAAACAGCGTTTTCCATCCATATCTTACTCATTTCTAAATTTAACATCAGATTAAAGGCTCAGCTTAGGTTCAGGAAGGCACTGTAGGTGGCAACACTGATTGCGTCATCTCATAATGTCATAACATTATCATTAATTGTTGATAACAAGGCTGGTTTAGTATATATAGCATATTATACAACAAATTAAATTCTTTTTCCCCTAATTACATGGTAACCTTTGTTAGAAATCAAACTTTTTCACTTCTTTGAATGCCTTTATCGAAATAAGGCTGTATCTCGATGGAAACTAGAATTTCGATCATTTAAATGAGTCGAAAAACAAGAAGTTGCCAAGAGTTTCAAGATGCAGTGTTATTTACACATTAAATCATTTACTTGTGACACTAGGAGTCACTTAATTAAAGTTTTGTTATGTGACCAGCTGCACAGTACCTCACATGGTAAAAGTGTGAAGGACATTTCTGAAGTTCTAAAGGCATACAAAGTTGTCAATCATCAAATTCAGCAGATGCTTGAGATAGTCCTTTTGTGCAGCATTCTTAGTCATGTCAAGACACTAGGATCAAGGTATTTGTTTTACAAGAAACGGTGTCTATAATTCTTCCCAAAGGAAGCAGGTCTTGTAGAGCTTCATAGCTCATAGGGAAGATATTTGAAAAAAAAAATGCTCTGAACTTGTTTTATCTTTCTGTGAGAGAGCACATATTTCCTGTAAGCACCAAATAAGATGACATCAAGAGAGGAAAGACTCCTGCTACAGTGGCTAGGCACAGGACCATGAATATGTTCACCATTAGATTTCAAAATTAGGAGAAAATTTACCTAAAAAAATGTTATTCAGTGATTTAAATTCATTGTCAATGGTGGATAGTGGTTTGCAGCCTTTCCTGAGTGAGCTGAAAGAGATTGTGGAAGACCTTTTGTAAAACTTCAGAAGGTACCCTAATTCTGATGATGTATTGATCCTTGATCTTATCTTGCTGTATTTCTACTCTTCAATTGCGACTAGCAATGACTTGAAAAGGAGGGTGCAACTTGGATGGCAAAGCTTCTTATGCACTCTAGATAGCTGTTGCCTGAATAGAGTCATGTCTTTATTTGACAATTATAAATACATGTAAAAATTGACAATTAAGACAAGACTCCAGGTGCCTGTGCTCACAGCATGCAAAAAATTAAATGATTCGTCAAATTTGTGGTATTTGTGTATGCACCTTGGTTGAATTCAAATGCAACCCAAGCATACTATGCAATAATATCATCAAGTTATTAACAACTCAATCCACAATTTGGGAAGCTGAGCTGAAAGTACTGAAACATCGTCTCTGTTTTCTTGTTCCTGACATGATCGCTTTGACACTGTTTGATGATCACTTGCGTACTTATGAGAAAAGCAAGTACAGTAGGTTAGTGCAAGAAATATTAAAACAACCAAAAAATGTCTGACATCAAAAGCCTTAAATTCCTTTCCTGAATTGAGGGAAAATATGTAACTGTGGGTCAGTGGTTGCAGACTTATTGCATGCACATTGTTTCTTTAATGAAGATTGAACCATCCTTTTTGGAGATTGATGTACGCATCCGAGCCTTCTGAATGACAATATGATGACAGATGCATATCAGGGTAAAAGATCTCCAGTGCCTTTAGGGTTACAAATGACTGCAGAAAGAGGGTAAAATTGGAAGCAGATTATTAAGATCAAGAAAGGAAGATCGATTTCAAAATGAACTACAAGTATGGTCCACAGTTCTTGAATTATCACCAAAATCACAGAAAACAGTGCAAACTTGATGTTGTACGCCTATCATATTGATGACCCTGGCAAGTGGTACCTAGTACTTAGTTGACCTCTATCTTTCCCAAAAGGTGTCTGTACTTCATTATGTATGTTTAAATCTGATTTATCATGCAAACCATGTTATCTCTTGACTGGCTATTTGTTTTCTTTTCTCTCGAAATTACGAAAAACTACAAAATTTCAATTGCAATGTGCTACACCTAGGAATTCTTCAAATTTCATGAAATTTCAGAAAAATGGTCTTCATTGATAACCTCACCACCAAAAAAAAGGAAAGGTTGGATCCCGAGAAAATTTCAATTTTGGGGGGCAGAAGGAGCACCCTAATGTCTAGTTTTGTATACACTGCTCACACAAATTAAGGGAGAAAGGGATTTTTTCATTATTGTTGCAAGTCATGGCTGTTTCAAGATATCATGCATCAAACGCCAGAGAAAATTGACATTTTAGGAGATTGGCTGAAGAAATTTAATAAGAAAGCCAAGGGTCTTCCTAAACTCAAACCCTAACCCTACCCATGAACCTAACCCTAATTTTAACCCTAATTCTAAACCTTACCCTGGGTCTGTTTTCACATGTAATGTGATGACCCTATGTTTTGTCATTAAATTTCTACCACAGACATCCTTACATGTTCATTATTTTTGACAGACCATTCATGTTTAGTTGAAACAACCGTTACTGGAACTGACTATGATTGCTGCCTTGCTCCCTTAAATAATTTTAGCAGTGTACATGTATTGTATAGTAGTAAGAACACAGAAAGCAGTGGCAGATCTAGACAAGGTGGATTTTTTTGGCTTTCTCGGGCACACATCATTGCATTTTTTTCTCTTAAATTGGTATTTTGTTTTTTGTCACGATTGAAGGACTTACTATACTGCCATATCTCTCTTTATAATGACGGTCAGTATTCTGTTGCCAATTATTATGAAAATGAATTTAATTTTTCTTGTATGGTATGAGTCTGTTTGTTTGATATTGCACAAAAGCATTATTAGTCATATCTACCATAGTTTGTGACAGATATGATGCCCCATGTTATAGATGGCCTGGAGGTACGGGTCGTTTGCGGTTGTCACGAAAGTGAAGTAGAGGCGAAAGATGAACAAGGGAGCAGTCAGGACCACGAACATGAAGGACACAGTCACCAACATCACTGTTATTCCCTGCAAAATAATGGGAAAGATCAGTTAAACTTGTTTGTCTCTTAAATTGATAATTATTGAGATAATCTTTTTATGTAGAAAGAAGTAAATGTTGTAATTTTCATAGGTTGATTTGCTCACATTGTCTGCATCGCCATCTTGTTCTGAAAAAAGGAAAAAAATTTGCGTCAGAAATTATCAATTTATCGCTAGAATGTTTTTAAAAGTTGCCATTTTACAATTGTGCTAATGATAAAATGGAATATAAATCATATAGCTGTTCTAAGGTACGAAAACAGCTTGTGGCACAATGGTATTTTCATTTCTTATAATGCACCCTATGTTTAGAGCCATCATTCGAAAGAAGGACCCATCTATAGCTACAGAGGGAATCTTCCACCCAAATAAATGTAAGGTTACCCACAATTTTATCTGACAGACATCATGAATAATTGAGCTTTTTTTATCCCACTGACGACCTTCTGAAGAAAAGAGTACCTCGGGAGGTCTGAGAATCTAAAGATCATCAATAATGTCCGGCTTTAACGATTACCTTTCTTTGTGAACCTAGCCCGTTTTCGCGTCTGCCTCCGGATACTTGTTATGATGATGATATTACAAACCAGGATGACCACGAAAGGCAGAACAGAAGCCAGGATCGTATCCACTCCTTGCCAGATCCTTTGAAAAGCTCCTTTCCGGACCAATCCGAAAGCGCACATGTTGGATCTCTTTTCCGGACGATAGATGAAGTCCGTGGTGAAGCTGTAATGGATGTTCTTCGCAGCTGCCACAAATCCGATGATGATAGATGACACCCTAGCATTCCGGATTCGGCACCAGACCTTCGCCTTCAACGGCATCGTCACGGCAACCATTCTCTCCAACGTCATCAAAACAACAATCCAAGCGGAATAGTTTGAGAAGAAGTTGATCACGAAAAACATCGCATAACACTGGGCCTGGTTGAAGAAAAGAACAAAAAATACATTTACACTGTTGCTCATGAATATGGAATATACCAAAATAACCAGGATGCTTGTTTTATTTTTTATCCTTGTTTTGGGTCAGTCCAGAGTCATAAAATTAACTTCAATACGCCGAAAAAAGGCTCAACTAGACCAATATGGGCAGGTGGAGAGGATTCTGTTTATTTTGAGATTTTCATAAACAATGGTTGTAAACGGACCTTGTTTATTGTGATAAACTCTCAGTTGCAAACAGTCAAAACAATTTCTAGTTGAAATTATAGCTCATTTTGCTAGAGCACACATTGGATGTAAAATTGTATATCAATTAAATATTCCTTGTTGTATGCAGTCTTGCAATTAGAAAATGAAAAAACCTGTTCCATTGGCCCAAGCATAAATATGACCTATTTTGTCTGCACTCTGATTATTTGTCTCGAAGGTTCCACATGCTGATGACCATTGAATTACTCATTTCAATGTTAATTTTTCATTTGGTACCATTAACTTTCACAAATCAACGACTTTGGATGCAATTCTAACCCTAAGTAAACTTCGTATTTTGCCTTTTTTTGCGCCATTTGTTCGCTTTCATCCAGGTTCAAAAATTCTAAAAAATTTCAGCAAATATTTAAGTGAGGACTTCAAGAAACTATTTAGGAATGTACTTAGGTTCTTAAAAGAGTGATTTTAACCATTGAATCCAAGTGGGGTGGCCACAATTCAATGGTCGTTTTCCTGTTTTCCTATATTCCATATTTATGAGCAAGAGTGTAATACAATCTTGTGATATTGACAAACGATACACAATGTACATTTTATTAGTTATTTGGCAACTGTTTAGGTTATTCGAAAACCAACAGAATGCAAATGAATGTTTTGGCAGGTAGCATCATGGCTTTCTCCATAATAGATCCTTTCACCAAGGATTTCAGATAAAACAAACCACATTCGAAAAATTATTTTTTGAACTGATCAGACACAAAACAAATCATTTGCAAGTAAACATACAATCATAGAGCGCTCAATATTATGAGTTTCTCACTTGAATCTATAATTCAACACAGCTAAAGTCTTTCAAGAGCACCTTGAGCTGTCTTCGAACATTTAAGTCAACCCACCTCAGTATTTTGATCTATCTTATGCTACAATCTCACGGCACGTTACGGAGCACTTTAGGCGTCGGCGTGATGGTATTTCCTGGTAATTTGGATGAATTTGGGTGATCCGCCGTCGACTTTTCACATCCCCCCAGGGGTAGTTTTTGTTCCCCTCAGGGGTTCCTAGAAATGGAAAAAACTGCGCCGTGGATGTCAAAAAAGATTCAACTGGTTCAAACTTTTTTTTCATGACGGCGGAACAGAGCCCAAAATTATATTGATTTTTGGATGTCCGGCGGGGATTTTTTCAGTGAGAACGTCTCAAAAACATCTCCGGCGGGATATTAGGATATCCCCTGCCCCTGAGGGGACCTCTCCTGCCCCTGCGGGGACCTCTCCTGCCCCTGGGGGGACATTTGCAGCCTCGCCGGCAGTTTTTGACATCCCGCCGACGGTCTTTTGACATCCCGCCGACGATCTTTGACATCCCCCAGGCATTTAGATCTTGCCCCCAGGCATTCAGATCTTTCCCCCCAGGCATTTAGATCTTTCCCGCAGGGATATGATGTTATCCCGCCGATTTACGATCTTATCCCGCCGTGATATGCTTTTAATTAATTATGTAATGGTTTTATAAACATTGTATGTCGCCGGGATGGTCATTTTTTTCCTAGAATTCTACTCAAGCTACCCCTCAGTGGTAAAAAAGTTCTCCGTAACGTGCCGTGAGAACTAGGCATCAGCTGGAATATATTCAGGTCAACGCAGCACAGTATTTTGAGCTATCTCAGATTAAAACTGTAAGTAGGCCTATAGGTTATTCGCTATGGTAGAGGTAATATGTGATTTATCAAACGAGGGCTTTAGCCCTGGGTGTGATGGACACATGTATATTCTTGACTCCTGATTCCATGCTGAATAACTGGCTTATACCATGAGACAACACTCAAATACGAAGGTAAACAATTTGACAGCAAAGAACATGACAATTATAGCAATGAAACATTGGTATGTGATTGGTTGACAGAGGTGTCAAATGGTATAATCTGTGCTAGCTAGTTTTCAGTCATTTGAGCTGACTCAGTGCATCAACCATACAGTGTAAACTGCACACTGTAGAACATAATTTTACGTAGGGGAGAGCGGGGCATGATGGGCACCTTAACTTTGAAGGTCCACCATGTCATCACTATGCCAACAAAAATTACTGTTTGTTGCTGACTGGTTTTGCATTAGGTTCTACTTTAAGCATAGAAAATCTTGTTATGCTCAATGAAATAGTTTTTGAGTTATAAGCACTTTTAATTTTTTGGCAGGTGCCCATCATGCCCCGCAAGGGTGGGGCATGATGGGCACCTTGTTGGGGCATGATGGGCAGCTTCAAATTTTGGTCAATACTTACAGCGTTATAGTTGTAAAACTGAAATAATTCCAACATTCTTAATAAAAAATTTGCATTACATGATGAATGGTAGTTATTGAACCAACTCAACAAATCATAATCACCTTTTCATCTAAGAAATGCAGGTAACAATCCAAAAACGTAAATTTAGCATCATAAAAGGTGATTTGGCACACAAATTATGTGCTTAATTCTATCTGATGTAGTAAACATGATAATACCAATAGATATTGAAATAGGCAGTATTGTCCATTCTCGTCAATCTTGAACTATTATATTGCAAGAAATATATAATAAGTTCATATGGGGCATGATGGGCCTGGGCCCATCATGCCCCAATCAAGAGACCCATCATGCCCCAAACTTCATTTTTCATAAATGCCCTCAGACACCAGTTTCCAAGAATAAAGTCAAATCAAAGAGTTTTCACGCAAAATGTTGATATATCTCTTTGTGAAAGTAAAACAAGACAGCTGTTAAAATATCACAATTCACATACGCATAATCACAACACACTTAGAAAATCAGGAAAAAAAGTTGTTAGGGTTTCAAAATCCTAGAAAGGGCAATATCTGCTAAAGTATTGGTATCTGAACCATGCAATTTTTTATTCAATAAAGGTTAGCAAAAGGTATTCTAAACAACAAACATCAGCTTCCTCCAGTGTTAAACTGTGGAGTTAAAGCCCAAACCTATCATGCCCCGGGGGCCCATCATGCCCCGCTCTCCCCTACAATACAATGTATGGTATCATGAAATGCATGTCGCCACAAATGCTTTGCGGAATAGGCTTACCAGTCAGAAATTTTGAGATGACACAACACAACCTAATCAGTAATCACAACACATGCATAGCCTGACAGAAGCAAAGGAACCTGAAGCTTTGAGACCTGATACCCAGAATCACTACACACCAAGTCTATAAGCCTGCAATACTGATGATTGGCCAGGACATGGACAATTCCCAGTTCTAAGCAAGCAAAATGACAGCCTAGCACCAAGGAGAGTCATGATTACGATACCAAGATTAATGAGACTATGTTATACGGTGCAGTTTATCTGGCTGTTATGCATCAAAACATTTTTTATTGCCATTATCTACCTATTCATTGCCTAAATATTGTATACCTTTATATATATATATATATCTATCTATCAAATTTATCAATTTGTCTGTCTAGCAATCTAGCTTTCTATCTATCTATCTATCTATCTATCTATCTATCTATCTATCTATCTATCTATCTATCTATCTATCTATCTATCTATCTATCGATCTATAGATCTGTCTGTATGTTTGTCTGTCTAGCTGTCCGTCTTTCTATCTATCTATCTATCTATCTATCTATCTATCTATCTATCTATCTATCTATTTATCTATCTATCTATCTATATATCTATCTGTCCAACCATCAAAGTATATCATATTATTAACTCAGCATGTTCAGCATCCTTGGCTTGCGAGGGTGCGTGTTCAGTTTATTTTTGCTATACAATATTGTTACCTGAAAAGGTTGCGGTACTGTACTGAAGTCATCCATTTGGCAAAAGATGTCAAATGTCACAGCTGCTAAAATCTGAGACACTCATTCTGCATTTGTACAGAAACAGGTGCTGATTATTGTGTTGCTCTAATGCCATAAAGAAAAGTATTATGGTTGAAGATGAGATCATTGGGATTATATTACATAGATAGTGGATGATGAGAATTATGTAATATTCTACATCAAAATTTCTAGGCCAATCATGTACAAGGAGATCAGTCCTTGTGGCATGTAAGCAATGTACATACAAATTCACATATTTTTGTCACTTCATTATCGAAAACATTATTCCATGTTTACGATAATGAGTAGGGTGCATCGTCTGCCCCTAAAAATGAAAAAATTGTCATATTCATTCGCACTTCTCCCATATTGTTCCATTGCCTGAAAAATAGATACTCTACAAAATTTCAGGAAGATCGGTTGTGGCCTTAGGGTGTACTATTAAGTACAAGGCAGTCTTTGGTGAAGAAATTAGAAATTTTAACCTATTTTTCAGATATCTATTTTTTTTTAGATTTATCACATTTCACAAATTCAAAAAGAAAATATCACCATGCAAAAACAACTTCTACTGAGTCGAAACTATTGATGTTGGTATTCAAATTAAAGCTCTTTTTCTAAGAAATCTAACTGCACTATTTATAATTCAATAAAATAAAAACTGAAAATGTTATTGAAAACCGCGAAACGGCAAAATAATACCTAATGCTCAAATTTCAAGGCTGTTGTGCCACCCTTAGACATTGGAATTTTTTCCTAAAATTTTGCAGGGCTTCTTTTATGACATAAAGGTACAATAGAGCAAAAGTGCATTAAGTTCTGAAGATATAGGGGCAGACGATGCACCCTAATAATGAGTGTATTGGTATTGGCGCAACTATTTGCTCTGTTGAACTATTTCCATACATATCTTCATACACTGTCACTCTTGCTCATAAATACGGAATATCTTTCTGGCAAAAAGATAACCAAAAGGAAGTAAATTCTGGGGTTCGAATACAAACAAGGTCCACTATGAAGGTATAGTTATCGTTTGAAATCATTCTTTCGAAGCCTCCACTACTATTTTAGCAATTATTTGGAATTTTTACTTGGATTCGCCCCACAGAAGTTAACCACTCCCCCCCCCCTGAATTTTCTTATTTCAAGCTGCTGTTGCTCTACCTGAGATTAGGCCTATTGCTGTATCATGAGTTTTTAATGGTGACATATTCTTCCCTATGGCAGTCCTTAGAAGCAGTTACAAATGAATCGAACCATCATGTGCTCCAACAGAAGTTGCCAAAGTTATCAATTTCTATGGTGATGGCTGAAGTGTTCCATATTTATGAGCAAGCATGTATTTCCTTTGATATGCAAAACTGCATATCATGGATCTTATAGGCCAAACATGTATGTCATGAACGTTCACACATGACATCTTGCCGGAACAAAAACAATAGGACCGATCGAAATACACTTAGGTTAACTCTGAATGTCATAATGTAAACAGTAGGGTATTAAATTTCTGATGTGGTGATCAATGAAAAGAAGGCATACATTCAACCGACACCTAAATGGGCCCGTGTTGGTGTAAATACTGTTTATGTGATTGATGGGTGAGTGGGGATTTATGTCCTGTATTTAAGCACTTGCTATGCTAATTAGGACAAATATACTCTTTATGTAAAAGAGGACATATTTGCCCTTGAAATTGATCAAGACTGACAGAATCCCACAAAAACATTCAACTAATAAAATAAAAATTAACATCTGTAGGCCATCAGCCATGCATTTCAATGTGTCAGTTTTATACAAAATTTCTCAAAGACTCGGCTAAGTTATCAATTTCCATGCAAATTACTGATGTACACCGCTGCTCATAAATATGGAATACTTCAACATTCTCCATTGAAATTAACAACTTAAGCAACCTCTGTTGAAGCACATGATGGTCTCATTCAATGGTTATTACTTCCAATGACCACTAAAGGGAAGAACATGCTGTCGTTTAAAACGCATGCTGCAGCGTTAACCACAGGAAAAGTTACAGCAGCATGACATATGGAAATTCAGACGGTTTTTTAGGGTGAGGTTCATTCAACCAAAAATAGAATATTTGTGCAAAAAATGTAGTTGAGGCTTTCAAAGAGTGATTAGAGAAGATGACTCGACCTTTACTATGAACCTTGCTTACATTCACACTCTGAAATTTATTTTTATTTTACACTTTTTTCAAAAAAGTGTTCCATATTTATGAGCAGGAGTCCATTCCATATTAAAGAGTCAGAGTGTACTTACCTTTTTGAAGATCTCAGGCTTGACGTATGTGATGACCCAGTACTGAAAGAGACCAACGACCAGCATGACGGAATCCAACACGGCCAGGACGCCCATGTAAAACGACGGTGTCGAACTGCGATTCGCTTTGAGTAGAGCAACGAGGAAACTGAGTATGTTCCCTACGAAGCCTATTCCCACAATTATAGGTGGAGATATAGCATTAAACCCATTGCCAAAATGAAACTGCCAGTGATTTTCAGCGACGTCTGTATCTGGTATTGTAGACGGGTCTTGTGCCGTTGCGTCAACGTCAAAAATCGTGGATGTTTCATCAGTGGAGTATGTAGAATTAGTATCCATGTTTGTGTCTTTGTCTGTCTTTGTGCCTGCTTTGTCTTTTTGTGTCTGTGTTATATCTTTTTGTGTCTGTTTTTCTCTTTGTGTCTGTGTTATGTCTTTACGTGTCTTTGTTATGTATTTTTGTGTCTTTTTGTTTGTATTATGTCTTGTTGTGTCTGTATTATGTCTTGTTGTGTCTGTATTATGTCTCTTTGCGTCTATGTTGTGTCTTTTTGGTTCTGTGTTAAGTCTTTTTGTGCCTTGTTATGTCTTTTTGTCTCTGTGTTGTGTCTTGTTGTGTCTTTATAATTAATCTTAATGTTCGTCTCTTCCTAGCTTCAATGACTTAGAATGTATAAGTCAGCAGTCCAGTCACAGTGGCCAGTTGTATCGGGTATGTATTGCCTTGAGTTCAATTATGTTAACTCCTTATTTATTTCTATGTATTGTTAACAGTTGTGGTGTTAACATGTGATGTCTATTCAATAGTTATATTATGTCTGTGTAATGTCCTTGTAATGTCCTTATGTAAAAACTCATTTCCTGTCTTTGTCTGAAAGGATGTTTGTAAAAACTGCAAATATTTGATTAAGTATTGATTGTCTATAATTGTATATATCACTGATTGTTGTGTAATGTTAAAGTAGTCTGTATTAAATGTCAATGTGTGGTTGTCCAAAATCTGTCATCCCATTAGTATATATGGCTCCACCTTTTCACAGCAGTTTGCTTATGTACCCTCCTGATGCCCACAGAGGAGCCAGCCCGTGCATCTTAATGTGGCATTTTGGCTGCTGCAGCTGATTCTATGATGCATCTTGTTAAGAAAAGGTTTTTCACAACATCTCTGTCATAACCATCATCATCAACTGCAGTAATGCTTTGCAGAATTAAAGAAAATGTGCATAATAATCATATTGTTCAGAATGATGATACTGTTCATAATCGATGTACATATAGTATAATAAGTGCATGCAAAAAGGCCAGCCATGAAGACAATGACAATTCACCTTCACTGTATAGCTATTACTCTGTTCTCCCACTTCGACATTTTGTGCTATTACACCGTTGCTCATAAATATGGAATACTTCAATATTCTCCATTGAAATTGATAACTTTAGCAACTTCTGCCGGAGCATATGATGGTCTGATTCAATGGTAAGAGCTTCCAATGACTGCTAAAGGAAGAACATGCTGTCATTTAAAACGTGTGTTGCAGCGTTGACCTCAGTAAAAGTTACAGCAGCATGAAATATGGAAATTCAGGGGGTTTTTTAGGGTGAGGTGCATTCAACCAAAAATTCAAAATTCTTGCAAAAAATGTAGTTGAGGCTTTCAAAGAGTGATCAGAGAAGATGACTTGACCTTTACAATAGATCTTGCTTACATTCACACTCTGAAATTTACTTTTATTTGACACTTTTTTCCCAAAAAAGTATTCCATATTTATGAGCAGGAGTGTATTATGCCCCAAAAAAATGGTTTCAATGTATATTTGTACCTAACTCAAGAAAGGCAATTAATACCAAAGAACTTTTCACTGCAGCACAAATTTTGTCTGAGAGAGGCAGAGAGTGGTAGAGAGAAGTAAAGAGGCAGAGAATGACATTGTCAGAATGAGGCAAAGAGAACAAAGCACAGAAAAGAAAGATGCACAAAATGGCAGAGAAGGAAGAGAAAGAAGAGGCATGTACACTCTTAACGCAAAAGGTTCTTGATGGCATATATAAAGAACCCAAAGTTGAAAAAAGGTTCTAAATTTCTTAAGGGTTCAATTGAATTGAAAAGGTTCAATACTTGATGGGAAGGCCCAATGATAGGACCCTATGCTCCCACCTTGAGAGAAAGGGATTCCATTGTGGGAGTTCTGGTCAGCTGGATTATCTAAATGTTTTTGTTTGCTGTTGGAACCTTTTTAAAAGTTGAATAAGAACCTTCTAAGGTTCCTTATCTTTACCAGCTTACAGAACCCTCAAAGGTTCCATATAATAAACCTTTTTGTTAAGAGTGAAGCATGACATTCCTCTTTTCTGGTTTAAGGGTATAAATGCATATGAACTCTGTTTCCTCTACTATAAATGTTTCATATGAAATATTTTTTTAAGAGTGTAGGGAGAGACAGACAGAGACAGAGACTGAGAGTGGCAGATTTTAAAATTTTGACATCTTCCTCTCCTGTTGCAGCCATTGGAAGGAGTTACGATTGAATCAGACTTATCATGTGCCTCGCCAGAAGTTATATCAATTTCAATGGAAATTACTGTTCAAAGTATTCAATATTTAAGGGCAACGGTGTAGTTTGTTCCCCGGCTGCAGGTAAGAAGAAACTTTTGGTTGTGCATCAAAACTCTTTTTTTCCAATTAACCAATGTCATGATTTTCTCTTCTGAAACCAAAACTGATGTACGCGCTATGCATGTGGTCTGGAGTAATGTGACCTGACATGCTTTGTGTTCTTTGTCTTGTTGTTGTTTAGAGAAGTTCCTCGTCCATTTTTTAATTTTTAATTCAGAACACGCAATTTGTAAACTTTCTTGATGGCCACTTGTGGAATGTGGGATGCGTTTTGTATTGTATTGTATTGTATTGTATTGTACTGTATTGTATTTAACTTGATAACTTCGGCAACTTCTGTTGAGGAGCATGATAGTCCGATTCAATCGTACCTGCTTCCAATGACCATCATAGGAGGAACATGGTCACCGTTGAAAACTCATGTTACTGCACAAACCTCAGGAAAGAGGTTTTTTCCATTTCACCAAAATTCGACAAAAAACTAGTAATTTACAACAAAAAAAAGTTTGACTACAAAGCCTTGTCTTGTCTTGTCTTGTACTGTACTGTACTGTACTGTACTGTACTGTACTGTATAGTATTGTATTGTATTGTATTGTATTGTATTGTATTGTATTGTATTGTATTGTATTGTACTGTATTGTACTGTATTGTACTGTATTGTATTGTATTGTATTGTATTGTATTGTATTGTATTGTATTGTACTGTACTGTATTGTACTGTGTTGTATTGTATTTTACTGTATGGTATTGTATTGTACTGTATTGTATTGTATTGTATTGTACTGTATTGTATTGTATTGTATTGTATTGTATTGTATTGTATTGTATTGTATTGTAATTGGAAACACTCCCAGTTATGAACCACAAAGCAGGCGCAATATTTGTAGTTAGCTTTCCCAGGGATGCCGGAACAGGGGGGGCAATTGTCCTTTTGATTTTGAAGAAAAAATATATTATTAGGCCTTACTTTACGAATTTTACGCACAAATTAGTGAATTTATATTTAAATTATTATTGACTCTCCATCGAAATGTTGTCACGCGAAATTGGCGTGAATATGATTTGCCCTTTTTCATCTGACCGCCCCTGCCGCCCGCGATTCTATCCGGCACGCCTGCTTTCCACTATGATACAGCTCAGGGCAGCCATATATAGAATGGGCCCATGAGCAGTGACGACGGGAACATTGCCCAAGGTTCCCAGACTGTAGCATTATCCAGTGCCTACTGAAAAAGTGGATGAGCATTTCAAAGTTTTAGGAAGGGTGCATTTTCCTTTATTATGAGGTTTGTTGCCATGCATGTCTCTCAATTGGCAATTTCATCCTCCCATGATCCTCCCATATATGGTTGAAAAATGCACTCAATATAAATTAATTTGTAGCCAGTTGGGGGAGGGGGCAAGTGCCAGCAAGATTAATTATAATATAAAATTACCATTCATGTGACCCCCCCCCAACCCCTTCCGATATTACATCGCTACGTCATTGAACTTTTTTTCGCCCTCGCCGCCTCAGAGTCAGCGGTCTAAATACAAGGTATGTAATGTTGTAAACCTACACCAAGTCCATTAAACAGATATCAGTTTGTCAATTCAGCTTATAGCTATATATATGATGGACATATGATATCTCCTAAGAAGTTCTCACAAAGTTCGAAAAAAGGATCATTCCCATTATGTTGTACATATGTAACAACAGTCACCCATTAGTATTTAGCTCACACCTGCAAAGCCACAACAAAAAATATCTGCAAGTGAATTATTGTATCACATACCAAAGGAATTTTGTGGGCCATTAGGGGGAAGCTATCAGATGTCCAGCAGGGCTTGGAATTTTTTTTTTTTTTTCAAATAATAGTTTTTTGCCCAGTTATGGTGAAATGACAAAAACTCTTTCCTGAGGTTAACGCTAGAATGTCAATGTTGACATGTTCTTCCCTATGATGGTCATTGGAAGTAGTTACGCTTGAATCGGACAATCATGTACTCTAGCAGAGGTTGCTGAAGTTATCAATTTCAATGGAGATCGCTGAAGTATTCCATATTTATGAGCAAGCATGTACACGCATGAAACATTTGTGGCTTTCTCTGTCTACTCAAGCCATACTATTTCATATTGATCAGACTGTTTATCTAAAGATAAAACTTCAATGTTTAAATAAACATGGTAAGTGCCAAGTTTGTGCCTTTTTAAATAGCAAGAATGGATGTTTGCTATCTTGTTTGCACAACCATTTTGAAAATCAAAACTTTAAAACTGTTTCAGACCTTTTTTAATTGTACAATTACACACTTATTCTGGAAAGCAAAACATGCTGATTTGAGATTTCTTTTTCAGATGTTTATTTTCAAAATACTAAGTCCATAGAACAAGTAACTTCTCTTTATCAAAACATGCGTACAAAAAATCAAGTTACACAGACTTTTTCGAACTATGATCCATGCAATTGACAAAATACAACGTCACACTTGAGATTGACCACTAGGTAGGACTGACTGGTACTCCACCGAATACATTTTTAGCAAACCAGCTATGTTTCCTGGAATTGTCTTAACAAAATCCCTGAAGTATTCATAAACTTTGATATACCGACGGTATATAAACTGAACATTTCTTTTAAAATCTTTAAAGTATACTTGCTGCAGCTCTTGCAACTTTCTTGCTATCGAGAAGTCCGCAGAGACATAAACACATATTTAATTTATACACATTGTCGCATTCCTTTTGAAATTTGTCGAAATTTAATGAATATTAACAGTACAGGATTAGGCAAAAAATAATAAGTTAGGCTTCACTTTGGTTTTGTGTATGATAAGAATTTGGTGTCTCTCTGTTATTTTCGCCTTGAAGTTGAAATAAAGTTGGTGTTAAGTTTAATTGCTATCTATGTGTGATCATGTACAATAATGATAATAATCCATCAATAACAATCACTAGTTTTGAAATTTTTTAGGCAAAACAGTCAAGTTCTTCAGTGTTTTCCAAATGTTTTTTATATTCATGTTTTTCAAATGTTTCTATCATGCTTTTCACATGTGTTTACCGTGCTTTCCACATATTTGTTCATGTTTTTAACATGTTTCTCATGCTTTTCACATACATGTATTTCTCATGCTTTCCACCACTTATTTTTTCACGTTTTTCACGTTTTCATGTTTCTAACAAGTGTTTCTCATGTTTTTCAAAAACCTTTCTCGTGTTTTTCTATTTTTTCAAATTTTTCTCATATTTTCTCATGATTTCCTCTTTTTTTAAATAGTTTCTTTCTCATGTGATTTTTGTTAAATACAGGAGTTACAGTATAGCAAGGTCCAGAGCTTTTATGTCATCAGATGCCGGATATCCGGCTGCATATCAAATACTATGTGCATTTGTACATACATATCATAACTTTTTAATTGGCTACTTTATTACCAATAGCTTACTACAAGATTTCACATGTTTTTCACATTTTGTCACATTTTTCACCCACTTTTCTCATGTTTTTTTGGTGTTTTCACATGTTTTTGCTATGTCTTCAATTTTATTGCCAGTAGTCATAACCAGCTGTGGTTACTAAATTGTCATGCTGGCAGTAACTATTAAGTTGACAAATCTTTAAATTAACATTGAAATTAAAAGAACCACAGGCTTCATCTTTGATACAGTACTGAGCACATCTTTGGAGGCCGGTGTGTATTTCCTTTAACGGCTCACTTGCTGCCTTTCCGCTTGTTTTCTTGAGCCCGTAAGTTTGAATGGATTGTTTTTGTTTCATCAGTGTGCATTCTGAAATCAAGAGTAACACACACACAATATTTTTGTTTCATCAGTGTGCATTCTGAAATAAAGAATAACAGACACACAATATTTTTGTTTCATCAGTGTGCATTCTGAAATCAATAATAACAGACACACAATATTTTTGTTTCATCAGTGTGCATTCTGAAATCAATAATAACAGACACACAATATTTTTGTTTCATCAGTGTGCATTCTGAAATCAATAATAACAGACACACAATATTTTTGGTTTCATCAGTGTGCATTCTGAAATCAAGAATAACAGACACACTATATTTTTGGTTTCATCAGTGTGCATTCTGAAATCAAGAATAACAGACAAACTATATTTTTGGTTTCATCAGTGTGCATTCTGAAATCAAGAATAACAGACAAACTATATTTTTGGTTTCATCAGTGTGCATTCTGAAATCAATAATAACAGACACACTATATTTTTGGTTTCATCAGTGTGCATTCTGAAATCAATAATAACAGACACACTATATTTTCGGTTCCATAAGTGTGCATTCTGAAATCAAGAATAACAGACACACTATATTTTCGGTTCCATCAGTGTGCATTCTGAAATCAATAATAACAGACACACTATATTTTTGTTTATTCAGTGTGCATTCTGAAATCAAGAGTAACAGACACACTATCTTTATAACCATATATTTGTCCAGGCCCATGCTTTGTAACGCAGGATCTCAGCTGTTGCTTACCTGACTTGCCTGAAACTCTGCCAGACATTCTAAATATGTTTGATCTCTGTTTTGCCACCTCATAAGCATGATTTGACTATTTTCTCTCCTTTAACAGCCCTTTTTATAAAATAACAGGTGAACGTTTGAAGGTAAAACACACATACTGCCGTATTGAACCTCACTTTGGCCCAGTCCCATGACAACGTCGTATGAACTTCATGACGTTATGTCACCTGACCAGCACCCGGATAATCATAACACGTTCTAATTGAGGGTACGCGTTCTTTTTGAGTTAATGCAAGCGTTCTTATTGAGTGGCTCTCTCACTAATCTAGCTATTTTTCCAAAACATGACCTTTTCTGTTGTAAATCTCACTTTAAATATGGAGTGCCTATATTAATCAAGCAAATATGGTAAGCCGGTGGCATGGCGTAATACACAGAGCCTCTTATGAAAGTGGTTCAAGGTCCCATACTCATCAGTTGGGTGCAAGACACCATTGAGTGAAGACCTGTGGTTCTGTTTGATAAAAATTTCCTCTTTGCTGAACTTGCAGTCAGAAATACATAAAAGAACACACTTAACTCATTTCTTGAACTTGCCCAGGCTGCCTGCTGCGCATGGCTGCTCTGCTTTGGTATGCTGGGATTGCACATTTCCAATGCACTGTGACAGTCAAACTAGAAATGCCCATTCAGGCACATGTGAGACTTATCTTTCTTGGCCACTGCCCAGTGGCTGAGTGACATTAAAAAAAACATAGGCCGTTGGGCACTGTTAGAAAGGACGTAAAAAGAGGCAGATTATGATTTTCTAATGATCAGGGGACCAAGATGAGGGGAGTAAACAAGAGGGACAAGATAGGGTCCTAGAGGGAGGATACATAAGGTTGCCCAGATTATCTTAAGAATCTTTCCAGTTTCAGCTGTTCAGAAAAGTTGAAGTGGATTTATCCGGGAGTCACCATGAGTAAAGACTGTTGTGGATAGATAGATTAGGGGACTATGCCAGAAAGAGGGGGGTGGGCGGCAAATGAGGGGGCGGCCAGAAACGGACAATTGAGGGGAACAGGAGGGTTTGGGGCAAAATGAGGGGGCCAGAGAGAAGGTGGCAATATGAGGCGGGTTAGAAGTGGGGGGGGGATGGGGGAGGAAATGAGGTGGGCCAGGAGGGGCCAAATGAGGGGGGAGGGGCAGGAGTGGAGGGGGGCAAATGAGGGAGCCAGAAGGGGGGGGGGGGGGAGGTAGGCCTAGAGAGAGGCAAAACGAGGGGGGAGGCAGCAGGGAAGCTAGGGGGCAAGTTTGGGGGGGTGGCAAATGGCCCAGGAGGATGGGGAGAGGTGACAGTGGGTGACAGTGGTAAACTTTAAATTCTATACCACAGAGGCAAAAAATATTATTCCATTATATAAATTTATGTCAATACTCACCCGTCCCGTCGTAAGACGGGTACCCTGCTAGTATCTTATAATTATATGCAGGTGTTTAGAGGAGTGGATGGACCTATAAAAGGGACCAGTCGATTGATTGATTGATTGATTGATTTATTTATTTCCACTGTTGTTGATATTTACAGAAATTAATAAAAAATGTGGAGGGAGCTCCCAAAGACCAAACAATGGTCGCTGGAGGGAACTACCTTTTACAAAATGTTTTGGTAATATTCAAATTTGAAATATTATGAAAAATTGAAAGAAATATTAATATTAATAGTAATATATATAATGATCATGCTTTTGCATTTTACATAGTTAATTAAAAAATATAGTAAGAATTTTCGATATTTGAATTAAGGTCACTTTACACAAAAATGAAATATATAAATAAAAATAGATAACATTGAAAACTTCAATAACATAAGCGTCAACACTATGCCACCTGGTGGTTATGCTTCTTGCTTGCTAGGTTGCTAGGCAATAGAGAAACTGACATAACAGTTAAATATAACATTATGAACTGCCAATCTTGTCTACAAATTAATGAATGACTTTCAATCAAAATCTTTATAACCATATATTTGTGCAGGCCTGTGCTTTGTAACGCAGGATCTTAGCTATTGCTTACCTGACTTGCCTGAAACTCTGCCAGACATTCTAAATATGTTTGATCTGTGTTTTGCCTCCTCATAAGCGTGATGTGACTGTTTCCTCTCCTTTAACAACCCTTTTTATAAAATAACATGTGAACCCAGGAAGGATCAAACACATAATATATATATCTACTGCCGTATTGAACCTCACTTTGGCCCAGTCCCATGGCAACGTCCTATGAACTGCATGACGTTATGTCACCTGACCAGCTCTTATCAAAAAAGTTTCACCTCTCAAAAATTATAATTAGGCCTATATACAAAAGAAAAATTTGAATTATGTACACTAGATATAATATATATATAAATCTGAATGGGGTGGGGGAAACTCAAAATACCCTTAGTTGTATAATTCTATCATTTCTATGCATTCTGTTGAAATATAAACATGATAAATGAAAGCTCTTGAGAATTTTTCTTTCAGTTCACAAAAATATCAATGCAAAAATTATGGAGAAAAGTTCGTTCACACAACTGGAAATCTTGCAAATTATTTTCTTTACATATTTTGATAAAAAAATAGTGGTATGTACCTTAGGCCTAGCATAATTTCCTTTGATCACAAAAACCTACCCATATGTGTTGGTTACATTTGGGACATTTTTGAGGATTTTTTTTGCAGATGCATATCATTTGGGGCCAGAAAAATGGGGAAATTGTGAAGAAAAAATGGGGAAATTGTAAATAAAAAATGGGGAAATGACCCATTTAGGGCAATATATCTGTAAAAAAATTCCCAAAATCATTTGGGGGGGGCAACTTACTACCCCCCCCCCTCAACTTATGTCACTGCAATAGTGAAAGCAACACCAATAGAAAACACAAGCAAGCAACACATCAATATGCCGAGATATAGAGTAGCCCTATATTTATCAAGCAAATATGGTAAGCAAGTGACATTGCGTAATACACTGAGCCTCTTATGAAAGTGGTTCAAGGTCCAACCTCAGGTCTTCACTCAATGGTGCCATGCACCCAACTGATGCTGCCTGGCTGCTCTATTTTTGTATGCTGGCTTTGCACATGTACAATGTATGTAGGACCCTATGTCCACAGCACTATGACAGTCAAACTAGAAACGCTCATATCAATTAAATTCTCCCAACATTGTATTTTTTTTAAATGTGTCTTGACCTCCTGTGCATCTAAATTTTGTTGACCACTGCTCAGTGGCAGAGTGACATTAAAAGAAACATAGGCTGTGGACACAGTTAGAAAGGATATAAAAGGAGGCAGATTATGATTTTCAAATGATCAGGGGACCAAAATGAGGAGTAAATCAGAGGGACAAGATAGGGTCCATGATTGAGGAGGTGTAAGAATAGGGAGGCTAGATGAGGAGCTATGAGGGGCGCAAGATTTGAGGGGCGAAATTAATGAGGCAATAATGTGGCAATAAAGGGCCATACTTATCCTGACATTTAAAAATACATTACAATAACCAAAGACTCAAAGACCGAGGTAAGAAACAATAATGAAAGTTCAAGTTTCATTGTATTAAAACTCTACCCGTCGTAAGACGGGTACACTGCTAGTAATATATATATATATATTTTTTTTTGTGTATTTATGATATATGCAATCTTAAATATATATCAATTAACAATTATTTATAAAGATGATATTGTTTCTGCAATGTTTTGTAGTTCTGTTTTTTTATTTTTATTGATCATATTCCTTGAGGAGAAGAATCGTTCTTTTTTCTCTCTTTTTTTGATCGTGTGATGACACCAGATACAGCATTTGCGATTAGATCCTTCAGCTGTTCATCAGAGATACTACTGCTTATAGTTTGTAATGAAGTAGGTGTTTCTGGTGATGCAGTTAAAGATGGTGATGTCGATTCAGATGGTGCGGCTAAAAATAGTTGAGATGCACTTTCAGGTGTTCTAATTGTGTTCGCAGATGAAGTGGTGGTCAAAAGTGGCATCATTGGTGTAGTTGCTGGTACGTGGGATAGGGGAGTTTGTACTGATGCGTTTTGGACTGGCACTTGAGTATTGCTTGTTTGGGCTTTTCTTACCTTCGGTAATTCTGACTTTACTTTTTTAAGAATTTCATCATGAATGCTTACTATTCTTCCGGCTAGCTCTTCTTGTTCTTTGATGAATACTGCACCATTTTCTGTCCATGTGCTGTTTATCATCAGTTGCTTCTTTAATTTTCGAGCTTGGTAGAATATGTACGAATTTTCTCTGTCAAGGTCTTCACTTATGAAGATGCCTGTATTTTTTAGTACTTTTATTCTTTCCCTATATATTGCTCTGGCCTCCCATATTGAGTTGAGTGTTACGAGTATTTTCGTGTCAGCATTTCCTGCATCCTTGACTTCATGGTTCAACTTCAAAAACTGCGCTGAGTTGATAGCAGGCTTTTTATGATAATGGCTCATCAAAATTTCATTTACAATGGCTTTAGGATCATTACCTGTTCTTTTGCAATGGATTATAAGGTTGTGGGACTTGATGCCTCTCGTTTTATGTGGCGTTACATGATCTTGTTGGATTTGAGTTCTTCCGCATGTGCATGTTTGTTGGTGCTGCCCGGCTTCTGCATTCTGTTTGCCCTGTTCATCTATTTTATTTTGAAGTCTGATATTTTCTTGTATTAGTTTCTTGTTTTCTTTTCTTTGAATTTCGATTTTCTCATTCAATAGATCTATTTTTGCAGTAAGTGTAGATCGAATTTCAGTGATTAGAAGAGTTACAAGAGAATTCAGTTCTGAAATTGAGGCTGTTTCCATGGTTTCACTTGTTCAATCAGCGTTCTTTCAGAAATTCATCATTGATCCTCGTTTTGATGCCCCAGGAATCTCACTTTCACTCTAGTAGATTTGTGTGTTCTCTGATGTGCTTTTTCCAGACTGAGTTTGTGTGGTGTACAGGCGTGTCAAAAATCCCTTCATTCTGATTCTGGCACTCAAACAGTCAACATCTCCCACTTTCCTGAATGAAAATTATCAATACCAAGTATACTGCATGAAACATCTCTATTTTTCAAGCATATGAGGGTATTGGATATCTGGACCGAGGCTTTAGACAAGGGTGAGAATGTGGAGGTGATCTACTTAGACTTCCAGAAAGCTTTCGACCAGGTGCCACACAAAAGACTGCTGGAAAAGTTGAGATTTTATGGTATTACCGACCCGATATATGGATGGATCAGAGACTTCCTCCAAGATAGGACACAATATGTTGGCGTTGGAGAACAGAATTCAATGAAAATGAAGGTTACGAGTGGTATACCACAGGGGTCCGTGCTGGGACCATTATTGTTTGTCATTTTCATAAATGACCTGCCGGATTCTCTAGATACTGAAGCATACATCTTTGCAGATGATACAAAGATGTTCCACACCAGCAAGAGGGGCGAAACCTCGAATAAAATTCAATCAGACCTGCAGAAATTAGAAACATGGTCAGATAAGTGGCTCTTAAAATTCAATTCACAAAAGTGTGCTCAGATGTGCATTACTAGACAACAGGAGGATATCTTTGAACGTAGAAGTATGACGGACAACAGCCAAGGAATGAGAGTGCAGCTACCTATTACATCAATGGAAAAGGACCTAGGAGTGAATATAGATAACCAGTTGAAATTCAAGGAGCACATCGGCATCATAATCAAGAAAGCAAATAGGATACTTGGACTAATAAGACGTTGTTTCGTGAATTTGAAGAAAGATATCTTTGTGCCATTGTACACTTGCATGGTACGTAGTCATCTAGAATACGCTCAGACGGTGTGGAGTCCATCAGCGAAAGGAGATATAAGAAGACTGGAACAGGTCCAACGGAGGGCAACGAAATTGGTTAACGGACTACAAAATCTCACCTATGAAGAAAGACTACGTTTCCTTAACCTACCAACGCTAATGCACCGAAGGATGAGAGGTGATATGATTGAAACCTATAAAATAATGACCGAAATCTACGATAGAAACTGCACACCATCGCTCAAGAAATCCACCACAAGGACTAGAGGACACCAGTTGAAGTTATACAAAAGAAGAACAAACAACCTAGATATTAGGAAAAACTTCTTCGGAAATCGAGTGGTTGACATATGGAATGGACTGCCTGAGGAAGTAGTCACTGCAGAAACCTTAAATGCATTTAAAAACAAGCTGGATAGATACTGGGGAAACGCCAAATTTAATACTGAGGGTATTTGGAATGACTAGTGTGAGGCAGCATTAGCGGCCTGGGCACGGGTACTCAAATACACTTTCGGCATAAAGAAGATGCAGCGGCCAAATTTTTTCATTAGGTATCAAAGAAAGTGTGAGGCAGCATTAGCGGCCTGGGCACTAGTTTTGGAGATTGGGTAGATATCAAGAAAAATACCAAAAAACTCTGTCTACCGTTTTTAATGGGCCTAGATTTTGAAGCTTAATAGCCCATCCTTGATTTTATCAGATGGATTTTATAACATATTGGGAGATGGTCCAAAAAAATTTACAAAATATATTTTTAAAAAATTTGGATTATAAAAATATTTATCACAGTGGAGGATTTTTATATGTATACTGACAAACAAACTCCAATTCATGCGCACTCTGGATTTTATCTTTGGAGTTATGACACGTTTTTAAACACTTACTCAAACGGATTTTAATGCGTTATAAAACCCAAAAAATTATTTTAAAAATCAATGGAAAAAGAAAAATATGCGTTCTTGGATTTTATATGTGGATACAAACACTGCAAGATCTGGAAATAGAGGCAGAAGAGCCTGCTTCCAGAAACGCTAAAGCTAAAGCTAAAGCTATAATATTTCGTAGTGAAGGAATATCTGCAGTTTTAAGCAGATCAGGGCATTTTAAGACCAGCTGGAGTGTGATTAGGACTGTAAGCTTTGAAAGCTGCCCTGATCATATCATACACTGTTTTGTGAGGTTGCAACAAAAAGATTAACTTTCCTCCGGTGTGACAGACATAATTAACAGTTTGAGATTTTTCAAAGCAATTGAATGAATGCTTGAGTGTTTCATAGTTGCCTGTATGTTGTTTCAATGAGTTTCTTTGTAAAAAAACCATAAGCAATTAATTAAATCACGCCGGAAAAAAGCTAACAATGCTTTAGAAATCTTCAGTATTTTGTTGAGCCTGTTGGCAGGGCGAGTGTAAACGAGTCCTGCATTGGAGGATGACTGCGCTAGAAACATAGCAGCAATCAAAGATGATTGGTTAATACCCAATTCCGGCTATCAAATCAGAGAAACGGTAATTAAGAATCTCATGTAATTGCTGTACCTGGGTATATTGGTGGGTATATTGGTACCCCTCAATGCCCTCCTTAAAGCATGTTATTCCCAACCGGAGCAGCTTCAATATCGAACTTCAGAATTTGAGGGAGTTGGCGGGAGTTACCCGAGTTGTGAGTCATCAGGATTTTAATATTGGGGTTTACAAATCTTTTCTTCTTGAAAAATTGATTTAACAAATTAAGGTATCGGCTGACATCTATGGACAATGTAACTTCGACTTACGTGGGAAGGAAATCTGGCAAGCAGCAGGACTTGAATCTGAACTGCATTTCTTCTTCTTCCAGTCTCCATTTTCCCACACGTAGCAGTTGTCAGATGAACTTTTTTCCGTGATTTTTCCCATCCATGCCGGAAAATCAAAGACGGTGTCGTCGGTCCACAGGAAAGTGAACATGCTGGCGGCATCAGAGAGTCCAATCCAATGGCTGAAAAACAAGAATTCCATAATGTTTACAGATGATTTCATAATTGCAGATACAGAGACTGAATGTAAATTTCTTTCTAGGACAAGTCTTCTATAGGGAAATATTATATGTTATACGTTTTTTGACGTCACTTTTCCCTATAGAATACATGTCCCAGAAAAAATATTCATATTAGTTTCAACAACAACATACATCCTCATTGCAACAATGTTGGGACACCATTGTGACACTGTTGGTGTAAATTACGTAGAACAGTACGGTGGAAATGACGTTGTTACAACTTACAATGTTGTGAGGCAATGTCAGGATGTGACAGTAGCATGCAGCGCTGAGGCAACATTGTCAGAATATTGTAAACAATGTGTAAAAAGATATGTTCTGTTTGCGTTTCGCCAACATATTTCTACCATACACTTCTACGTGACAAGAGACGAACCCTCCACCAATTAGCAACATTGTGTTTACGTTGTGTTTACGTTGCGTTTACGTTGCACGTCCCTTGGGCAAGAGCTTCCAAATGAAGTAAACTCAGGGGCAGCAAAAACAGGCCACACAAGGGCTATTTATTTACGGATCATGGTTAGTGCATCTGCATTTCTCTGAATGCTCTCTTTTGAGTTTAATTTAAAATATAGAAGTATATAGAATTGGCAGAGCGAAACATCATTGAGAATTGTACGAACAACAAATCCAACTGCCTACGTAACAAAGGAGGAGTAAATTTGGGTCTTTAGAATTTAGAATCCCATCAATACAATTGAAGTTTGGGTACAGACAAATAAGGAACCCTTCAAATTAACGGAAACCCCTATTATCACCAAAGAACAAAACACTGATTCACAGAGATTCGATCAAAATGATGGTTGTTGAGTCACAATAGATAATTTAAATGATTCTAATTATTGATTTTACACCGAGAAACAGCATCACCTTTCAACTGTTAGATTTCAGATATAGTTGCCTGTTAAAATGATCGTACGCTCTAAGTATAAATCTGCACTATCGGGATGATATTAGTGCTGGAAATCTTATATGATGTTGTATGATTATGATTCTGGCTAGGTATTTTTTTCGCAAAATGTCAGATTTGATAAAATGTACCAAAGAAAGAAGGAAATGGTCACAGTTGTCAAGAATTATTTTTGGTACTATATGTCATGCTCACTGCCAGTGATGGAACTGGAAATTTTTTCGACGGGGAAGCTCTCGGCTTATGCGGCAGCGGCTCACCATTCCACATTTTTAAAATGGAAAGACTTCTTCCTCCACCGCATAATTTTGGCTAAAATACCATGAGGACTGAAAAAGTAACATGATAATTGTAATTTCACCACTTGCTTGCTTCCTTCTGTTGTGCTGGTCTACCCGGGATCAGCTGGGGCAGCTCAACCTCCAACTTATTGTGGAGGGAGCTGCACTTTCATTTTTGGTGACCGCCGTATGGTGATGAGATGAGAAGACTGGGAGTCTGGCACATGCCCTATTAATTCAGGGATGCCCAGGGTCTTTCAGTTGCCCCTGCACTGGATACAACCCGCCTCCATTTAATGTCCCATGGGCTCGGACTAAATTATGTTCCGGGGTGGGATTCGAACCCACGCCCTCAGAGCCAGTGGTAGCACAAACAAGCACGTCAGACCATTAGGCCATGGAGGAACAACACTGATCATTGGGGGAGCTGTAGCAGGGTACAGCTCCGTCTGTTTTTTGGTCAAGAGAGCTCAGCTCCCCCGAGCCCCCCCCCCCCCATTTCCATCACTGCTCACTGGTCATAAAAGATAAATGGTTTAATGGGGCTTTACGTCCTGTATTTGTGCACTGGGTAGGCTAATTATGATAGGAGAAGGACACGGCATGAGAGAGCATTTTTATTATGCTTCACGAGGTCCAATGCTCATTATGCAACACACCAGATGTACATAGAAGATAATTATAGGAAAGGAAATACAAATGACTGAAACATAATGACCTTTCAAAAGCTTTTCTATTAAAGATATAATCTGTACTTGCATTGATATTATGCAATTATTTCAGTGCATGCACGCAAATCAGTTCTGAAAATTCCATATTGATATTTTCCATTACTGGCAGGAAATCATACCCTTAATTCATGGATGCTTTATGCTACTCCTCCCAAACTACTCAATGCCCACAACTACAAATTTGCAAGCAACTTTATTTCACACCTTACAACAACCATAAGTGGGTGTGGTTTCTCAAACTGTTCATATTTCTTCATATTATAGGTATTACCAGTCAACTTATTCGTCATTTATGCACGACTATCTCTCTCATGTAGTACTGATTGTTGTTCTGTTTTCCCTGGACTCCAATGTCACGGGTACTATGCTAGTTAATACAATATTGATATGAATTGACAGATTTTACTGTTGCAGAATTATTTTTTTTTACAACTGCCATTACGGCTGAGTATAATTATGAGTACTTCCTTATGGCTGTTTGAAAAGGTTTCTGCACTCTTAACGCAAAAGGTTCTTGATGGTATGTATAAAGAACCCACAGCCGAAAAAAGGTTCTAAAAATTGTTAAGGGATCAACTGAATTGAAAAGGTCCAATATTTATGGGAAGGCCCTATGATGGAACCCTTATGCTCCCAACTTGAGAGAAAGGGGTTCCATAAACTTCCATTGTGGGAGTTCAGTGCAGCTGGATCATCTTTGGAAGTGTTGTTAGCTGTCTGAAACTTTTTTAAAGTTGAATATTGAACCTTTTAGACTTTTATCTATACCAGCTTATAAGTTATCTGAGAACAACAACAAACAAAAACTCACTCTTGGCTGCTCCACTTTTGTCTAATGAAATCAAAGATCGCTTTATTTTCGACTTTCGCCAAATAGCCATCATGGGGACTTGGCAATGTATCGCAATCATTGTCAGCATTCTGGAAAGTCTTTTTGCCCGATTTTGATGAGAAACATAATTGAGTGCCCGGCATGTGCTGATAGCCTGTTATGCATGCTGCATCTGAAAAATGATAATTTAAACATTCGTATCATGTAAATATATCGCACAGCTCACACTATTTACAGCCTGTAAACTTGATAAATATACAAAAATGAGTATTGATTCACACAGATTTTGGCACTCTGTCAGTCATAATAGCTGATGAAGTGTCATATTCTCTACATTCAACATGGGAATTGGGAAACACAGAGGCTGTTTGATTAGTCATGATCAAGAGCAGGCCATTTGATTTGTCATAACTGATGTCAGAGTGAAAATCAGATGCATGACCCTTTCACTTGCCTGTCACCAAATAAAATTAACAAGTAAAATTAACATTGAAAGTACTGGTATGATCGTGACAAATCATCAGTATGATGAATTGATGATTCAAGAAGTGCTATTTTCACAGTGCAACAGTCCTCTCTGTTGGCATGGCAAGTTTACAGGCTGTGAGGGAGCAAGGCAGCAATCATATACGTTATTATTTATTATATAGTCTATTCACGTTATGGCTGTTTCAACTAATTTGAATAAACTATTAAAAATAATGAACATGTAAGAGTAACTGTGACAAAAATGTAAAAACACATGTGGTCAACATGTTAGATGTCAAGAAAGGCTAGGTTTAAAATCAGTGTTACAATTTCATCAAAACTCAAAACTGAGAAAAAAATTGTTTATTTTAAAAGAAACTCCAAGCCTCCTCTCCTTCCCCACCTTTGAGATTAACTTGTGCACTTACATAAATGTCTGTAGCAAAAAAACGATTAACTCGAGCAAACAAAATACGACTTTGAGAAGCAGGACAGCGTTCTGCGGGACTTCTATGCTGGCCTGCAACTGATATCAATATTTTAATTGTCATGATGAAAGTTTCTGATTGGCCACTTTGTTAAAAGACTGGTATCAGGCAAGGCAGGAAATGGAGGCTTCAAGAGAACATTTCACCTTCTTCTGCTGTTCTTAAATGTGCACTTAAGCAAGTTACATCATATGCCTTCAATTCATGCTCTGCTCTTAAATCGCAATTAAAGATTACATAATGATGGTGTGAAGATTTTTTCCCAATGCAAAGCCTTATGTCTTGGTTGCTGAGTAGTTCAACACTATCCTTGTAATTTTGAGGTCCAGGGTTCTATTCCACTGCATGGCAATACTTGACTGCTAAATTTAGATACTGACAGGGAGCCATCTGGTGATAGACATGCTGCAAAGTGGCCAAGCAAATGGAACTCAGTTAAGCTTGAAACTCCTACCTCATCTTTCTATGTGTAGTGCCCCCTTACCTGATGGTTGCATAGTGTACTGGCAGAAATAACTCAGGTCCTTGCCGCAATCTTCGGTTAACCATTCTCCGTCTTTGAACGTGACACATCTTTTCGATGTATCGTCTTTAGGTTCGTCCGATTTCCACGCTGCCCAACTGGTGTACGATTCTCCATCGGCCCAGTAGTATTTTCCTTCGTTGGCTTCATCATTGACCGTCAGCCAGAATCTGGGAGAAGAAAAAAAGGTCTTATTTTACAGCTAGTCCATTAGTTATGAAAAAAGAGATGACAATCTCACTGTGAAAAATGCACTTTGTGACTCATAATTTAAGGTTTGGTATTTGTTTTAATGGTCCCAGAATCATAGAAAGTGTGGGAAGTTAAGGAATGTGAACAGCCTTGCTTTCAAGCTGCTCAAGTGATTGTGATCAGTCCAAATTCAATTGGGAGTATGAAATTAAACCAAGTCCATGAATATAGTATTCAGATAATTGTACAGGTACATGGAGGTTTTAATTCATATAAATCAGTAGGCCTAATGGGAAATGCAAAAACCAGGTACAAGTGTGACTTTAAAAGCAGAAAATTGTCCAAAAAAAATTGCAAATGACAAAAAATAAATAAATTACAATATTTTTAGGCCCTGCTTTCCTCATGAGGAGGTCGGGCATTTTTTGCATCTCACTTTTTTTTCAAATTGCCTCACTTTTTGCAAATCAAATTTTCTTACTTTTTTTGCAAATCAAATTGTCTTACTTTTCTCCGGAGAACCTTGATTCCAACCAAGTATGGAATGCGGGATCATGAGCATTTATCAAAGTCACTTTTCCGCCTGATCCTGGCACCAAGTTTTGGCAGTACTGTAAGGCATTCGACTTTGTCCGATCTTGAGAACCGTCGTGAGCGACGCAAAATAATTCCAGGTACTTTTGGAAGGTGGAAGGACAGGTCAGCCCTGAAACTAGACAAAACATTAAAACAAAAATTATGTATCAATTTTTACCACATGGCTTCAATCAGGATTATGTAAGAGACAGAGAAAATGGTCTAAATGTCCGTTTTTCAAGAGGTCTGCAGTAGGGTGGTCCAAAAACACTTTCTTCTAAATTTCTCTCATTTGAATCTGGAATTCTGATTCTATATAAATAGAAGGTAGCCTATTGTGTAAAATTTCAGCAAAATCGGTTAATATTTTGAGGTTGCACAAAGCCATTGAAGTTTATAGTCCTTGTCATACTTACGTGGAATCTCAAGTTTTTTTTCTTTGCTGTTGAACTCTGATGTCAGAGATGACTCTATTCTAGCATTGCAATATATGTAAATTAACTACAAGCTGTGATGTCATTTCAAACTGGGTCAGATTCCCCAGCTTCTAACCAATGCTGATCCTCTTGAACTAAGCGTCACAGTTTCAACACAGTGTCAGAGTAAGAGTTTTATCAGGGATAGCCCCTACAACTACGTCATCACAGCTTGATAGCCAATGGGCAGACAGTAAACTACGCATCACAGTTCAAACACTGATATATTGAAGGAAGCATTACATTTGTGATCCCAATGATTTATCACAGCAATCACCAGTCTAATCCTATCAAATGGCAGCTTTGTGAGCATTCACAGTAGACAACTGTTATAATACCCACAGAGTTGTTTGATTAATCTACAAACTTGCTAACTTACAACTTTATACTTTGATGGAAGTTGGTAAACTGAACCAAATAAAAAACGCAAAACTATTTCCAGGGTTGTATTTTTCAGCATATACTTTAGATGGGATGTTGAGTGTATGCATTTGTGTGATCAGGTGTCAAAGGACTCAGGTGCATAGAATCACTTAAATAACAAACGAGTAAAGTTTTGGTGTAACTCACAGTACTGTGCTTTATTAGAGAAAAATTATTTAATGAACCCAGCTCATCAACAACGGCTGAAGAGAGGGTGAACAAATTTTTAGAATAGAATAGTGAGTAATAATTAGGTTAATATAGGTAAAAAGGTATATTGTTGAAAATATAACAATTTGTTGATATTTTATGGCAGAATTATGATGGAATAATGAAGTGTGACAATTTTTTGCAAGTCTGTGGCTGAGTTTATCACATTGGGGTATGGCCAGTGAACTGGGACATTGGATACCCTATAGGGCAAAACTTAAGATTTCATGTTAAAGCATCAAGAAAATGATGCAAAAGGCCACACATTTCATTTCGTTGGTGCCACCTAACTTTTTAAAAATTCGGTTTTTTGAGAAGTGAGGTCAGAGTTTGCTACACACAGTGCTATTCCAATGCAACAATGAGACTATGAAAACAAGTCATCAAACAGACTATGCAATAGCTGGGGAATGAAAAAGGCTTAGGTTCTGTCAAAAAGACCTCAAATAACATGTGTAACAGCTACAGAGGTTAACATCAGTATTTTTTGTGCCTTCTTTGTGCTATTCTTTCAACCACACATCTGCCCCCATACGAAAAGCATGAGGATTGCACATAGTGTACTGATGTTTGTCCCATGACTGTTATACAGGCTGTGTGAGGTCTTTTAAAGATCCTGAACCTTTTTCACTTTATTGCATTTGTACAGGCGGCTTTGGGACCTGTTTCCGTAGCTGCATTGCTTCACTGGAATATCATTGTGTGTGATAAACTCTGACCTGACTTCTAAAAAAACTTAATTTTAACAAGTTAAGTAGCACCAACAGAAGTGAATTGTGTGGCCTTTTGCATCATTTTCTTCAAGCTTTCACATGGAATCAATAGATTTGCTCTTTGGGGTGCCGAATACCCTTGTCCACTACCCGTACCCCAATATTATAAACATGGATGTAGATGTGCAACAAAATGTCAGAATTCAGTTATTTTTTCGAAATGAGTCCTTTGACACCTGGTTATACATATGCATAAACATACCAGCCAATCTGAATCATATACAGAAAAATAAAGCCCTTGAAATAGTTTTGCGTTTTTTATTTGGTTCAGTTTATGAACAGAAGGCTTTGACAATTTGTTTGTAAACACATGGCTTATGTTATGCATATTTGTTCTGGTAGCCCATTGGCTGAGAGGCTGTGATGTCAAACTTGCATGGGTTTCCCCAGACCCAATTTTCGCTCTGACACTGAGTTGAAACTGTGATGCTCAGTTTGGCGGATTGGCATTGGTTAGAAGCTGGGGAATCTGACCCAGTTTAAAATGACATCACAGCTTGTAGTTAATTTACATATATTGCAATGCAGGACGCCCCATCCAGTTTTAATATTCTTTTTTAATTCAATGTTTCGTAGCAGGGTAACAATAAATATTACAATTTTCCAGCATTCTTTCCTAAAAACAGGCCATACTCATTTACATTTAATAATCAATCAAAAATAATTCCAGATATTATTATCACTATAATGATTGGTATGATTGCCGTTCAGAATGGTGCCGGTGAGCAGATTTATCTGGAATAGCCGCTATATAAAATCATACTATATTATATTATATTATTACTTTGCCATGCCTAGTTCATCATTTCTAAAAAGAACGAAAAAAAATACTTTGGAGAAAGATCTTGGAAATTGACCAATTCAGATGGGGGAAACCGTTCTGTGGACAAACAATGAACAATGAAGCTTTCTCAATGCTTGTATGAATTTGATACATCGTAACAAACAGTTATGAATTGCTATCCTGATAAACACACTCACTGGTGAAACTAGCATTTTGGCGTATAAGTCATATCGGGGCTCATATGGACACTGAACACAGGGCACATTGAGACGCACTTTATATGGCAAAATGTAAGTGTCCAAGTTGACTGAATGACCTGGGACAGGCATCCAAGTGTGCCCCGGTTCCCCATACAGTTAAACATAACAGAGCAAGTATCTGCTGAAAATAATGTAGGTATCAAAACCCCTCTTCATTTATAATTCGGTCATTGAGGTGACAGAAAAAGTAATAATCTGCATATTAAAGGAAATTTACAGCTCAAGGAAACAAAATGTATTTATATTTCATGACATATAACAAAAGAAAATTAATCAATACCAATTGACGGATATTATCAGCTTTACACTGATGCTCAAATTCCACATATTGCAAATGTTTAATTTATCAGGGCTGCAGTGCGGTGGTGCAATGATTATAATTCGAGAAATATTTTTCTTCTTTTATTGTGCATTAATTAGGTATGCATATTTATCCTTGTGTGCACTCGTACATAAAAATTAATACACTTGTGTGAAAACAGCTGGACAAGCATGGTTTCTTCCTTTTTTGTGCTCATAGCCTCACACTGCAAGGTGACAAATCCATCACAAAAACCACAGGAGCAATTCCCTGTCAGCATGCCTCGGCGGTCCAACGTCGGCCCATCGTCAGTCCGATGTCAGTAGCATCGCCCAAGCTTCAGGCCGACGTTGGACTGCTGAGGCACGCTGATAGGGGAGGAGCTGTTTAGATTTTATGACTTACGGGTGGGAGTTAAAGTCACTCCCGGAGTTTTTACAGTTGTGCCCTATGGGGTACGCTTAACCAAATTTCAAAAATGTTTTTAAAATCTAGCTCCAAACTGCATGCTTTTTGGGGGAAGTTGGTTGTATGAAAAAAACCCAGGTCTCGCCCACCTCGTCTGATCTGACCAAACAGATCACTGACTCGTAAGGTTTCCCTGTAAGACCAACTGAGAAGAAGACGTGATCAATGAGCAAAGATCGAAGACACATGACACTGATGACAGAGAAAGAGAATTGGTCAGCAGTATGTAGTTATGCATATTTATCCATGTGCGCACTCACCATAAAAATTAATACGCTTCCTTTAGAACAGCTGGACTAGCAAGGTTATTCCTTTTGTGTGCTCACAGCGCTAATCGACAAATTCGCCGCAAAACCCACAGGAGTAGCCGAGTAGGGAGCCGTTCAGAATTTATGACTTACGGGTGAGAGTTTTCTTACAAATTGACGTAAAAAACTGATGCCCCCTCAGGTTTCATGCTGATATTTTGTACCCCCTTAGGATCGATTTGGATTTTCATCAGGTTAAACTAATTTAAAAAACAAAAGCGAACCAACTGACAGGGCCTTTTTCACGAAGTACACATTTATTGTATCACAACGTCAACACGTGGGCAAAAATAATGAATAATTGTATGGTAGAAATGACGTTAGCACAATATTGTGAAGCAACGTCAAAGATATGACATTAGACTCAAGAAGTTGTATTTGACATGAAATGCATGAGATGTATATACAATGTGGTCTTTACTATACAGTAAACAAATTTTTTTTCAAAGGCATTACATGTGTAGGAGGACATCCCTAAGGCACCTACTTGCCGCTGATGAGGTGCCCACCTAGAATTGTTAAGGAGAGGCTCAGGAAAGGAGAGGCAGTTAAACCAAGCTATAGTTGTGGCATTTCCGGTCTCTTTTTCTTGCGAAGGAACATTATGGTAATTGTAATGGTTACAAATAAGAATGGTACTTGTTATGGCTGTTATCTATTTCATTAGCATGCAATGTTGTGGTAACATCTTCAAACGAAACGGAAAAAATATCTCAATGTGTTGTTCACAACTTTACATTGTGGCAATATAATTTCTGCCATACATTTCTAAGTGACCAACAGACAAGCTCTCCACCTATACTAGCAACATTATGTTCATTCAGTAAAGATGAACACAATGTTAACACAATGTTAACACAATGTTGCTAATTGCAAATGAAACCCGCGACATGACCTCTTTCCACCATGTATCATCTATTTCATAAAAAGGCATTACCAAACCCAATGCCAGAAGGAAAAGTTAGAAAATTCATTTTCTTACCTGTGATAACAAGATAAAGTAATGTCCAAATTAATGTAAAGTACACCATCCTCTCCTTTTTTCTAATTTTTCAATCAGTCAAATCCGAATCACGTTCTGCAAACCAATTCAGTTCATAATTAATGATATATGCCAGCGCTACCTAGTTCTTTCATATTTTTCATATCTTGGATGTGTATAGATCGAGTACTCGTTGATCAGGCGAACGCCGATTGAGTGAAAGAGGGAACTGATTTCCCATCGATGCACTGTGCCTATAAGATTGGACGGCTGCTCAGTTAAAGTGGCATTTTAGTCAATATCAGTTATCACAGTGATCACTGATCATGGTTATCTTTTTCAGTACTTTTATATTTAGTAGTTTGCAGACAAGAACCCAATTATCCAAACATATCTACTGGAAAATTAGCAGCATTAAAGTCATTATCCTTTATGAAGTGATTAAATATTTGTAGGCTTGAAAACACAAGCTTGCAAATATTTCTGAAAAATGAAATAAAAAGGCACTGAAAATATTTTTGACTAATTATCTTAATCAAAATGGCTAAATAGGTATGTACTTCTACTGATATGCCGATGACACAACTTTAATTTCAACTTTTAATAACACTAACTTCTTTATCATTGAAAAAGAAATTAACAATGAGTTGAAATCAATAAGTACTTGGTTGAAACTTAACAAACTATCGCTAAATATTGAAAAATCAAAGGCCATGCTGTTTCATTCTATAAATAGACAATATTTATATTGACGACGTTAAAATTGACTTTGCCGAAGAATTTAATTTCCTAGGCCTCATTTTAGATAAGAACTTAAGATGGAAGTCCCATATAAAATTTATAGCACAGAAAATTAGTAAAGCAATAGGTATTTTGACAAAACTGAAAAGCACTCTCCCAACTGATGCCCTATACAATATATATAATGCCTTGATTTTACCCCATTTAAATTATGGTTGTACAATATGGGGCTGGCAGTCCAACAACTTATTCAAAATTCAAAAAAAGGCAATCAGGGTCATAACAAAGAGCAAGTATAATGCACACACAAATGGTTTATTTAAAATGTTAAATACCTTAAAAGTTAATGACATATGTGCACTGCATGAATACAAATTCATCTATAAATTGTTGAATGGTTCGGTTCCCAGTTTCTTTAAAGATCTATTGAATATTCATACTTTTCCATATCACGAACATAACACGAGACAAGCAAGGGATCTGCGCTTACCTGCTGTGAGACATGAATTTGCAAGAAATGGCATCAAATACAGATTTCCCAAAATATTTAACAGTATGCCAATCAATTTTAAACAGAAGATTTTCACCCATAGTCAGGCTGGTTTTAAATTATATATAAAACAAAAAAGGACAGACAGTTATTCTTCTGAATGCTCCATTACTAATTGCTATATTTGTAGGTAAATTTTAATAGTATTTATTTTTTTTACATATATATATATAACTATTATACATAATACATAGCCATTAAAAAAAACTATCATACATCTCACATCTATAAGAAACTATTTTACATCTCTTTGAAATGGCAAATTCCAAATTTGATTTTTAAAAAAAACTTACTTGTTGAATTTAAGATTGATTTTCTCGTCCTCTATGTTACAAATTCCCAGTCACTGTACTCATGTCTTATTATTTTTTTCTAATTAACCAAAAAAAACAAAATATCAAAATTTTATTTTATTTTTTTTAAATATATATTTCTTGATTAACATATTTATCATACTGTATATTTTAAAACTTACACAAATATTTCCTGCATACCATATATTCTTGTATTTTACAATATTTCTATCTGTATAATAATTTTGTATTTTGAAGGTAGTTCCCTAAAAGCGACCATCTTTGGTCTTTGGGAATTTCCTAAATAAATCAATATCAATATCAATACTGTGTGGGTCATGTGATGGTGTCATAGGCGTATCGGACAGGGGGCGGGGGGGGCAATCGCCCCCCCAAATGTTTGGAAAACATTAGAAATTCGGGCAAGCAGGCTAACATTTCGGGCATGTGATCAGACCAACATTATTGAAAATCAATGGTTGCCACACTCTAAAAAATTCCAGACAAAATTGTATTTTTAGATTCAAAATTGTTTTTTGAAAAACCAAATTTCAATGCAAAAAACCAAAATGGATTTTTTAAAAATCCATTTTGGTTTTGCATTGAAATTTGGTTTTTCAAAAAACCATTTTGAATCTAAAAAACCAATTTTGTCCCGACATTTTTTAGAGTGCAAGGCATTTTATAATAAATTGCCATGGAATTTGGATTGTGAAATTTGCGCAAAAACGTCGCTCGCCCTCCCAAAAAATCCGCTTGCCGTACGCCTATGGATGGTGCCTTAAATTCTTAGTAAATCACATATGACTATGACTTCATGTGAAATTACTGACAGTTAAGGCCCTGTGTAGACCGAATAAATTAATCAAATGACCATCTATGTTCTGAAAGGAACAGACATCTTCTTCTTATCTTCTTACTAATATTAAAATAACAGTGTCCGGGATTTATCTCGCTTCCTACTTAATGCCTGGCCTTCTAAATTTTCCCAAGTCTTCCTTATACTCATGGGGTGCCACTGCCACGTTTTCATCCAAATTGGTTAACTGTAAATGTCCTAATTTATGATAATTAGTTTTAAGCTGTTTTGTGTGCAACACATAAGAGGGCAGCACCTGCAAGATCTCTACCATCTTCCTTTGAGCACACTTCATTCTGACACAAACAATCCCATCTATATACGGGCCTAAAAGGTTACAACTCCCCTCTTAAACCTATTTACACGACAGATTTTCTGCCAACGAAAGAAAGTGCTTGCCCGCAGTTTTATTTGATTGATTGACACAATAAAAATATGAGGTAACAGCCTTTTTTTTTTGTCACACCGACCGACATCAGAAAAAATTGCTTCGACAAGATTCGAGAAGCTAAAAACAAGATATGTCTGGCCTTATTGCATTAGTCAAAAAATTATCAGTTTACATACTACAGATCCTACACTCTTACATAAAAGGTTCTTGATGGTATGATATAGTAATACATAGTATGATTCTATATAGCGCCCATTCCAGATAAATCTGCTCACGGCGCTCACCATACTGAACGGCAATCGTACCAATCATTATAGTGATAACCTCTGGACATGACCGGAGCAGGGTTTGATCCCGCATCCATACTCACAAGGCCGATGTGCTAACCACTATGCTTGGAAGTCACATTATATATAAAGAACCCACTGCCGAAAAAAGGTTCTAAATTTTTTTAAGAGTTCAACTGAATTGAAAAGGTTCAACACCCGGTGGGAAGGCCCTATGATAGTACCCTATGCTCCCAACTTGAGAGAAAGGGGTTCCATTGTGGGAGTTCAGTGCAGCTGTATTATCTAAGTTGTGGTTTTTTTTAAGTTGAATAATGAAGCTTTTAGAGTTTCTTATAACAGCTTATAGAACCCTTAAAGGTTCCATATAAAACCATTTTGTTAAGAGTGTGTGGCACTGTGCTTGCTCTAGCACACTGCTCACACACATAAGGCAAGGAGCAATAGGGATTTTTCATCGTTACAGTAGATGCTAAGGAGTAACCTATAAAACGGGAAGAATTATTTGTTACATGTTGGCCTATATAAAATTTTATAATAATACGCAGTTCTTAAAAATGTCATAAATTATATGGCCTTGTTTGTGTACGCCAAAAAGGTCAGCATGAGAAAACCTCTATCTCTGTAGTCACATATAAGTAATTGTTGGTTTGTCTCTATTTTCTCCATTTTTCCGCAAGTTCCAGATTCACCAACAAAAGTTATCTTTCCAAATGATGATATTTTATGCATGAGTCTTATCTCACGGATGATTAGTTATTCAGTGAACCGATAAACATGATTCATTCTAGAATCTCCATTTTAAGCTAATGGTCCTGTCAGACAAAGATATCAACTAGTGACAATCACAATTTGTACATGTGGCATAAAATGGCATCTGCTTCTGGTGTTTTATTACATTATCTGACATTTTTACAGTTGAACTAATTAACGACACAGTACATTAAGTACATTAACTATTTTTGTTGAAGTTTGGGAAGTGTTTCAGACGTGTATCAAAACTCAAAATTGAAAACGTTTTGGACCTTACAAAATAAAGTATTATACAGAATTGGCTCTAAGGCAGGCCTTTGGAGTCGGGCAGAAAGTGAACCGACTCCCGACTTCGACTCCCGACTCCTTTGCCATCCTAAAAAACGACTCCGACTCCGACTCCAATTCTGACTCATTAGATCTCCTGTATTTCGACTCCGACTCCCGTCTACTCTATTCAGCATTATTTGCATGTAATTTTATGTGGTGAGCAAAGTCAAAAAAAAAATTAATTTTGCCATGGTCTTTTCAAAAAGTAATACTGTTCACATTGTTTTATAATGATTATTTGTTAGTTATTTAAATAAATTATAAGAGTCAGGAGTCACCACATTAATTTTCGACTCCGGCTCCGACTCCACCTGAAATCCAAAGTTTGACCCGACTCCGACTCCACAGGTCTAAAAACCTCCACGTCCAACTTCAAAATATACCGAACTCGGAGTAGGAGGAGCATTGCTATTGGAAGTCTGCTGGTTCACCCTGATATGATGAAATAACATAACCTTGTTTGTGGACAACAATTAAGGTGATGATTTGAGATCACTTATTGAAAAATCAACAACTTCTATCTTCTCAATCCATGAGATGGTCAAATGAATCACTACTTACCAGTTTCGGCTTACTTGTAAGGACGATGCCTCATTGAATTAGTATTTCCAGATTTAACAATAAAGGTTATATACAAATTACAATATTTTATGTATGAATTGGTTTGGCCCACAAAAAGGTTGCCTTTTCATATGGATTAGTAAGTATATATAGTTATTCACAATATTGATAATTTTAATGCATGCATCCTAGAATTTCATTTAAAGACCACACAAATGGAGATTGACAGTTTGGAGAGTTGATTCTAGTAATCAATTAAAATGCCAGAATACAATGATACAAATATATAAATAGTACGTTTGAATACACAAGGAGTAAAATACGGCAGCAGTACAAAACCAATTTATCCAGAAAATCGATTTGGTGTAAGCCGTGCCGTTTGTTTGGGTGAGTTGTGCCAATGGTATGACATAGGATTTAATTTTTTAATCATCCTTTTTTTTTACTTCATTATATGCAATGCCTGAACATGTTGTGAAATAACTTACACCGACAGGAACATGTGTTAAAACTGTTATACCACCTTCTAAACTATAAATAATTCTAGTTTTTGCAGCATTTTTAAATTTTGCATAAGATGGCTCATAAATGCTTGATTGGTTTGATGTAACATGTCACCCATAAGTTAAAAACATGATACAAATAATCTTGGAATAAATTAGGCGGAGCAACTTACCCCATCATGCGGCACAACTTACCCTGGCACCGGGGCAAGTTTCCCACTTGACCTACTGTTTTCAAATGCCTACCATGATCTTCCAAATGCATTGTCGACTTTGGTCGATTCTGGCCAACGTATTATAATTTGATATCTGATTTTCCGATTACATGATTAAGCTGCAGTTTTTTTGTTGTTTTTTTCGGAAATTCAGCCTGAAGCAAAAAATGGCACAAATTACCCTGGTCTCCCCTACTCCAAAAATAAAGATGGCATTTTTATGAATGTCAAAACAGACACTAAAAGCTGAGTTCTTGGTATACAGCAGCTCCATTTACAGGACAATTTGAAAATTTACATTTCTACAAAAGTTGGCAGAGACCTCTAACAACAACTTTGCACCTGATCTATACCCCAAGGCATCATCATCATCATGATCATCATCATCATCATCATCATCTTCATCATCATCATCATCATCATCATCATCATCATAATCATCATCATCATCATTGGCTGCAGGAATAGTACAAGGTTTACCAACCTGGACGGCGATAATAAGTGTGTGAAAATAGTAATAAAAAACATATTAAAAAAGGCGAAGAAAGGAAGAACAATCAGGCTAATTGTACCCAAGGGATGTCAAATACTGTGAAAATACATTCAACATTGATTGACTATAGTTATGAAAAAGAGACAGAGCTTAGGTTGAAATTGGAAAAAAAAGGTATGATGCGAAAACAAATTAAACTGTCAAGGAAGCGAAATGCTAACAAGAGAAAAGCTATTTATATAGCGTCATTTTTAATTTTCTCCCAGCAGCAATAAACAAACCTTAAAGATTGATGGGACCGTCCTACTGCACCAAAACTGCTACACGTGTTGAAAAATTTAGTGTCTGTCACAAAAGCTACATGCGTTGAAAGTTATTTAGCATCATTTGATGTTTGAGGTTATTTACAAATAAAATACATTGTCACGTTTGTGCATTGTGATTGTCTGCCCGACTCCAAAGCCCTGCCTCAGAACCATGCAATACTGCGGCCTATATTACTTTATTTTGTAAAGTCCAAGAAGTTGAGCTTAAAATTCGATTTTACGTTTTGATACAGGTCTGGAACACTGCCCAAACTTCAGCAAAAATAGTTAATGTACTTAAGAACACTCTGTCGTTAATTAGTTCAACTGCACAAATGCCAGATAACGTAATAAAACATCAGAAGCAGATGTCATTTTATGCTTTGTGTACAAATTGTGATTGTCACTTGATGACATCTTTGTCAGACAAGGCTATTAGCTTAAAATGGAGATTTTAAAATGAGTCAAATTTATCTGTTCACTAAATGACTAATCATCCGTGAGATAAGACTGACTCCAATGGAACGAATCAATGATTCCTCATACATAAAATATCACCATTTGGAAAGATAACTTCTACTGATTAATCTGGAAGATACAGTTGCAGTGTACAATGTGTCTTTTATACTCCATGGCAGGTATTGTGAAGGCATTGATTCATTTGAATATGTCTTATACAGCGTACAAACAGTTTGTGATTGGCAGATAAGTGGTTTTAATCTTGGCCTTGTTGGTGTCCATAAACTAGGCCTCCCAGTGGACAAGAACAAGGCCATTTATGACAATGAGGTTGTCATGATTTTAAAAATGTAATTATTGCAATAATCAAGAGGAGCGAGACTTTTTTTTCTTTATTGTTGCTAGTCATGGCTGTTTCAGCAAGATATCATGCATCAAACGTCAGAGAAAATTGACATTTAAGGAGATCTGGTTGCAGAAATTCCTAAAGTCAAATCCTAACCCTATCCATAAACCTAACCCTAATTGTAACCCTAATTTTGAACCTTACCCTGGGTCTGTTTTCACATCCGATGTGTTGACCCTGTGTTCTGTCATTACATTTCTACCAAAGACATCCTAACATTTTCATTATTTTTGACAGACCATTCATGTTTAGTTGTAACAGCCATAATTGGAACTGACTATGATCGCAGCCTTCCTCCCTTAAATACTGTGAGTAATGTATGATTATGTGATATACTAAATGTATGCAAAACATCCTTAATATAAAATGTTTATTTAATTTTTGAGTTGTCAGCAATATTAGTTTTTTAAAAAACCGCCCGAAGATTTTGTCATGCTGTCAAACCAGTGACGCTAAAATTTTAGATCTGCGATCTAGCAAACAGCATTTCACAAATTTTCTATGTAGGCCTATCAGTCGCAAGAAGTTTAAAAACAACACTTCAATAAACTTTGATGATAAGGCATGCCGCTAAAATTACGTATGCATTTTACTTAATTAAGCATATATCACAATATCAGATCTTTTCAGAAGCCAATTCAGCGCAATGAAATGTTATCAATGTCCCATTAGAGTTAAAAGCCTTTGTCAAGGCCAGAGACAACAAACATCAGAACGACCGAAGAAAAGATAGCAGTTCATTGGTCAGCCACAGTGGAAGTAAATTAGGCCAGCAACAATTTATTTTTAGCTTCTGAGATCTTCTCGGGGAACTTTTAGTAGGACAAAAGAAAATTTAATCTTTTTTTTTTATAATAACAGTTATATAACAATTGTGGGTAAGCTCAATTTTTTTTCCATAGCCCAGGTAAAAAATCTGTTGGGTCGGTCGATCCGAGAAGCTAAAAAATAAATATGTGCGGCCTAACATTCAAGGTAATCAGGGTGATAAACAAATATCTCAATATTAAAAGTTCATGAGTGAAAGCAATTACTTGAAATGTCAATGTGTAACTTACTGATTGGCATGCTATGTTAGGAAAATTAGCTGATCTGCCAATCAAAATAAGTGAATTAATTTTTAAAGTGCTTTGACAGCAGATATTGGCCATATCAACAAAGTTGTTCGCTGACTTATCTCTCAAACTTCTCTGAAAGATCAAATAGGGATGTCGTACCAAGATTTGTCAAGTAAATTGAACAATACTTCCGTAACCTTTGAAAAACACTGCTCAGATGAATTGAGGGAACAATCAGGTTTTTTTTATTTGTCATTATTGTTGACAGCTATAGCTGATTCAGTGAAAATATATCATGCATCAAATATCAGAGAAAATTGACATGAGAGGAGATCAGTAGCAGAAATTTAATGAAAAATCACAGGGTCAACCTAAACTCAAACCCTAACCCTATCCATAAACATAACCCTAAGAGTAACCCTAATTTTAAACCTTGCCCTGGCCTGCTTTTTACATCTGACACATAGGCCTACATGTGCATAATTGGAAGGGACTATGATTGCTGCCTTGCTCCCTTATATAATGTCAGTAGTGTATTACAAACATAGAGTAGGTTGGGGCAAGAAGCCTGGGTTAGGTGAGAGCCCCCCCCCCCCCAGGTTTATATCTAAACTTACATTTTTGGTGCGTTTTCTTATTTCTAGGCTTGAAGCTAGAGGCTTTTTAGGAAACGTCACAAATTTTCAAGGCGAACAGCACCAAACCATAGTAGAAATTAAAGAAACAAAAAAATGTGAATGGTTTTTGTAACTTTGACTACTAGAGGTTTTCCAAAAGTTCTGTCCAACTTGCTATAGCTTTTGCAATATTTTATACAGAAACATGATGTTTGGGTAAGATAATATTGAAGTAATTTGCAAATGATCCTGAAAAAATCAGATCATAGAAACAAATATAAATGGTCAATTTGTTGCCATGGAAACCAAAAGTCATGAAATGCGGCCCAGGGCACCTTTAGAGACACAGATTCTTTATATCTTGTCAAAAAATGTAATTTTTACCAGGGTTGCAGGACAGGAAACCTATTACAGGTGATTTCATTAGTATGCGATTCTTAGGTTCTAGACCCACCAAATACATGCCATTTTTAGTTAATCTGATTGGTTTAAAAACAACAGAACGTCACACATTTGATTGATCAAACGTAATAAGTTCTGGTTTGGCATTGATACCTCACAGCCAAGTGTGAATGACGAGAATCCCATGGTAATGAAATCACTTGTAAAAATAATCCCTAACATTTCACAAATTCTTCTAAGAATGAACGTGACACTGAGTACATTTCCTATAACCTTATATCCCTTGAAAAGTCAATGCCTCACAGTCGTTGTATTAAGATCACAGTTGGTGTTTCGCAAACTTTTGGTTCTTTACGATGGGTTTTCCATAAGTTCTGTCCAACCTGTCATAACTTTTGCTAGATTTTAAACAGAAAAATTATATTTTGGTCAGTTGATATTGAGATAATTTGCAAATGATCCCCAAAAAATCAGATCATAGAGGTAAAAATAACTTGTTGATTTGTTGCTATGGAAACCAAAAGTCATGAAATGCGACCGAGAGCTTGTTAACAGACACATACTTTACATATTGTGCAAAATATGTAATTTTTACAAGAGATATAGAACAGAATTCCAAAAATAATGACTGGGGCCTTGTAAATACGTTTTCTCATACTTTCTAACCATCTCTAAGTATGATACCTCAGTCTTCATGTTAAGGTCAGTTTTGGCATTTTCCCATCTTCTTTTCTTAGGTTTTCCGATGTGTCTTCTCCTCATTCAGAAAAAGTTTGTACGATCTTTATTTGGTTCTGTCACTCATAATGTCTACCTTGTATGTATGATAAAAGGTTTTTACTCTCTCTGCTAGTTTTATCAAATTAAAATGAAAAAAAATTTAACAGGTATATATGATGTTATCCATATCCAAAAAATTGCTCATCTTGTAAAAAATTGAGAAACTACATGAGTGATGCACCCTACAGAAGACTTTACATAAGTACGAAAGAGATCATTACAACAATCTAATTGAATCTAATAAAAGTGATGTTAAGAAAACTTGGCGAGTCATAAAAGAGGTTATTAATAAAAACAAGACTTCAGTCATGCCTGACACTTTCAGCAATAATGGTAGTACTATTTCGGATCCAAAAGTGATAGCAGACAGTTTCAACAAATTTTATGTAAATATTGGTCTAGCTCAAAACTGTGGAGAAACTGACACTTCACCTTCTCATTATATTAAGCAAAACATTGCTCATTCCATTCATCTTAGAGAAGTTAATGCAAATGAGGTTACCAAAATTATCAAAGAATTGAAAAATAGTAGCCATGGTCCTGACAATTTGCGAACTGATATATTAAAACAAACTTACAAACTATATTTACAGCCACTTGTTCATGTACTGAATTTATCTATTAATCAAGGATACTTTCACTCAAAACTGAAAATAGCCAGAGTGGTCCCTATATTTAAAGCTGGCGATCCCATGAAAATTAAAAATTACCGTCCTGTGTCCGTCTTAAATGTTTTATCTAAATTATTTGAAAAAGTCATGTATGCGAGATTGTTAGATTTTCTTAATGCTAATACCCTCCTTTATCAGCTCCAATTTGGTTTCAGGAAAATGTATAATACCTCTAATGCTTTGATATACCTCGTTGATAAAATAACTTCTGCACTGGAAAAAGGGGAATATGTTATTGGAACCTTTGTTGATCTCAGTAAAGCCTTCGACTGTGTGAACCATGAAATTTTACTGGCGACATTGGAAAAATACGGTATTCGCGGCCTTGCTTATGATTGGTTTAAAAGTTATCTTGATTCTCGTAGCCAATATGTTCTTTACAATCAAATTAATTCCTGTTACCTTAATATTACTTGTGGGGTGCCCCAAGGATCAATCCTTGGGCCCCTACTATTTCTGATTTATATTAATGATTTAAAAAATGTAACGGACATCCTAACTCCCTTAATGTACGCAGACGATACTAATCTTTTCATCTCTGGACAAGATCTGCCAGAGCTTATCTTAAATACAAACAGAGAATTAGACAAACTCATGAAATGGATGACAGTTAATAGACTAGCTGTAAATGTGGAAAAGAGTAATTTTATGATTTTCAGGAAGAAAAGAGCTATCATCCCTCACAACTTACCTGATATATATATGAATGGTAATATTATCACTAAGGTAGAGACAGCAAAATTTTTAGGTGTGAAGCTAGATGAACATCTTTCATGGCAAGCTCATATAAATGGAATCAAAAATAAAATTTCGAAAGGAATTGGCATCTTGTTCAAAGCAACGAAATATTTTAATTCTAAAACTCTCTCTTTATTATAGCTTCATATATCCCCATACAATATATTGCATTGAAGCTTGGGGTAGTGCATGTAAAACCTATGTTAATCCTATTATGAAACTTCAAAAAAAAGCAATCAGAATTATTTTTTCACTACCTTTTAGAGGAACAACAGAAACTACTTTCAAGAAATATAACATTCTAAATGTTTTTCAAGTTTATGTTTTCTTCACTTATCTGTTCGTCTTTAAATTTAAGAAAGCCATGCTACCTGATATATATGGGTCCTTATTTAATTTCCCTAGTCACAGTCACAGCACTCGTTTCAATACTACCCCAACTATTCCATTTTTTAATACTTCCTTAGGAAAAAGGCGAATTCGCTATACTAGCGTAAAAATTTTTGGGATTTTGCACAATTGTTTTTCTTGGAACATTGGCTATTTCACTTTTAAAAGAAACCTCAAGAGCCATCTCATTAAATGACCTATTGACATTTACCCTTTGATATAGGTTATTACTTTCAATACATATCAACATGGAAGTAATTATTATTATTATAGTTACTATTATTATGCTCTGTATACTTAACCAATCCATTTATCCAATAACACAGTCATTGAGGGGTCAGATGTCTCCAGATAAATCCTAAAACAAATGTAGAATTCCCCCAGTATTATAACCCTATAGCTTAGTATGTGTGTTTCATCTTCCTCTCATTCCACTCATCTTTATCTCATCGTGTGTCCAGGTAAATAATTAAGTAACATTAATTCATCTGGCACTAATCATCCTAAGGTTTTTGAAAATTTGTATTTGTAATGAAAACTTGTTTTCACGAATATAAAAAATTTAAAAAAAGGTACATGATCGTGCTCATCGCTCAGTTCTTGCCCAATTGCGAAGTGGTATACTACCTTTGAAGGTGGAAACAGGGTGATTTACCCAAATACCTTTGGAGTTCATATTATGCATCTTTTGTAACTTAAATGAAATTGAGGATGAGGTGCATTTTATATTTAAATGTAATCTATATGATGACATTCGGCAGAGGTTCTTCGACAAATTAGGACAATTCCATCCTGACTCGCAAGATCTAAATGTTGATCAAAAGATGTTACTTCTGATGTCTAAGGAATTTGTAAAAGACACTGCAGAGTTTGTTTACCAGTGTTACATGAAACGTAAGCAAGTTTGCTATAACTAACTGGGCTCGTGAAAAGAGTATACTCGCCCCATTGTGTGGATCTCACCCAAGTTACAATTTGAAATGTGTGCGCCTTAGTATGTGAATCTCATTAAAAAAGCTATCTATGAAATCTACTCTGGCGCAGCTGTGATTTTCATCTAAGTGTTGAGTATATAAAAGATGTTTGGTGTATTGTGTTTATCTCATCAAATTAGTGTCGTCAAAGCATATTTCCTTTCCATATATGAAACGTCGAAGTTGTTGCTGTTAAATTGAGTGAGCGTGTCATCCATTGTAGGTAACGTAATTTATAAAATATACATAAACTGTGTCAATTAGTCAAAATTAATATGCTGTTCTTTTCTAAAAATGTAAAAGGGAATCGATTATGGTGTGTCGTCCAACATTTTCATTTTATGTTGACTTTTCTGTTTTTCCTTGGGTTTGCTCTTCTTTGATATTTGATGACTAAAGCCCCTTTCCCACTGGACACGTTTGCCTGCGTTTGTATACGTAGCTGCACCACGCAGTGGATCCGCAAGAGGATATGCAATGATATGCAGTGCTATGCAAGGGTATATGCAAGGGTATGCAAGCAAACGCATGCAAACGTGTACAACCACGCAGTGAGGCTTGAAAAATTAAACATGTTTAATTTGAACGCAGTGGGGCTGCGTTTGGCTCTTGTATGCAGTGCAATGCAAAGTCGTTTGCAAGCCTATGTCATGCAATGCAGTGTCATTGCAAACAAACGTGGTGCCTTTGCATTGGTAGGTGTGGATATGTGTCAATATGCATTGATACGTATTAAAACTGGAGTTACAATACTATTTTTCTAGTTAAAGGTGATAATTAGAAGCTGCTTGGCTGAACAAAAGACTGCATACGCAGATATATGTATTGATATGCAGCCCTTTTGCAGAGTGATTGCAAGCATTTGCAAAGGCAATGCAGAGCTATGCATTCTTCTGCAACTGCTCTGCATCCCTTTAATTAACATGGGTAAAGCCCCTTTCCCACTGAACACATATGCCTGCGTTTGAACACATATCCATAAAATGCAGTTGATACGCAAATGGTTATGCAGAGCTATGCAATGATATGCAACACAAAGCAATGCAAGGCATTACAATGCAATGAAACGTGTACAAACGCACTAGGAGGGCATAAAAATTAAACATGTTTAATTCGAACGCATTAGGGCTGTGTTTTAAGCTTGTAGGCAATGCAATGCAAGTCACTTTGCAAGCCTATGTCAAGGGAATGCAGTCTCTATGTACACCTATGTGTTGCTTATGCATTAGTTTGCATTGATATGTATCAATATGCATCAAAACGCATCAAAAGGCAGGGAAACTGAGATTTTAATAGTAATTTGTTGAGTTTTTTTTGACATAAGCAGCTATTTTACAGAACAAAAGACTTCATATGCAGTCATATGTACCAATATGTGTGGGTATGCAGACTGTTTGCAGTGTTATTGCAGGTCTATGCCAAGCCAATGCAGAGCTATGCATTCTTCTGCAACTGTTATGCATTACCTCAATTAACATGGTTATTCAGGCTCATTGATGAGGTGAAACGTGGACCCTTGTGCGTTTGCACACATTTTTGGATTTTTGTAATTATGCAATGAAACGTGGATATATGTACCCAGTGGGAAAGGGGCTTAACAGAAACATGTGCCCTTATGCGTTTGGGTGCATTTCATTATTTTGACCATTATGCAAAGAAACGTGACTATATGTATCCAGTGGGAAAGGGGCTTAAGATTCTGTGTTGTGTTCATTAACTTTTATTTTCTATTGTTTATACGTATTAAAACTAGAGTTACAATACTATTTTTCTAGTTAAAGGTGATAATTAGAAACTGCTAGGCTGAACAAAAGACTGCAAACGCAGATGTATGTATTGATATGCAGCCCTTTTGCAGAGTGATTGCAAGCATTTGCAAAGGCAATGCAGAGCTATGCATTCTTCTGCAACTGCTCTGCATCCAATTAATTAACATGGGTAACAGAAACGTGTGCCCTTATGCGTTTGGTTGCATTTCATTATTTTGACCATTATGCAAAGAAACGTGACTATATGTATCCAGTGGGAAAGGGGCTTTAAGATTCTGTGTTGTGTTCATTAACTTTTATTTTCTATTGTTTATTTTTTATTGTTGTTGATGTATTGGATAACCTTTTTTTTTTGTTACATTCATAGTGACATATGAACCCAGGTTGGGTTTGGGTGTGTTGATTTGATTTTTATTTTGAATTTGTTGTAAATTTACACACGTCACTTAAATAAAAATAATACCATACCATACCATATATAATGAATTACCAAAAGGGGGCGGCATCGACAGCGTTACGTAAGTGACTTATTTACAATCTAATTATTACGCCATATATAATGAAATATTTGCCTGTAAAACTTGTTATATTCAAAATAAATATCTCTCTCTCCGATTTTAAATCAAAACTAAAATTTAGCGTCACCATTTGACAGAACAACAGAAACTTCTGGCAGTGTTTCCCTGATGTAGTCTAGGATTTAACCTTACTTAATCTTTGCGTAAATATCTTGTGTATCTTGTGACTGATTGTGACGTTAAATAAAAATTTACCTACCTGCCAACCTAATAAGTGATATAGATGCTACAACCTACAGATGCACTGTTTTACAGTATTTGAGCTTCTCAGAATTTTCAAGTTTAAGACCTGATTATAAATAATTTTGAAAATAATTGCTGTCAAAATTGTAATATTAATTAGCAGATGTCTATCAAGTTTTAATGACATGTGTGCCAAAATTGAAATCCTCATAATGCTTAGTTTTACAGCCTGTAAACTTGATATGCCAAAAATGAATGTTGCTTCAGACAGATTTTGGCATGCTGTGAGTTATAATAGCCGATGGAGTGTCGTCTTCTCTACTTTCAACATGTGAAACATAGAGGCAGTTTGATTAGTCATGATCAAGAGAAGGCCATTTGACTTGTCTTAACTGATTTTGGATTGAAAATCAGATGCATTATCCTTTCGTTTGGCTGTCACCAACAAGCGGGATAAGTAAAGGTTATTCAGCACGGGAGAGGGAATATGTGATTTATCACCCGAGGCCTTTAGGCCGAGGTGTGATAAACACATATTCCTGATCCCATGGTGAATAACTGGCTTATACCATGAGACAAACACTCAAACAGTCAAACATGAGAGGATAACTGGACAACAAAGAATATGGGAATTATTCCCCTGAAATACTGTAATGTGATTGGCTGACAGAGGTGTCGAATGGTATAAGTCTCCTTAAATCAAATTAACATGGAAAGTATTGGGTATGATCATGACAAATCATCAGTAAGATGATTCACAGAAGTGTAATTTTCACAGTGCAATAATCCACTCCATTTGCATATCAATTTTATACATGCTTTAAGTGGAAGCATTTTTTCAATGAAAACCATATCTGGTTCCCGAAATGATGTATTTGCACTGATTTTAAGACATGTGGTCTACTATAACAAAATTAATCACTCAAAAAACATAATTCGTCATATGCATATATATATATTTATTGCTTTATTTAATACGTTCACAATCACTGCAGCATAATTTATTGCATTCTATACAATATCAGGTTTAATGAATACAATGTAGTACAATGGATTCTATCTCGTATCTATGAATTGACAAAGGCGGCTATTTCATATCAATATGTCTGCATAGATCTCAATAATATTATTCATTAGATTACTTTACACAACCAAATTTGTGCTATTTATAATAGCTTATAATGCATCAGATAAACTGCATTTGTCATTGTCACTTTGACAAGTATACAATAGTTATTGTCTGAGATTATATTTTGAGAACCAACGTCCACAATCAATCATAATGACTTTCGCAGATCTTCTATTGAACAGATTTTGCACAAAAATTTACTCTTTAACTATAAAAAAGATGTGATTTGAAAATTGGCTCCAAACTGATATTACTGCATTTCGTAAATGACATTTTGATATACCTGCTTCTAAGTTGCTAACATTATTTACGGAAGCAACGCATTGTTAATTGCAGTTATGGCTTTTTCAACTGTAAATGTATATAAATGTATATAATGAACATGAAGGGTTATGTTGCAGAAATTTAATGAAAACAAAGGGAACATCCACTTATACCAGCAATAAATTTTCAAGAACTGCCTATGTCTGCACTCTAGATGTAAAAACATGTCCAGGGTTGGGTTTTAAATTAGGGTTAGGTTTATGGATCGGGTTATGTTCTGGTTAACAACGTGTTTTTTTTTTTGTTTTCATTAAATTTCTGTTATCTATCTCCTCACATGTCAATTTTCTCGCGATTGATGAATCATAACTCGTGAAAACTGCCATCACATAACTGGGAAAACTGGCATGTACAAGAAAAATCTCCCTTAATTTGTGAGAGCAGTGATATATTGTATTTGGTGTCTATACTGCATCTATAGAACTTCCAAAAGTAAAACAAGCATACTGTGCGATGCGCATGTAGTACACACTGTGCACAGCACATTTTTTTTTTTAGTCTGTCGCATAGACGATGTCCCATCTCGAAAGACCTCACAATGCTAAATATACCCTTCAGCAACCCAATTCAAGCATGAACTAGTACATGTAACTGTTGTCCATAATATTAATTATCGAACGGGGCATTTTGAAGCCGTTTCAACGTTTTGGTGACCTCTGAAGGTCAAACGGCTTCAAAGTGCCGGCCATAATAGTAATTGTAATGAGTTGATGGAAAAATTCTGTTCATCACCATTGTACGCAGTGGAAATATCCCGGTGTCTCTTTCAATGATTACTTTGTTTAACTCATTCATAATAATCGAACCCTTGACTGTCTGTAAGGACATGGCCACATTTTCGTAACAATTGGCAAGTTCCTGTTTCAGAGTTGTAGTTGATTGACCCACAGTCCTGCGCTTGAAGGCAAGCTTGTGTACAACGGTGGAAATGCGGAGTCGCGAAACTTTCTTGCGTTGCTCCCAGAGCCGCTTTGTTTGAGGACTTCTTCAAGTAGACGTCGTTGATATCTCTGGTTTCCTGCTCAAGACCACAAACTGAAAGAATATGGTAGATTGGCAAAAGAGCATTGGTAAGAATAACTAGCCAGGGGCACCTCATGACAGCGTGTTGTTATAATGCCCATATCAGTGTGAGGTCTTGGTTGCACATCTTTTGTGACACTTAGATTCATTTTTTATGCAACTGGGAAAAAACATCTGTAATGCTGCCAGCTGGGTTGCCAGCCAGCTCAAGCATCATTCAGCACCTCCCAGCCAGCTGATATGAATCTTTTTTTCCCAGCCAGCCACCTCAACTGCTTTCTCATTACCTGACTGCAAATTTCATCGGTTTAATGCCAAAAATTGACTCCCAGCTTACAACTTTGCCAGCAGGGAAAATCCTAGAGCTCTGACAGTCTGCTCACAGTATTTAAGGGGAGTCAGACGGCAATCATAGCAAGGTGCAGTTATGGCTGCTATAACTAAATATGAAGGACCTGTCAAAAATAATGAACATATATGGATGTCTGTGACAGAAATTTATTGACAAAACACAGACTCAAAACGTCAGATGTGAAAACAGGCACTATAAGTTTAGAATTAGGGTTACAGTGTTTGAGTTAGAATAGAATATAGTTTATAGTTTATTGACCATTATAAAATGATATTTACATCGACATACAAAATTTTCAGCATTAATCATGGTAGGCTGACGCCAGTACTTACTGACGTATTTGCCTTTACCAAAAGAGTCTTAAATACATTAAACATAATCATTTGCATATTGGGAAAATCAAAAAGAAAAGAAAAAAGAACATATAAGTATATAGCTACATACAGTGAGAAAAGAGGAAAAAAAAAAAAACACAAAAAAAAACAACAAAAAACCCAGAACATTAATATCTTATTTACAAGTAAATAAACATATGTTGATAAAATCCTAGTATTACAGATTTATTAATCCTATTGCTGCCCAGGACATTATGCATACCGAGTAACCTTTATTTCAATGATGTGAAACACTGACCTTTGTATTACAATATATCCACATTCCACAATTACTTGATATATGTTATATCTATACACTTACAATGAAGTATACTACATCAGAGATAAGTAATACCATACTGTTAATACTTCCCTACTGTGTTACATTGCCATATCGGATTATCAGATATTTCAATATTCACATACTTGTTTCTCGTTACTCCATTACAGTAGACAAACTTCGAGTGCTTACAAGTGACTGGTTTCAGAGTATCAATGAGGTCACTAAAGCTGTTGCTTCAATCTTTACCATTGAAACTGGTGGCTCTTTCACTGACTCATAGGACTTCTAATGACATGTATAGATGCAGCAGTGACCAACATCTGGCTCAGTGATGTGTATCAGAGCCATGCTAAGTGAATGGGCAGTAGAACAGTTGTCATATGAAGTGCAGTCACTGAGTCATAAATCTGACCCATTTGACAATAATCATTGCTCTCTTCATGAAAGATGTGGTGTTGACACAGCCAGTCAACATGAAAGCTTATCCATCTGAATTGCGATAGTGAGTTATAAATCATGGCAGAAGAGTGACGGAATTATATGCATGCTTGTGTCTAAGCAGGGTTTTTGTGTATATAAAATGTAGCAACCTGTTTGATGAACAAGGGAGCTACACAAGAAAGCCAGGGGCATCCCTCCATTGCATAGCTCATTTACACTTGCCCTGCCAACAAGTTGAATAAAATTCTGAAGTATTCTAATCCTTCACAGCTTTTTCTGGCCTGAAATATCTATAATTTAGATAATTGTTTGTGTTTTTCCTCAAAGAAATATTTGGAACAACAAACAGACAACAATTAAACATTCAAACATAGATACAATTGCTTTGAATATCTCAAACTGTGAATTCTGCTTGTCACACCAGAGGAAGATTAATCTGTTTGTTATAACTTCGCTAAAATGAAGCAGTTGTGGTCAGGATGGCCAGGAGCAGCAGATACCAAGATCAGCTGGGGATCAGTAGCATTGACAGTGGTCAAGCTCTGTTGATTGCAGGCCTATTACTCAGAGAGACAGGAGTGAGGTCACTGGTGAATGCTATGACACCTATCACACAACATGGTATGTATGGGCTATGAGTCAGTCACACGTTTATGAGGTATCAAAGTTATGGTCACTTAACATGGCAGAGATAGGGATGTGACGTCAGTAACAGCCCAGAAGTGTATTGCATGTAAACACTCGAAGTTCGTCTACTGTAAGTAACACTGTACTGGACTGCATGCATGCAGTTCAGGTGGTCCTTGTGCTTTTCGCATAATTGAGGGTGTCATGGAGTGGCAAATACATTACCTCATGTCAACCAGCCAATACTGGCAAAAGGTTAGTAGTTTTGGTCCAAATAATTAAAAAGAATTTAAACAAAATATCCTAGAAGGCCTAGGATTTGGGCTGGGGGTTGTGGACAACATTGTTCAAGGGATACCAAACTGTCTAATAGATAGTTTGGTATCACTTGAAAATTTTTCTGTCTAATGACTGAACATTTATCATAATGACATCTATAATATACACTCCTCACATGAATTATTGCTGCCAGTTATGGCTGTTTCAGCTACGTATCATGCAACAAGTATCAGAGAAAATTCAAATGTTAGCATTGTTAGGATATCGCTTGCAGGAATTTGATGAAAAAACTTAAAAACCTACCTTAATTCAAACCCTAAACCCAACCCTAACCCTAACCCCAACCCTAAGAATAATAATGATCCTGATTTTAACCCTACCCCTTGCCTTGTTGTGTTTTCACATCTGATGTGTTGACCCTGTGTTCTGTCATTGACACCATTACATACATGTTCATTATTCTTGAAAGTTCATTAATACATAATTAAATATTTAGTTTCAACTGGAACTGACTATTAGATTATAATATAGGTATCACAACACCACTTAAAAATAGTTCTATATATCACTTACTGATTGGATCATGGGTGGTAACATCATCTGGCGTAGTAGCATGTTCTGTGGTTGTAGCTTGTTCCGAGGTGGTAGTAGTAACTGCCACAGTTGTGGTAACAGCCGCTGTTGTGGTAACAGCAGCAGTAGTGGTTGTTGCCAGTGGAAGAGGCTTGAATTGGCAAATTACGTAGGCCGAATTCCCACAACCTTTGTCTTTCCAGACGCCATTTTGAAAAACGAAGCAATCTGCCGCATCGTGGTAATTTCCGACCATCATCTTCATCCACCAAGGGTAAGGTACGTGCACCCCATTAGGCCAGACAAAGGAGAACTTCTCAGCGTCATCGTTCAGACCGATCCAGCAACTGATACTAAATACGATATTATAAATTGACTTTTATTAGCATAAAAAACCTCACACATATATATATATACTTATAAGTCATATACACTACTCATTTATCGAAGGAGCAAGGGGTTTTTTCATTATTGCAGTTATGGCTGTTTCATCAAGATGTCATTCATCAAATGTCAGAGAAAATCCACATGTGAGCAGATCAGTTGCAGAAATATAATATAAAAACACAGGGCCTACCTGCAGTAACTCTAACGCCATCAATAAACCTAATTGTAACCCTAACTTTAGACCTAACCGTGGGTCTATCTCCACGACTGATGAGTTGGTTTTCCATAATATTTCTGTCACAAACATTCTAACATGTTCATTATTTTTGACAGTTCATTCATGTTTAGTTGAAACAGCCATGACTTGAACTGAATAAAAAAAAATCTTCAATTTGAAGTCTGCACACCAAGCCCATTTTTTTACAGAATGACCACCGTGGCCTAATGGTCAAGACTGCTTGACCACTGGCTTTGAGGGCGTGGGTTCAAATCTCACCCCGGGAACTCACTTTAGTCCGAGCCCATGGGACATTAAATGGAGGCGGGTTGTATCCAGTATTCTATGCTGGGGCAACTGAAAGACCCTGGGCATCCCTGAATTAATGGGGTATGTTCCAGACTCCCAGTCTTCTCATCTCATCATCATACGGCGGTCACCAAAAATAAAAGTGCAGCTCCCTCCACAAAGATGGTGGTTGAGCTGCCCCGGCTAATCCGGGGTACACCAGCACAACACAAGTCAAGTCGGCCTGATTGTAGACTTCAATCTGTCTACAAGTTGACCGCTATTTGTTACCACCTAGGGTGCAAAATTCGCGAGCTGCTGTGAGCGGCCAACAGAATTTCAATCTCTGGAATAAACCAGGACAATTCCATCATTTAGTGATGGTCTAGTTTATTTCCCAAAAGCTATGTAAGTGTCTAATCTAACTTTGGTTGGCTTCTTTTAAGCAGACAGCTTGTAAATACTAAAATAAGTTGCAACTATTTTTTATCATGAAGGATGTATACATTGTAGCTCATATTATATTGTTGTCCTAGTTTAAAATAAATCTCCATAAAGTAACAGAAAAAATACAAATGAGCATTTTTGATATCACAAAGCAAAAACATTGGCTTTGTATGGGCACGTGAATAAGTGAGAGAGCATTCTTTTTGGACACTTTTCTGACCACAATTTAACATGCAATAAATGGCATAAGTAGATTGAATACCATCAAACTTCTGATGAGTAAAATCATCCCTTTCACAGGCAAAGTTCATGCTAAAGTTTCAAAACTTTCTTTTTGTCTCACGATTTCCAAACATTTTCATTCAAAGCAGTGGACTGGATATTTGCCAGCAACCATGCTTTGTGAAAGTACACTGAAAGACAAAAGTTATGCATATGCTGTGCAGCCAAGATGCTCAGGAGGTATGGTTAATATGATGGTTCCATGGTGTAAAGCACCCAAAAACAGGGTCACAAACAATAAATAACAGAGCCGAGAAAAAATGTTGTTTTACAAAATGGCTGACACAGGGCACTTTTCAGAAAACACAGTTTTTGCTGTTGACCAATATCTGTAGCAGATATGCTGTTTAATATGAGCTTAAATCAATCCTGAAACATGCAAGCACACAATGCTTTGACACTTTAATTCAGTTTGTCCCAAATACCACAATATGAAAGGGATGAATCTATTGGCATGGCACAGGTGGGAAAAACCAGCTTAAGGTTGTAGAGTGACTGATGTCCATCTGTTAAGTCTATCAATGAAATCTGCCTGTCACAGGGAGCTAGGTTTAACCAGGAATAAACAAAAAGGTGCTAGACCCAGAAAAACAACCAGAGCTCAAGATACCCATCAAAGTCCCATCATTGTGATGAAAAAAAGTTTCTTGATGTTGTGGGTGATGCTCCAGACGACAGGACATTGCAACCTTGCAATGAACCCAAGGACCATTATCTTTAGTGTTTATAGCTAATTCTAAGTAAAGCTTTTGTTGGGTAGACCCTTACATTGAGCCCACAGATGAGATTCTCTAGTGCACGGCATATGCATAAATTTTGTCTTTCAGTGTAGTTTGGCGTAGTAATATGGACAGCTTTGTGTGACCTGATCTTGTGATCTGTCCAAAACAGATCAAATTATTGTTGACCCAACTCGATTTTCCAGGCACTGTCAGCATTCTGCTGCCACTTGTCAGTCTCGAACAGAGACAGCTCCCAGCTGACAATGCACGTGAACTTCACGTGATAAACATGGGGGGAAACTGGTGAAAATGACATAACTGAGAGTTATCACGTGTTTTTGTTCACGTGAGAAAAACTCCCATATTTTCATGGGATAACCACGTGATGAATGTCACCAGATTAACGCTTGACCATCTTCACCACATAACTGAGAGTTATCACGTGTTTTTGTTCACGTGAGAAAAACTCCCCAACATTTTCCTGGGATATTCACGTGATGAATGTCACCAGATTAACGCTTGACCATCTTCACCACATAACTGAGAGTTATCAAGTGTTTTTCTTCACGTGAAAAAACTCACCAACTAGACCCCGAAGTCAGACAGAGTTAAAACTCTGACTTGCTTTACAAGAACTTCAACTGACTAGTCAGCTAAGTTGTTGAACCCTGACTTCGCTTGACTTCAACAAACCTCAGCTGACTTTGTGCTATATCCCAGGGCCCATTTGTTAAATTTTTATGTTTTATAGACTTTACAAAAGTACTATAATAGTTAGAAATACTTGTGCTCTTTATGCCCTTTTGAATGGTACCAAAACCATTTCTGTGAGATGAAAATTGGCTAAGTTACGCAACTATGGCTTGACTTTATCTGACTCAAGTCTGACTTACCAGACTGAACATTAACTTACTGCTTGGGAACCTAACTATGACTTCACTAGTCGACTTTATAGAGTCGACTTCGGAATCTATCCCCAACATTTTTACGGGATAACCACGTGATGAGTGTCACCAGATTAACGCTTGACCATCTTCATCACATAACTGAGAGTTATCACTTGTTTTTCTTCACGTGGTTAACTGGTGAAGATTGCCCACAAGAAATATAGATGGAGCCACCCGTACTAGAAACACAGCTGTGCACCGAGTTCCGCACTAAGTTTACTTTAACTGAGTTTAAACTAATTAAACAAATGATTATGATTTCTAAATCTGGATTAATACACAATATATGGTGGAATGATGCTTATTACCTCAAAAAGGAGCACATATTGGATATTATCACTAAAGACTAGTCATCCAAAATGAAAATCAAGTATGACTACAATCCTTGATTCTGGTAACCCTTAAGAAGACTGAAAAGAGCCCCTCTGCATCACACTGGTTGTGACAAATTTTCAGCAAGTTCTTGTGGCTTTTACTTCAGCCCCCAGCTATTGAAAGCCCAAGATAATGCTTGAAGCAGTCTGAGTTGACTGGCTTGATGAGGAACTAAGTTAACCAGTGGGACATTTTGCCTCTTCTCAAATAATTCAAACTGGTGAAGATTGCCCCCCAGAAAAGCATGTGGTTAAATGGTTAAGATATTCACCGGAAAATCACGTGGTTAACTGGTGAATATTGCCCCCCAGAAAATCACGTGGTTAACTGGTGAAGATATTCAACAGAAAATCACGTGGTTAACTGGTGAAGATATTCAACAGAAAATCACGTGGTTAACTGGTGAAGATATTCAACAGAAAATCACGTGGTTAACTGGTGAAGATTGCCCCCAGAAAATCACGTGGTTAACTGGTGAGAAAATCACATGGTTAGCGTTTGCAATAACCTATAGTTTTCCACATGATAACTGAGGGGCAATTTCACGTGATAACTCTCAGTTAACCACCAGTTTTTGTCAGCTGGGAGGGCTTCAATGTATCAGTTCCTAAGCAGTTGCTATTTGGTGTTTCAGAAAACCTCTTTAATTTGTTCCAAAAAAATATTTGAGTGTATTACACAAAAAAGGATTACCTTGGAACAGTAGGGTTGAGAAGGGTCTTGATAGCCTCCATCACAGTAACATTTTGAATGATTCCAAGATGTCCACCCATGCCTGTACATCTTGGAATCACCTGGGCCACCGTCAGCAGATATGTTCCGTAGTAGAAGCAAGAAGTTGTTCCGGGAATAGGAGTCGCGGCAGAATGACAACTCCCTTAAAAAAGAAATGAATACTAAATTTACAATAACTGCAAAGTTTATATCAAAAAATGTGATAACATGGCTGAATGGAGAAATTCCTTGTCAGATGGGGTTCAAGCCCAAGATGGTGAATAAAAAATTTTATTCAGATGAATTGATAAAAGCTTTTTTTCCATAAACTACTTATTGAACTTTAGTTAAAATGCTACTATCTTTCCCCAATTTTTTGTGTGAAAACAAAAATTTTTGTCACTGTTGTTGCAATGGCCGTTGGGCTCAATTTGGTAGGGCGCTGTTCTAAGAGACATCTAGACGTGTCCCCCACCTTTCTGCTTTGCCAGGTTGCCATCATACCATGCCATACAAAGTTTGTAATTCACCAATGTAAAAAAGTCTGACTTAGCGATTTGCGAGTTTTCGCGGATCCGTCGGCGAATTCCGACTGCGTGACCGCCGTGTCCCCCCCAACATTTTCCACAAAAATTACACCCCTGGTTACAGCCCCCCTAAAACTTCAGGAAAATAACTTTTATTTTTAGTTAGGGCAGGCAATTTTGTGAATTTTGATTTTTTGTGGACATTTGCGCATTATTTTTTGGGCAGCCCAAAATTTATTGAGTTGCTATGGCTACGTCTAAAACCTTAAACCTACATGATCTTAGCTCTGTTTACAAAATCGGGCCCCTCTCACCTGTAGCAGGATCTTGTTCTATGTAGCACAGATACTGATGATTCTCAGCGCAGTTCCTCTGCTCCCAGTAGTCGCCATCCCATAATACACAATTTGTCCCAGGGTCGTTTTTCGGAAAGGTGACCTTCCATGGTGGCCATCCGGAGTATGTTGTTCCATCGTCCCACACAAATTTGCCTTCTTGCACTTTGTCTTCAACCCCCAACCAAATCCTAAAAAAAAAAACATTATGACTTTCAGCTTCATGGGACTTCTGCATGATTTTACTATCCTTCCAGAAAGTACGTGGAAAGTGATTTTTTTCTTGCAATGTGCAAGTGTGACATCATATGGCAGTTCCCATAGGTTAGCATTGGAAACCAGCTGGCTGCATCTTACAGTGTTTCATTTGTTATCTATCTATATAAAACTTTAATAAGGGCATGGCCATGTTATATCAAGGGGGGCTTGCAGTTTCTCAAAAAATAATCATTTAGTTCTCACTTTTCCGGAACTAAATCAATTCTTTTAGGCCAGTCGTCAAATAAGTCATTTCTCCTGGGGGTATTTCTAAACAATGTGTTTCCTTGATTTTTCAATTAACTCCAAGCCCCCCTATTCATTAACTGATGTTTGCCCACTTTCTTCCTCATTTATTTACGCACTATGCACACCAGCCCACCAAGTCCTTTCCACACCTACCATGCACCTTTCTTCCTTTTTCCTACCAGCCATTCAAATAGGCACCTTTTAAAACTCCTTTTCATCACCACTTTCCGCTCGATTCAAATCTCTATTCACGCTCATATATTCATCCTCAACATCCACAGCCATCTTTCACTTCGTCACCTCACTTCCGTTTCGTCTGCTTTGTTGTGATCCAGGGGTACATTCGTTTCGCTGCTCCAAAGTGCTCTTGGAGTGGAGTACTTCACTCCAGATCGTTCGTTTTGCATTTCCGGGAGTAGATCAGAGCAGTTTGGAGTAGATAGGAAGTGCTCCAAGAAATTGGGATATCCCATGACGTATGATTGTTTACATAAATATATGGCACTTCAGAAGCTTTGATTTGGTCGCTGATTGCATTGCTTTGATGTGCATTGCTGTAATTCAATTTACTCAATTACGGCAATCAATTGAAAATGCCACATGGCGTCTTGAATTGCCATTGTCAAGGGAATCCTCACTGGAAGGGAACCCCCAAATAGTGACGTCCCTAAGTACTCCTTTTCATTCGATTTGGACCCACTTTGGAGTAGTTTACTCCAGGAGTAGAAACGTCACTTCCTGGAGTAGATACGTAACTTCCGGAGTAGTTAGAGTAGATCGAATCGAATGTACCCTTTGGGTACATTCGTTTCGCTGCTCCAAAGTCCTCCTGGAGTAGAGTAGTTCACTCCAGATCATTCGTTTTGCACTTCCGGGAGTAGTTTGGAGTAGATTGGAGTAGATAGGAAGTACTCCAAGAAATTGGGATATACCATGACGTAGGATTGTTTACAAAGATAGATGACACTTCTGAAGCTTTGATTTAGTGCCTAATTGTTTTTTTCTGGTGTGAATGTCCGTATTTCAATTCAATAAATTAAGAGCAATCGATTGAGGGTGTCAATTGATGTCGTAATTGCCATCAACTGGGGAATTCTAATTGCTAGGGAACCCCCAAGTTATGACGATTCTAACTACTCTGTTATGTTCGATTTGGACCAACCTTGGAGTAGTTTACTCCCGGAGTAGAAACGTCACTTCCTGGAGTAGATACGTAACTTCCGGAGTAGTTAGAGTAGGTCGAATCGAATGTACCCAATGTTCCCATGGAGGATCCAGCATTGAAATGCGGGTCAATCCGTTGTGGTTAAAATGCGGGCTAGCGGTTGCGGTAAAACTGCGTAAAATGCAAATGCCAAGCATGTTGTGGCTGTAAAATGGCCTAAATTCCTCAATTATTATCCGTTTTGAAAGTTTAAACTGTAAGATGCATCAGATTTTGAAAATTTCAACTGCTAGATGCATCACAAAGCCCTAACGATTACAGAGAGATGAACAGCTTTCCTCCTGTTTTCATGACAAAGACACCAGCAACTGTCAAACTGGACACTGACTTTTTTTTTTTATTCTTTCCTGGGAAAACTGATTATATTGGCTTGGTGATTAGGCTTATTGGAAATAAATTCATGAAGGATATTAGTGATGTTGCATCTGTATATCTACTTAAGAAATTGGAAGTCTGATGTTCATAATATTGCCCGATTGATTTTGATGGGACTCAAAATTTTTCCAGTGTCCCATTTTTTTTATGGTGTTGGGTCCATGGACCCAACTCTGAAAGGTCCTAGAGCGAACACTGACTGATTAACAATATATTTACTAGAAATGCCCCTTGCAAAATAAATTAAGAATGTCTGCTCAACATCTCATCTATTGTTTCTGAAAATATATTTTTCAAAAAATATATAGATATTTGCACATGATGTCATGTTGCATGGATATACTTCTTCTGTGATGGTCGTCTGATGGATGATCACGGCTTTACATCCTGTATTTATGCACCTGTCAGCCTAATTATAGCACATGACCAGGACACAGCAATCAGCCAAATTATTTTTGTCATCCAGCCACCACTTGCCAAGTAGAATCTAAAAGCGTCCTCAACAACTTATGTCCGGTTGCAGTCTCTCATTTTTCCTGCATACAAACCTGATGGCATACTCATATATTTTTAAGTACATGTATTTATTTACATTATTTACATAACGCTATCAATTTGTAAACATTTTCCATCACCACAATTACAAATACATGCCAACTGCCGCCAATTCCGGCATGTTTATACCTCCACAGTTCCACCTCCAATGGGTATTTTCTAGTGCTTGATAACACTTTAATACTATGTCACATACCATATATAATATATAATATAATAATAATATGGCTATTCTCTACACTACATCATAATTTATACCAACACTGCATCACACCTCACACCACAGCCAATCACAATGCCCCACCACTGCAGTGTGAGGTCACATACCAATTTTGCAAGATTTTTCAAATTCTACATATTATCTGGAAGGATAGCAACAGGCGCAGCTTCTTAATGACAAAACCCATGGTCAAAACATCAGCCTGGTGAAAAAAAATGTCAAGGGGGTTAGGTTTAAGATTAGTGCTACATTGTAAAATTTGAAATTTTGAGTTAACTCAAATGATTGAGATGGTTGCAAAATTTGTTTGAGCCATAATAGCTTGCCTTTTTGAGTTATGATAATCTTTATGACTTGACTTGACTTGACTTGTGTTGTGCTGGTGTACCCGGATCAGCCGGAGCAGCTCAACCACCATCTTTTGTGGCGGGAGCTGCACTTTTGGTGACCGCCGTATGATGATGAGATGAGAAGACTGGGAGTCTGGAACATACCCTATTAATTCAGGGATGCCCAGGGTCTTTCAGTTGCCCCAGCATAGAATACTGGATACAACCCGCCTCCATTTAATGTCCCATGGGCTTGGACTAAAGTGAGTTCCCGGGGTGAGATTTGAACCCACGCCCTCAAAGCCAGGGGACAAGCAGTCTTGACCATTTAATAGGCCACGGGGGGAACATTTATGTTGTTATAACTTGCAAACAGCAAGCTATCTTTGCTCAAAGGAATTGTGCAACCATCTCACTCAGTCACACTCAATCAATTAAGCAAACTCAAAATTTACAGTGTAGGTGTATAGTAACAGTTGGGATTGGCCTGTTAGGGTTTGGGTTTTTCCATTAAATTTTGAACCTGTCTTCTTACATGTGTCCACATGTCAATTTTCTCTGACATTTGATGCATTACATTTCGTTAATACAGCCATAAACTATGACATCTATGATTTTAAAAAAACCCTCACACCCTTAATTTGTATGTTATTAGGGGCTGACCAGACGATAGCTGGGGGGGTATGGATACTACTCCCCGGGAAGATCTTTTTTATGCTCCTGAAACCCCAGCAAAAATTATTTTCACATGCCCAGGAGCGACATACTTTTTTATCGCAAACTTAACATAACGATACCCTGGCTACAGATGGAAACAAAATTTCTTTTTATTTCATAAGCTGAACTAACTTTTTATTTCAGTGTCAAGTGGGAAACAAACTTTTTTTTTCACCAGAAATCCATTGTGATATCCATACAGCATCATCCCAAAAGAATCTGGTTGGCCCCTTAAGCCACCACAGCGGGCCCGAACCAAATTTGGGGTTTAAAAAATGGCCCAGCTATCTCACGCATATTTCTGGAAAGGCCTCATTCACACGATCATTTTAAGACCAAAATCAAAAAATTCTGTTGGAAAATTAAAAAGTTATGCAACTTTGAAAATTTTGATTTATCATACTCTCCTGAAATAGAAGATGGAGTATTTATAAGTGTTGCATTCACTTGATATGTGGTAATCTCTACTTATTTACACTCCAATACTAATATAAAACTGTTGAAAACTCATTTACAAATATTAA